>NTHP01000031.1:1419926-1476628 GCA_003416845.1 Oplegnathus fasciatus
AAATAGCTTATATTAAAACTCTCCTCCGACACAGTAACTAATTAAGAAAGCCACAGATATAAGAAACCGTAACAACTGTGACATCCCAAGCAGTAAATTCAGCATTTCTTCTTCCTTTCTTATGTCTCCTTAAAATTTCACTTTTGGCCTCTGGCAATCTGTTGCTTTGTGACCTGTGTGAACCTGCCTAATTCCTTCTAGTCTTTTTAAAGCAGCTATAACCAGCATTTTAATATAAGCAATGGATCAAATGACTATGTGTAATGTGAAAGGTGGTCGCTTGTAGTGACAAGCCCACAGAGAATTATCACCCCACTCAGCTTTTCCTCTCGGCTCTACAGAGCTTTATCGCCTCTTTCAGCTCATTGTTTTGGTTTTCTGGCCCGCAACCTTTCTGTTTCAGTTCAGTTTCACCGCTCTCATAATGTTGTTTTTGGCCACAGCAGGCAGGTGTTTTCAATAAAAAAGCTTTAAAAACCTACTCTACACTACTTACCTGGAAGCAAACTGTAGACAAAGTTAGCGACTAGCTAGTGAATATACATAGTGAACAGCGTTTAGCAGCTTAAGAGCCAGATACTCCTCATCGAAGTTGGTGGGGACCAAAAACAGAGCTAAAAGGAGAGCGAACATTGGTCTTATACTCGTTATCAATTGAATCCTAATGTTGCAACATTTCTGCTAAATGTGTAAACAAGCAACTATATGCTAACAAGTTTGCCATATCAACTTTAAAGCTGATAATATATCAATGTTGTATCTACAGCTTGTTTTGCTGCCTCCTAGTGGCCAAAAAAATCTGTTAAAGTAGTTCAACATACTGTAAATACAGTTGTTAGTTTTATATGCTGCTGGTTCAGCTCATGTGTGTGTGACTTTAACATTTGAATCAGAGACTGAACTCCACAGTATTCCTCTGAGAAAAATGAGTGCAGGTGTCACAAACAGGTGTAATACAGGCAACTACCCATTTGTGAGGCATTGCCTGACCCATACCCACATCATGTGTACACACCCTGACATGGGGGTATTACAGGTTGTCAGTTTTGATGTAAAAGAGAAACACTGAAGGCAGGTCCTTGGTAGAACAGGTACATTAGAAGCTGAAACTCCCTTCCAGTTTGATGTCTTTTACACATTGATTAGAGGTCTCGGTGTGGTTTGTGGGCTTCTCTATTTGCGGTAAAGTGATGTAAATGTTGGACAGTATTCCATGCTTAGACATCTGCACTTATCAACCGCCTTTAAAATCACATAAAGACCCAGATACATGAATGCAATCAATATTTTATTGATCATACTCTACTGAAATAGTGTATACTAATCAGGTACGTTTTGTAAGGAATATGAGAATTTGTTTTAGCTGTAAACGGACATTAATTCACCCACACATACACACACACTAGCCGATCGCTGGTTTTGCCACCAGAGTACATTTACTGGCCAGCCTTTGGTGAGAACGCATTTAATAGTGTGGTTTGCTATAAAGCAAATAGAGTCTGAAAACAGCATTTTGCTTTTGAATAGGGTTTTGACCAGTGAGATGTAACCATGGATACAGTGCAGTAAATCTCTTCAGAGCAATAAGTCTTAACACAGCTCTATGTCTCTAGATTACTGTTGTGCATCATCATAAAATAAGTACTGGATCCAGTCAAAAGTAGCGTGTTTTGTTTTGTTTTTAAAGGCGTGGGACAGACATTATTCATTGTGTTAGCCACATCTGGAATCATTTGGCCTTTTACGAATTTTATTTACAAGAACAAATAAGGACGTAAGTTTCAGTGACATTCCTCAGAATGACTAAATGTCCTACTTTGGAAGGAAAATACTGAAACAAAGTGAATTCTTAGGGGTGGGCTGATCCCGTTTGATATTTCTCTTCCTCGCCTTGCTGGTGAGATCAAGTACATACTTATCTGAGCTTTTCCATCCTGCATTAGTGCAACAGCTCTTGAAAGAATTGTATGAGTGAGCTGGAAATCCTTCCCATCTTCATTGATGTACTTTTATTGCCGTTTTTGTTTGTGGAAAGTTGAAGTCATTCAGCGTCTGCTTGGATGTGACATAAAATTGTATTGTTTTGCTGCTCGAGGCTCGTGTTGATACGGTGACACTCTCTGCTCTTTCATTTGAGTCTTTTCCCGACATTGTTTTAAAGGGTAATGAATACATGGGCCACCATTTTCTGGGCAAATATCCAACTACTACTTTTCAAAGCTACCTGGACTATGGGGCTGGCAGTATACTTGAAACAAATCAATTTTGGCATGTTCACACAGGCAAAATGCCAAGTTTATAACTAAAAAGCAGTGCTGCATGTATTTATCCTTCAATGAGGGTTTATAAACTGGTCAAAAGAACGAAACATGAATTTGGCTGTTTTTCACACATCATGCCATTGTTGTCCAAGACTGCATGCTTTATAGTTGATGGAAACCAAAAAAAGAGCAGGCTCAGAGTCTGGAAAAGATTTTTGTTTTGTGTGGAAAGTGTGTCAGCTGTTTGCCGTCTTTCTGTGGCTGAATAATTTTCCTCCCAGGCAGGTCAGTCTGCCTCCTGCCACTCCTTCCACAGCACAAGCCAACGGATGTCCTGCACTGCATTGCAGCCAGTAGACGTTAGCATGAACTCCTGTCTCCTGCGCACGGACAGACCAACTGCTCTGCTGGAAACAGCTTCACGTGTATTCTTTTAGATTTTCTCTGCCTAATAACTTTGTTCCCTTCCCTCATGAAGTCCAGGGCTGTCTGTGCTCGCTGTGGCCCTACAAAGAGGCTTCTTTTTTTTCCCCCTCCTGCCACAGCTGACTCACCACTGGAAAAATTGAACTTCCTGTGTAGGTCCTAACAGCTCTTTGAAGGCGATGTGGACATTTTTGCTTTAAGTTGCTCTTTCTTCTTAGACAACCAATGGCTCTCTGTTGCTTTGGGCCTGGCTTGATAAGTCAAGTGCTTTTCTTTGGAACGGGAACAGGATTTCGTCGCACCATTAATGATGAGCAGCAGTTTTCAAATATACTGCATTTCCCTTGTGACATACTCAAAAAGTGCCCTTTCATTTCTTGTGAATACTTAATAGAAAGTGGGCATAAGAGCTCAATTTCCAAACCCCAAAGCATTTTTGATACAGTGATTCAAAGAAATAACTTCTTTTCCTCATACTGTTACTGTATGTGCGTATCATCAGTTTGTATCTTCACTGTGTTCTTAGTTATTTTATGAACAAGAGATGTCACTGAAAATGAAACGCATGGCTGAGTTGCATCGTAACCGATAACTGAGTCATTGCTAAATTTGGTGCCATGACTCAAGCAATAACAAGAAAACGGAAACTCAAACTTTTACTTCAGAATTTCAGCTGTTAAAATGGGTGTCACTTTTCATATTTTTCGCCGCTCAAGTCAAATTTGCGACCACATTTCAAGTGTTTTATAGACTTTGGTGTCGGCTTGATTTACACTCTCAGTGGCATTTCTGAGCATTCCTCCGGACCCGGCTGCTCTCCCTTGGCTTCTCTGTAGCTTTAACTCTCTCGACATAATTGGAGCAGTTTGGTGATATACAATGACAAGAGTGTTTGTGAATGTCAACAAATCCAGTCCCTTCATTACCCCCTTGTGTTTCCCCAGTTTGTTTGCTTCGTTGTGGTGCAGCAGTCTTAAAGGATCCTTTTATAGCCTCCGCCACAGTATTACTTAGCATTCTGTGTATGCTTGCATGTGTAATCCATCCCACTGTCCCAAAGTTAGATGTAAGAGCTTTGCTTTCACTAACATGCAGTGTTCTCCTTGGCTATAGCCTAAATACAGTATCTGTGGCAAGTGTTAAGTAATGGACTAATAGAATAGAATATTTTAATGTCCAGGAGGAGTTTGTCTATTGGGCAACAAATTCCAAATTAATCTCATATCTCTATTTTCTTACCTCCAGGTACGCCCAGCCATGATCGAGGACAAGGGTCACCGCGTGACCGACTACTTTGTGGTGGCCGGGCTGACAGACAAGTCCACGCCTCTGGAGCAGGACCTGTCAGAGACCAAGTCCAGCGGGCCCAAAGCACCCATCACCGACTTGGCCGTCATCAACAGGTCGGCAGGAGAAACGGTGCCCGAGGGCTTCACTTGCATCGACAGCACCTACAGCGGCCAGCCAGCCAACCTCAATCATGGCAGTCTTAAGAGCCCTGAGCTGTTTCTGTGCTACAAGAGGAGTCGAGGGAAGCCTCCCCTCATTGACATCGGGTGAGTCAGCAGTTTGTAATCTGGAATGTGCAACAGCAAGGGGCTCATTAGAAGTCCCACTGTCCTGCATGACATGAGACTAAACTCTTCATGTCAGCAAAACAAAAACTTTTATAATGTATTCGGTCAGTTCGTGAACACTGGATTTAGCTTTAATTTGGCCAGAAAACTCCTTTATCTTGTCTTCTGCTGGGTTACAGTATATTCAGAGGCTCAGTGTGTTATTATGATGGAAAGCGGTCGGAAGAAGCTTTGAAGGGAAAAGAAAAAACTCAGCCACGTGGCCACAGCAATTAGAGATATGATTAAAGATCCCAGAAGTGTCCCGCAGCAGGGCTAATTGCGTCGCATTTCAGGGAGGACATTTTGACCTGTCACAGTAGGAAAAGCACAGACGTGAGTAATGAAACAAACGATAGCTGAATTCCATTTAGCTGCGTCACTTTCAGGGTCCTGGTATTGTGCTCAGTATCCCACTGTTATGGCTTACTGGGACACTTGCCTACCCTTTTGTAAAGCTTATAGTAATATATTATGTATTATAGCGAAAGGTGTTTCTAATATTTTGTGTCCCCCAGTGTCATATTTAATTTAACTTTGATGGCACGACAAAACATGTTTTCAGAGGGTGGAAGGAAGTTGGTGTGTATGACTACTTCATTCACTCGCCCCTGTTGCGTCATGAAGTTCTCCCTCTCAGCCACACCTCTTGGCTCCTATCCATTGATACAATTTTCCTGCTGCCTCCTATTATTCTGCAAGAGGGAACTCCATCACGATGCACTTAATCCAGTCCAGTAAGCCCAAAGCCACCGCTGCTCTTATTTATTCGCAGAGGAACCAAAAAGCTCACCTACATTTCATCACCAGTGCTTTGTATCCGATAATGTGTCTGTCCTGGATGAACTAGCAACATCAGTGAAGTAATGCTTTGAACAATGATGCAACTGCCTGAGGCGTATCAGTTCTCCACACACCTTAGTCTTTGTCTAAAGCCTCTTTGTGTCCCCCACTAACAAACTGGAGTTTCCAGTTACAAGAGACGACGCACTCTGAAGGATTCCCCTGCAAATTCAGGTTTTTCATTAAAGCTGGTGTTGCTTGCACAGTGACTGCGTTCTGCTTGTTTTGTGATGAATTTGGTTCATTTCATGTGTTGTTAATGCGATTCCCTTCTGCTAAATGTAGCTTTAAACTAAAGAACTACATAAAAACCCTCATGGAAGCCTGCAGCCGTTGGTGCACTGAGCATAAACACAAGATCGTATGTCAAGTCTTGTTTCCTTTTAAGAGATTGCACAATCCTGCTTAGCATGCTAGCAGACATATGGGGTGGAGACAAAAAGAAGCAAACTCACATTCAAGGATTCCCGGTCATTGTTAAGCTCTGTGTTGCTGCAAACAGAGATAATATTAAGAGACCACTAATGTAAAATTCATGACTGTGTGGTCTATTATTAATAAGTGATATGATCGATAGATATGATTGTGTGTTTTAATAAAAAATGCCACAAGTAGATGCATTATAGCATTGGTTCACTTCCTGATGGTTCTCTTTTGGTTGAGCTACAACACAGAAGGGCGGTGCATATTTTTGGCCATGTTGCAACACCGGTGTCTTCCCTTTCCCGAGCTCTGTTCCACCTGCTAGTCTTCATCCACCGAAAGAATAAATGAAAAACTAGCAAACCTGTAAATCATTCACTCTTCCTTCTGCCACCTCTGCTGTCAGTGAAGCCAGCATTCCCAGCCCGGGGCTCCACGGCGTCACGACTCACTGTGCCCATTAGGACTCTGTTTTTGTTGCCTAAATGAGAATTTGCTGGCAGCTGTCCTCCTGGCCTGTTTAGGTTTGTCCCGCACTCTTTTCAGAATAAATGGGGTGTTTCAGGACTATTATATCTGCGATGGCCGCCCTGAAGCTTGCACAAGATTTAAAAAAAAAAAAAGTGTTTTGGGGTTCTGTCTTAGTTTAAAGAGGGCAGCAATAACAGCTTCTGGCCTCCCACATTGCATTGTCCAGATGGAAAGGGAGGACATGGAGCATGCTACCATAGAAGCCCTGCAGTCATGCAAAAAAAATCCAACACAGCGGGGTACTGATTGCTTTCCTGTCTACAACTTTTAGCTGTGTGATATTCCACAGCAGGAGCGATAAGGAAGCAGTGGCTGGTAATGCACAAAACATTTTGGCAGTAATCCATGTTATTCCATTCAAAGTGTTTGTTTTGTACTAAGTTGGATATGAGATTCCCGATATCCAAGTTTCCCTTACTGTCTGGGGTTTGAATGAGTCAGCTAGTAAATATGTCTGAATCACATCATCCACTGAAGACACCGAGGCCTCAAAGGGAAAACAGAGCTTTAAGAAGAAAGTCAGTGGTGCTGACCACACGCTGATCCTCCCCTAAAACAGGAGAACCAGATTATCCTCAGCCTACAGCCACAGTCCAGCCTCCCGCTTATTGTCTCTCTCAAGAATGCACTTTTTTCTGATCTAGTCTGAATGTGGGTTGATATATTTATATGGCAGCATTGCAGCACACGCATTTTTTTTTTGGCCAGATTTGTACACCAGTGTTGTAAATTAGTTTGTAATTTTTGAGAAATTCTAACATTAACACATTAAAACACAACCCAGGTAATAGCAAATGGAAAGTCTGTGAAAGGGAGAGCTTGAGTTTGTCTTTTTCTGTGACTGCAATGTTTTCTGACAACTTAAAGAAGACTTAAAGCTGCATTAATCAGTATTTTTATATTAACAATGGATCAAACCTGTATTTGAAAGGGGTGACTCATAGTGATGAACTCACAGCATTATCTCCCGACTCTGCAGTTCCTCTCAGCTCTATGGAGCATTTTAGTGTCTTTCAGCCCCTTGTTTTGTTCACGGCCTGCAGCTTTACTGTTGTGGTTGAGTCTCACCGCTCTCACCAGGGTCATTTCCAGCCACAGCAGACAAAGTAGTGACCAACTGGTGAATATAGTAGAGCATTTACCAGCATGACTTGATACATAGCTGATGGAAGTATAAACTAGATATAGACAGTGGTAGGAAAGCATATTTTTTTCTTTTCCCTGCAAAATTGGTAATTCTGCTTTGGAGGATTCTCTGGAAGCTTTCGAAGCCTTCAGACTGTTTAGCTCCTTATTTAGGAGCTTGTGGTGGACACCTTCACCTATTGGGGAAGCCGTACCAGCAGAAAACCTCCACTATTGGATGTGTTGGTTGTTGTTTTTCTTGTGAACCACTCAGAAATTCCTAGATATTTCTATTTTACAGTCTTTCTTTCTGTCTTTCTTGCTGTCTGTTTCAAACTCCTGATTTTGTTGTTGGCATTGAAACTTGAATGTCCTTATGTCTTTGCTGTGTAAACTGTTGCGTCATCAGAATGTGAGTTGTTCGCCTTTTGGCAGCGAAGCTTGTTTGAGAAATGAAAGCCATGCCTGACAGCAAAACTGATTCCAGGACAGCACTCTCTCTGAGACACTTAATTGCATATGAGAGCTTTGTAATATGTGTTGGCATGAGTCATTGCAATGCCAGCTCTTTGCACTGCTCCGCTGTCTGCCATCTTGATTTCCACACCATTTTGATCACTATTGCACTCACCAAAACACAGCTGTACAGATGTACTCTCGGGTTACGTCTTTACTTCTCTCTGCTGTCCCTTTTTGTACATAATCTCACCTTCATTCTTGTTGGAGGCACAAAATGTGTCGTGTCATTGTCAAGTGTCAAGCTAACATTTTAATTACTGTTTGTTGTGTTTATCAGTGTGCTGTATGAGGGTAAAGAGCGTCTGATCCAGGGCTGCGAGGTCATCCAGGCCACACCGTACGGCCGCTGCGCCAACGTCAACAACAGCTCCGCCACCTCGCAGCGCATCTTCATCACCTTCCGCCGAGCGCCGCCCGTCCAGCCTCAGAACTCCCTGGCAGTGACGGACATCTGCGTCATCGTCACCAGCAAGGGCGAGACGCCACCGCATACCTTTTGCAAGGTGGACAAGAACCTCAACTGTGGCATGGTAAGTCTGATCTTCATTCCTTAGCTTGCACTTTTGCATCATCGGTCCTCAGAGAGCACATTTGTAATATGTGTTTTAAACCTTTCAGTGGGGCTCTAATGTGTTCCTGTGCTACAAGAAGTCAGTATCTGCGTCCAATTCCATCAGTTACAAAGCTGGTGAGTAAAAATCAGACGTTTTCTGATGGTTTATCATGTTACAAATTCACAGCAATGTCATCAGAGGTCTGCAGGTACCTTGGTTTTATTGTTATTGAGCGTTAGATAATAGAGTAATTATTAATTATTTAAAATTTCTGAAAAAGAATTAAGGTATGAGTGAAAACGAGTTCCCAAAGGCCACTATCTATGGAAAGGGTGCAGTGAGTAGTGAAAATGTGTGTGGTTCACAGTGAATGAAATATTGTGTCTGAAGCTTAGAGGCCATAATAATGGAAGCCCAGGAAAAGCAAAAATAATTAAAATAAAAATACTCAATTATGAAATGGCAAGTACTATGTAAAGTAGGTAAAATTCTGAGGCACAATTAGGAGATACTGAGTCATTGTTATGATGAAGTTAGCCTAAGTTTGACTTTTTAAAGAGATAGTAATTCTAAATTTTGACCACTCGCTCATAATTTTGACTTGAGTGTTTTATTTTTCCATTTTAACATATTCATCTTTTTTTTCTGGCGGAAATAGGCTTCCATGCATGATAACAATTAGTGTTAAAGATGGTTTTCAATAATAATAATTTCTACTGTTACACAACCTTGATGTGATGTATTGATATCAAAAATGCAGCATAGTTAGAAACGCTGCAGCTTTGTGTGCTGTCACAATCAGCCTCTGTTACGTCTTTGTCTCAAAGCCAGTCGAGCGGCACCTGCAGTGTATATCTGTGATCAGCTGGCATTTCTGATCTGGTGTGTGTGACATTATCACTGACTGAATGCTTCCTTAACTGCGTGGCCTTTGGAACAATTCATTGTGCAACACACGTTTAATCAGTTGTCATATGAATGTGTGTGTGTGTGTACACACACACCCATGCAGACACACATGCTGGCTTTATCTTTTTGGCCGGCCTTTTTCCTGTGAGGCGGCTGTTTATTCATCTCAGACAACGGCACTTCCTGCCACACCCATTATTTGTGTGTCTGCAGGCTTGTTTGTGTATGCGCGCGTTCACATAAGAATGTGCGTGTCTTGTCAGAACAGCATCTCACCAAACAACAAGTTACACTGAGGAGCAGAACAGTTATTTCCTGAAAATGAAACCAGAGTATACTGACTGATTGCTACTTTCATCAGAACTTTTCTTAGATCCTCTTTTGTTTAATACTTGCAGAGAAATAAAGCCAGACTTGTAGCCTGTCTGGAGGTTTGAGTTAGTATTGTACCCAACACATAAATGGTCAAACTTTGAGATGTATTTTGTTTGACGCTCCTACATAATAACCATACTTGGGTATATAACCGCCATTTATTTTACTTTGTTCCCCAGGTCTCATCTTTCGTTACCCAGAAGAGGACTATGAGTCTTTTCCTCTGTCAGAATCTGTCCCTCTGTTTTGTTTGCCCATGGGTGCCAAGATCGAGTGTTGGGCGCCAAACACACGTGATCCTCTGCCTGTCTTCTCCACGTTTGTCTTAACCATCTCCTCTGGTGAAAAGGTAAGACGCAGCAACCAAGAGCAAGCTGTCACTGACGTAAAAAGAAACAAGATCTACAGTTAAAAAGCCTCTTTTTAATAATGGAAGATTGTTACCCATTTAGACCTCATGACATTTCCATCAAGGTTAAACTGGCGAGGCAGCCAAAAAGTTACAACATGACTAAAGGTATTCGTCGATCTCTGGTTGCAGGTGTATGGGTCAGCCATCCAGTTCTACGAGCCATATCCAGTGGATCTGTTGAACGAGAAGCAGAAGATCCAGCTGGGCCTGCTCACCACGGTGGAGAAGAAGATGATCCCCAACCGGCCCGTAAACACCAATAAATGCATCTGCCTGCTCTCCCGCTGGCCCTTCTTCGAGTCCTTCCGCAAGTTCCTGATGTTCCTCTACAAGCTCTCCGTCTCAGGCCCACACCCACTACCTATTGAAAAGTAAGAATCTGTTTGCAGATATTGACATTTTTCTGTCATTAATGCTAAGCACCGTACAAATCTCAAAGCTCACGTTTGGATAGGTTGAGTGTAGTTGCTGTAGAATTTGAAGACGCATGACCACATTTTGTATATTTCTCTCAACAGGCACATCTCGCACTTCATGCACAGTGTGTCATTCCCTTCCCCTCAAAGGCCAAGAATATTGGTCCAGGTGACATGACTTTTATCTCTTTGTATAGTTAATAATTGACAAAAATATACTTTAACACTTTATATTGTTAATAATTGACAAAAGTATACTTCAACATATGTATCATTTTGTTTTTGTAGTTCCTTATATGAACACCATAAAATGTTTTTCTTTCAGCTCTCGGCACATGACACCTTGATCCTCTCCCAGCCTGTGTGCACACCCTTACCCCTCAGGTACAATGAGCTTTGCAGTGCTTAAAGTAGTAATTTTGCAATAAATTATATGTGCAGTTACTTTGTTAAAATCCTTTTCCAAACATGGGCTGGGAATTTTAGTTTATTCTTTAGACTTTGTGTCCAAATGTAGCTGTCCTTCAGTACATATTCGAAGCTTTGTCTACAAGAAAAACAGCTGATCAGGCTGAAAGAAAAAGACCAGTGTATTGTTTCAGAAAAAAAGCAAATGCATTCATTCATGTTAGTTTTTTCTAGGTCAAACCTCACAGTGAAAACAGCTTCAGGCATCATCATTTTTGACACTTTTCCCACTCCTACATTGCATAATTTTGCTGTGTTTGCAATTGATGTGAGCAATTCAAGCAGCGACTCTCAGGCCTCTTTGTACCTCTGAATGTCGCCTTATGTTACCTTGAAAACTCGCCTTTGTTAAAGCTAACACAAACTGCTGATTGGTATTCAACTTAATATGACCTACTGCTGTTACAGCCTGTGTGACTGTGATTTGCAGGGCTTGGACACAATCTGAGAAACACTACATGAAAAAGTAAAATGAATTTTGAGTCGCGATTTCAAACCACATGGCGGCACATGTAAACACAGGAAAACTGCATTTGCAAATAGAAACAGTGGATCAAGTAGACTCTTGGCGGCACTGACCAAATGACGCTTAATGGGATATTGTCTTAACAACATTGGAAACTGCTGTACATCCTTAGAAATGACTGTCAAATTGAATCAGTGAGTCTCAACAGAGTTTTTCCATTATAAGCTTAACAAAGCGAGTATGACTTGCAGGGTTGTTGGATTGCATTATACTGTAAGGTGATAGTGGGTTTTTTTTTCGTTATTTCAGAGATATTTAAAATCCTAATAATTAAAACAGCTGTTAAAAGTTTAAAATGGCACTGTTTTCTTTTCCTCTTGGGATCTTCATTATCTACCATTGTTCAGAGAAGTTTTGAATGACCTTGTTTCTCTCTTACATAACTCATGTCTGTCTCTAGTTACAAACTCTTTACTCCATCAATTCTTTTTTTTTCACCCCTTACGTCTCCTCTCACTTGCTTTCTGTTTTGTTTTTTCCGTTCTCTACCCGAACTCACCGACTCACTCATCTCCCCTGCGCTCTTCCCTCCCTGTCAGCGGGGCAGACTACGGCACTCTGCTGATGAATCTGGGCTCCGAGAACTGCGCTACGCTGCTGCACTTTGTCCTGCTGGAGAGCAAGATCCTGCTGCACTCGCTCCGGCCCGCTGTGCTCACCGGAGTGGCCGAGGCTGTGGTGGCTGTGAGTACGCTCCTCCGTGCAAGCCATATAACATGTTCAGTAGTATTACTGGCAAGATCGGGCTTTAGCAACATCTGCTGCTTTTTTTTAACGTAAATTTTCACTTTAATTTAGTTTACTTCATTTTGAATCATGGTCCAAAATAGTAAATGATGTGATTCAAATATAACAACATTATTATCACCCATTCTTTGCCTTTTTTTTTATAGCTACTCCATATCTAAGCATGTCAGTGTGAAGCCAGACCTACACTTTACTGACCACATTAGAAATGTATGTACAGATGTGTTGCCCTGAAAATGTAATTAATAACATTGTAGATATACAGTTTTCTGCATTAATCATCTAAAAAACAGTGGCCAAGACCCAACTCACTTTAAGAGCTTCTCTACTTAAGTAGTACTCAAGAAAATACTATAATTATCATTACATCAATCATTGTTGTTGTGATTAACCAGCTCTGTTAAGGGAGGAAAATATAAACAAATCATCTACATACATAAAAGCATTAATCATGAGAGGAACCAAAAATGTTTCACAATCATTCAGCTGCCTTGGCAACTCATCCATATACAAGTTGAATAAGAGTGGTAATGATATACCACCCTGGCTAATGCCATTACTGACATTAAGAGAGTCAAATACAGCACTACCTCATCTGAACTGCATAATAGGCACTCTAAATCACAAAGAGATGTCTATGTGATTCTTTTAACACTAGTTTTTCCATGGTTGATCTGATCAGATGCCTTAAAAGCATTCCAGAAAGCACATAAACATGGTGGAACTGTGCAGTAGACTGTAATTTGCACTTACATTTATAAAAGACTTACCTGTCACCATAACATATTCCACACAACAGTTTCATATGCACTGCAGAGTTCTCATGTATGTTGTGCATTTTTATATTTTTGCATATTGTGACATCTCTAGAAAAACAAAAAATGACTGTAGTGCAAACAAAAAACGATTGTCTGAATTATTTGCCTTGAAATTCTCTGTAACATAAACGCAGGTTGAGTCATTATCCTCCACGAATGAGTTACTAACTGCTGCTCTATGAACATATTCATCTTCACTTTGATAAGATTTTACTTAAAGCAGCTCTATGGAACTTTTCATTTTGTGTTGATTGTAGCAGTCCCTGGTGACAAAGGCGGTAGTGTTTCACTTAACGTTATGTTACATGTTCGCTCCGCTTCACTCCCTGCTGCAAGGAGACTACTTCTCCAGGAGGAGAGCGGGCGGCAGATCCAGAGACACACCTTCAGTTAGCGGCTGAAGCAACTCAAATTCAGCCAGAGCAAACCCCAGCACCGTTTTGTCTGATGTCATGGAAAAATCCGACCCGGTGGCATAACTTTTAGAAACTAATAGAAATAGCCAATCTTCTCGCTGTTGGTCTTGTTTGCTTATGTAGGTCAGAAAGAGGCTTCGATATTAAATTGAGACTGTTTCATAACCAGTTAAAAACTCCATCGAGCTGGTTTAATATTCCAAAAATTTTGCCACTCCTCCAAGTGTGTGACTTTTGACTTATTTTTCACTGGATGGGTTGTTGATTCTCCAGCTCCATGAACATAATTGAACTTACAGTACACTGGATGTCACAATCCTCAAAAATCCCCCAAAGTGTCACAATAAATCAGCCACAGTAAAGAAGAGCGTTCATTTCTTATGCAAGACCTAGTTGTCCAAATTTAATTCTGGAGTCTGATGTAGACATTCTCTGGAGGTAGTGTAAAACTCTTTTATTATCGTCAGCCTGGTTGTAATAACCATGCTTCTGTCTCTTGTCTCTCAGATGATCTTCCCCTTCCAGTGGCAGTGTCCCTACATCCCCCTGTGCCCGCTCTCTCTGGCAGGCGTCCTCAACGCTCCTCTTCCATTTATAGTGGGTGTGGACTCCCGCTACTTCGACCTTTACGACCCCCCGCCAGATGTTGTCTGTGTGGATCTGGACACCAACACTATCTACCTGTATGCTGTACTTTGATTCTAAACCCATGTCCCTGCCTGCTTTTTACTGTATATTTACAGCTCTCAAAGTGCACATGACAACTTATTTTTGTGCAGCTCTCCTGTTACTTCCAGCTAACTGCCTTTCTGGTATTGTGTGTGTAACAGGTCTGACGAAAAGAGACACAGCAACTGGAAGAACCTCCCAAAGAAGCCCGGGAAGAGTCTCATTAGCTCACTGAGCAACTTGCACCACCAGCTGGCCACTGGTATAAACAGCATCTCACATCCGCATGTAGCAAAAGCTCACTTCAGAAAATTACCTGTTTCTCAAATGGTGAAGATGAATTTACAGGGAATGGACAAAATATCATGAACAGTATAATAATATAACTGAACACAACAGTCAATAATATTGTTAGCCAAATGATTAAAATTGAGTGTAAAAAGGAATAATAATAAACTTCTATAGCGCTTTTCAAAACAAGTTTACAAAGTCCTGACAGGTAAAAAGACAACTTAGAACAGCATATTAAAATGCAAAAAATTACAACACTAAAAAAGAATAAAACATAAGAGCATCATCAGGCAAAGTAAGTTAAGTTTAGCTAGTTGAAAGGTAAAAGCACATTTGTAGAAGTAAGTTTTTATATTTAAAAGATTAAATATAAAGTTCTATAATTTTCCTTTAACCTTCAGTCAGTAGGTAAAAAGAAACAATAAGGTTTAATTTATTTCACCAGCTGATTGAGGGTTAAAGGAAAGTATAAAGCTTTATATTTCTTTATACACTCCATTTTAATCATTTAGTTATGTATTCAGTTGTATTTTTACTTGTCTGATAACCTTTGACTACATTTTGTCAGTTTTGGGGCGCCATAGTTACAATATTAGTTTAATTTAATAATAATTTTCAATGTACTGCCATGCCAAGTGCCTCCCCCCAAAAAATGCCATCAGATTTTATTTAAATTGTTAAAACTGACCTCAAAATTCGTTGTATTTTTTAGTTTCAGTACGTCAGACATTGCAGGAAAGCTCAGCAGTGGACATGACCCCCATCGAGGCAGACTTCACCTGGCACAAGAAGAAGACTTCCCTGGAGATGGAAATCCAGGAGGCCTTCCTTCGCTTCATGGCCTCCATCCTGAAGGGCTACCGCTCCTACCTCAAACCCATCACCCAGGCGCCCTCCGAAAAGGCCACGGCCGCAGACTCCCTCTATGACCTGCAAGGTAAACAAGCGATGGACAGCTCGCTTTTCAAATGTGTGGAAACCAGGGGCAAATGAATTTGTTTTGTGGTAAAGTCATGTGGATGATGTGTAAAACCATAGAAATTGACATGTTGGTAATGGTTTTGTTTCTGGGCAGCCTAATACTGTGGAGCCTGGATTTGTTGATAGCTTCCTGGCTTTATAACCTATGCATAATTTACAGCCTTAATGTAGATAACTTCACCTAATGTTTAATTTGATTGGCATTCCAAGGAGCATCTCAGCTATCACTCAACCTAAGTGCTTTTAGAAATCAATCACCTTTCTCATCAGCTATAATACGACTTCACTAATGCCAGCTGCTGGGAAATTGGTTCTCACCTCTATTTAGCTTCACTGTTACAGATCAATTTTAGATACAGATAGAGTGAAGGAAAAGGCTTGTAACACAGCATAGTTTAACACTTTTCCAAACCGCTGCACATTACTTTTTAAAGTGGGATAAAAAATACATTGAAACCTGGTTTATTTCTCCTCTAAGTGAATACAAGAATGACTCTGGAAGTATGAATTTTGAAATATGTGATACCACAATCTGTCCTTGCCTTCCTGCAGGGTTTCTCAAAAGCAGAGACCGCGCCCACCAGAAGTTCTACTCCCAGCTCACCAAGACCCAGATATTCATCCGCTTCATTGAGGAGTGCACCTTTGTCAGCGACAAGGACACTGGCCTGGCCTTTTTCGACGACTGCGTGGAGAAGGTGATTACCAGCCCAGCGTCGGGCCGGTCTCGGACGTGCACACTGGTTTTATGTTGGTTTTGTTTTTCCTCTTCCACCTGAGGTTTCCTTCCATGAACGGTCCTTTGTTTTGTGTTGTTTCATTGGCAAAATAACATTCGTCCGCTGGGAAACTAAGGAAGCTAAAATTTCCTCTGATTCATTCGTTTCCCTTTGCTCTCTTTCCTCTTCTTGCAGCTTTTTCCCTCTGATAAAATCACCGACAAGGGCACCAAGGTAATCACTTACACTGTAATCAGATTTCCCCGTACCTTGTTTTCTTATGTTTGTGACTAACATTAAAAGTAAATAAATTAACCTTTTTCACCAGGGGGCATGAATGTTTCCTGCTTTTCTTCTATCCTGAACTCCTCATCACAATCAAATAAGCATGTCTTACTGCCTAATTGGAAAAGCATAATAGATTTTAATATGCTTGCAGTTGTTTACTTTCTGCCCCCAGACAGGAAATAGCCTGCAGAGTGTGCTTTTTGTCAAACTCAAGTCATAGTTGTCAGTATCACTAAGGCTCTGGATGTGATCCTCACTGCAGGTTGAAGGTGAGTCATCTGAGGACACGAGACTGCTGGAGCTGGACGAGTCCCAGAAGAGTGAGCACACTGTCTTTGTCATGCCCCCTGAACCCCCAGCTGACGATGGATCTGAACCTGCCCCCAGATATACGTAAGTCCTTTAACTGTAACTGGTTATTACAACTTTATTAGATTGAAATATAGTGATTAAAAACAGAACAAGTCTTACATGACCTTGCAACAATCCTATTTGTCATCCTCCAGCTATAAAAGTTTCCCCAGGCTGCATATGGAGCTGTTTGACCGTCCTAGGGAGTTACGACCGGCACTCAGCAGCAGAGCAGCAGGGGCCAGTCTGTCCAGCAGCCCTGCACTGCTGGCTAAGAGGACGAAGCAGGTGTGTACATGCTCACATGGTCGCACTCAGCAGAAGTAGCAGCAATATCCTGTTACTGGAACACATTCATGTTTAAAAAAAAATGCTTTAAAATGTCTGTCTGATCCAACAGGAGATCAAGCTAGCATACAAGATGGCTAAGCGTTTCTACTCCAACCCTCCGCTGTGGGCCCGGTGTCTGTTCAGCCACTGCTACAGCCTGTGGTTCATCTGCCTGCCAGCAGGCGTGCGACTGGCCAAGTCTAAAAGCCGCGCCATGCAGCAGGCGTACAACGTCCTCCTGAAGATGAGGACCACTGAGGTGGAGGTGCTGGATGAGGTACAGTCCCATTATGTATTAAGAGAGGTTAGACTTCTTTGTCTCATGGTGTGTTCCTTAATGTTTCATGTTTTTTTCTCTCTGGCTTTCAGGTGTGTTACAGAGTGGTGATGCAGCTCTGCGGTGTGTGGGGCCTTCCTGTCATGGCTGTGCGAGTCCTGGTTGAGATGAAGAAAGCTGGAGTACACCCGAACGCCATCACATATGGATACTACAACAAGGTCATATATAGCCTTTTACATCGCTAAAACATATCTCCACTGTAGCTGAAAGGACTGAAAGCATTACACTACCTACGCATGTCCTCACCCTCCAGTCTGTTCCCCCTGCAGGCCGTCTTAGAGAGCCCGTGGCCCAGCAGAAACCGTAGTGGCCTCTTTATGTGGACCAAGCTTCGTAATGTGCTTCGTGGAGTCACCCAGTTCAAGCACGCTCTAGACCGAACATCTTCCAAGAAGGGACCCACACTTAGTACCACAGGTGGGAATGGAATATAATATAATAATGGGAGACATTTTCACTTTCACACCGTTTCATCTCATTCTGGTTCCTTGTTTCTCACTCACTTCTTCTTCTGTCTCTAGCTGCATCTATAGGTGGCTCAGCAGTCACAGACGCTGACCGGTTGAGTCATGGAAGTGCTGACAGCTCAAGTGAGGTCAACGGCGAGGAACACAACGTATTTGCCCACAGTGGTGGCATAGAAGACACAGCAGACAACCATTGTAGTACAGGTACTGATTCCCTGAAGTTACTAGGCTTGCAGGTGTAAAGAGTTAAAACCTGAAGGTCAGAAATGACATTGCTGGTATGTTTTTTGAGGCTCTGACCATTGCTGAAATCTGGAGATGCTGCGACACCAGTGGCCACAACTTTTTAGCAGTTTTACAGAGTCCAATTTGTCGTAGACGTCCAGTTGAACCCAATTATCTAAATTTGTCAAAGTCACTGCATCTCCATATCTTAGCAATGAAGTATGTGAGTATAATACGACCTTATCTAAAAGGAAAAATAGACAAAACTATGAAAGAAAGACCCAGGTTGTAGAGAGAATGAAGCAAAGCATATTTCCTTTAATCATATCCTTATTGAAAAATAGTCTTTGTGAGTACAGCATGGTTTGTGTGATTTTGTGATCTACAGGAAGGCAGTCTGATCAAGGCTACGGCTCCAAGGATGAGTTACACCAGGAGCTGGCAGAGCCTTCACATACAGCTGTCCTTTCCGCTGAAGAGAGAAACAATTCCAAAGCACAACACAATGGTGAGTAAACCTTGCATCCATGTGCTGCATGTAGAAAATGGTCACATCAAGTTCTACTTCTGCATTTAACGGTTGTGTGTGCAACAGAAATCCTATTTCCTCCTTGTACTGTACATCAATGCTGGTCTGTTGACTATGTACTTTTCTAATCAGGAGGTGACATTGCCGGCTCGGTGGATAGTGCTGTGGCAGTAGCAGAGCCCCCCAGTCCTGTTGATGTGCCCTCGTCTGTCCCCAGTATTGTGAAGCTGTCCACAGGGAGCTTTGACAGTGGGAGGGAAACAGGTGAGGAGAAAGATGAGCCCTTTAAGTTCAGCTAAGAAATGAAGTGCCATTAGAAATAGGAATGGCAATTTTGTCACTTCTATGACTTTTCATGATGGATAGATTGTTTTGTTTTCCATTAAAATTAAGCTATTTAGCTGTAAGTTTAATTGTTTCAATTCTGCAGGTACAGGGAAGCTGTTCAGGAGACAGAGCAAGACTGATAACGTGTCTCTCCCTGATGATGATGCCTCGCTGGCAACAGGGGAAGTAGCAAACCAGCCTCAGCAGCAGCGGCAGAAATCCTTCTCCGAACGCAGCTGCAGCTTCAGCGCCGAAACCCGCGCTGGGATGCTCCTAGAGAAAGGCGTGGACCACATGGCCAGTCAGATGGGTGCCGATGCCCGTATCCTGGCTGCAGCGCTCTGTGCAGGCCAAAGTCCACCACCTAATAGTGTGTCCAAAGCACTTTTTAAAGACCTGGAGGAAGAGCCTGAGGATGATCAGGGCTTGACACTGGTGAAGCTGACAGAGGAAGAGAGGCCAGGAGCACCAGAAGAAGGGAAGGGAGGTGATGACGAGGTGGAGGGGGCTGAGGTAAAAATGGAGAAACGAGAGAGGAAGCACACTGAAACACAGGAGGAGGACTCTGGCACGCGAGGACCGGCTCTGGAGAGGGCGGACGTGGAGGCGGGCGCTGACCCACTTTCCCTCCTGGTGTTCGAGAGTGAAGAGTCGGCCTCCGTCAACAGCCAGGAGCCGCCGCGCTCCGTGCCTGCTGTGGTGTCCCGCAACCTGGCCGAGGAGATCGAAATGTACATGAGCCTGAGGAGCCCCCTGGGTGTGAAGTCCTCCAGCATGGAGCTCCAGCAGGCCCAGGGAGACTCCACTGACGCCCCACAGCCCAAACTGTCCCTGGAGCGCAGGTCCAGCCTCCCCGTGCCTCCTGTCAAAACTCCAACTGGCTCCCCGGGTGATACACCCAAACGCAGCCCTACCACTGTCACCCGCTCCAAGACTTTTGTGGTAAAGACGAAGACCTCCGACAGGAGTACAGTTAACCCGGGTCCTAGATCAGCCTCACTGACAGCGCTGGTCAAGTCCTCCCAGGGAGGGTCTTTGGGCTCGGTCATCAACTCCATTTCAGGCATCAAGATGGACACCCTCTTGTCGGGACCTAAAATTGACGTGCTTAAGTCGAGCATGAAACAAGCGGCAAACGTGGCCAGCAAAGTGTGGGGGGCAGTTGCTTCAGCTTACTCCTACTCAGATGACGAGGTGAGTGTCATTAAAGGATAATTCCTAAACATATTTTTTTCTTTTTATTTTATCAGCTGATCAATTCTGACCTGTTTGGAGCAATCGTCTGAATCCCACCTGACTTTCCTCTGCAGGATGAACAAGCTCAGGGTGCTGGCGGCTTCCCGTCACATCTGGACGAACACATGCTGGCTGCACATGATGTAGATGACAGTCCTGAGAGAGGAGCCATCCCGGGGCTGGTGGCCAACGGTCTCAACCAGAGCTGCACCAGCCTGGGCAGCAGCAGCGGCAGCAGCGACACGGGCCGAGGGACCCACCAGACACGTAAACGCTCATTCTGCAGTGCAAATATGTGAGGGAAGTGGCCGAATGAGGTTAGGTGGCCTGCGAAATGACTTTCTCAAAGTTTTGTCTTTATTTGCAGATCCAACTCCAGGACGAGCAGGCAGGGGTCCAGACTCAGAGCAGGGCTCCTCGCTTCACGCTTCCTCCTCGAGCATTTACCAGAACTGTGCACTGGAGGTCAGACTTACTACACATACAGTACACAAACACCCCCTTTGCTACTGCTGCCACTGCCAACATGTTCATTGGAATAACTCCTAACTGGTTGGACATGTTTTCCTGCTGCCAGGTGCTGATGTCCAGCTGCTCCCAGTGCCACTCTTGTGAAGCCCTGGTGTATGATGAGGAGATAATGGCGGGCTGGACAGCTGATGACTCCAACCTGAATACCAACTGTCCTTTCTGTCGCACAGCCTTTCTCCCCTTGTTGCACATCGAGTTTCATGACTTGCGCACAATGTCTGGGTAAGATTCTGTCCTTAAAGTAATTTAAGATGAATTGTAAGACTGATATTGTAACATACAAACGTCTCCTGCAGTGCAATCTGAAAAAATAGTTTCTAACAAATGCAAATTGATTCTGCGATATTCCCTTTCAGGTTCTACATGAATCCTAGTGCCTCAGGAGACAGTATCCACAGCACCAGTACCCAGCCCACAGCCAGCAGCTCAGCTGACATTAAGACACCAGACCTTATCACTTTCCCTGAAGAGGAGCCTAGGGAGACTCCCGATGATCGACCTGGAATACATAAGAGGTATACACCTCGAGTTACAATCCAAGAAGCTAAATACTTTTTCTTGTAGCGCCACCTTTTCCTGAGTCCTCTTTGCTCTTTGTGTTCCTAGTATGATTCCAGAGCCGGTGCAGTCGGACCCGCTGGGTCTCCTGGAGCACCAGGCGGCGGGGAAGCAGCAGAAATGCAGCGGGACGTCACTGACACGCAGCAACAGTGTTGGTGGCCCGCTGCAGAGCCTGGACTACTCCCAGAGACCTGGACATGGCGTCTCCACCACCAGCCTGCCCTGCAGCCTGCAAGAGGTCTCGGTCAGTGCTCCTTACTGTCACAAACTAACCCCATTGTGCTTAAATATCGCAGAAACCACTGTAGCTGCAGCGCATGGAAAATGATTAGTGTGTGTTTGTGTTTGTCAGGATGGCATGGGGACTAAGCGGCCAAACCCCAAACCTGTGTCCGTACCGTACCTCAGCCCCTTGGTGCTGCGCAAGGAGCTGGAGACCCTGTTGGAGAATGAGGGAGATCAGGTAAAGAACACACACATGCTGTCACAGTCTGCTTTACAGCAAATGCCACACAGCTTCTACACAGGACAGAGATCCTGAGAGGTTTGCTCCTTGGTAAGTCCAGCTTCTCTGTTATGTCCAACCAGGTGATCTACACCCACAAGTTCCTCAGCCAGCACCCCATCATCTTCTGGAACCTGGTGTGGTATTTCCGTCGCCTGGACCTGCCCTCACACCTGCCTGGTCTCATCCTTACGTCTGAACACTGCAACAAAGGCGTACAGGTTAGAGACTTAACATGTCATCTATCATTATCCTTTCTGTCTCTTTTGTCGTGGCTTTCCTTCATCTTTCCCTGTTTGTCTTTGCAGCTGCCCCTGACCTCACTGTCCCAGGACAGTAAGCAGGTATACGTCCAGCTCCTGTGGGACAACATCAATCTGCACCAGGAACATGGAGAACCCCTCTACCTGCTCTGGAGGACCTTGCGTGAGTGTGCACACGGACACACGTCAGGCCGTAGTGTCCACCCTCCTGTATTAGCCGTTATTGCAGTGGTTGACATCCCTAAACACCCTAAAAATAATATACACTTAATGCCATGGTGTGAAAACATTTTAATTTTTATTTAATGTTTTTATTTTGTAGAAACTACTTGTACCGCTAGGGGGAGACAAAGCCAAAAAAAATTCTCATCTGTTGTCATAAAGGAAGTGTGTAGATGTATTGGATATATGAATGTTTCACTCATGGTATGCAGCTGTTAGGGATTAGAATAATGTAGTTCTTTTACCTCCTTGGATACAAAGTAAATGTTGGCTTGAAGAGGTCAGACTTGAGGTTAGAATAAAAGCCTTTCTGATGGCGCATGTGTTTTCTAGTGGAGAAGAAGGGGACGCTGGCTCCAACAGACCACCAGGAGATCCGTACCCTCCTCAACACGATTGTCCGCAACATCCAGACCAACGACGTCTACGGGCCGATCAACCTGTTGATCCGAGAGATCAAACAGCGCCCAGAGGGTGTCAAACGGCAGAGGTCAGCCTCTTTCTCAGAGATGTGTCCGATTTAGCTCTTCTTGAAGCACTTTTTACTTCTTTTTAGCGGCTCAAGATTTTGCTGCAAAACGTTTGAACATTTACATTCTTGTAGTGTTAATTTAAACACCCCTTATGTCTCATTTCTGTGTCCTGTGTTTCTCTCAGGAGTATCTATAGAGAAATATTGTTCCTCTCACTGGTGGCCTTGGGGAAGGAGAACATCGACGTAGGTAAGTGATTCGAAATCAACCAGACATACATATTTTACCTATTTTATAGATTAAGAGTGATGAATGTAACGCAAAATCAGAGACACCCTTTCTTTTGCCTTTTTTTCTGACTTTGTGAATCCTCCCTTCACTGTGTATCTGCAGAGGCCTTCGACAGGGAGTACCGCCTGGCTTACGATGAACTGAGCGCCGAGCAGCTCAAGTTCTTGCACCGCATTGATCGCCCGCCCAGCCTCAGCGTCCAGTGGTGCCTTAAATGCTTTGGGACCCCCTTCATCTGATCACCAACACCTGCAGCGAAGATGAAAAATCTGACGGGTCAAGTGTGACGCCAGGATGGAAGGAATAGGCGGTGGGCCGGGGTGTGAGCGAAAAAATGATTTTTGTATTTATACACCTCCAATCGCCCAAAAATGGTACTTCTTCTTCCCCTTGTCTTGGAAGACGCCCATTGTCTGCTTTTTTTTTACAACCTTATTATGCTTTTCATGGGCTTTCCACGCAGCTACGTACAGGTGGGACTGTTTCTGTAAATCGCTTGGAAAGCTGCAGTGAATCTTTTGGGACTAGTTGAGGTATGTTTCTTTACAGATGGTGTATAGAATGATTAATCACTGTACAGAATGTATTGACTGCCCCTATGGTGTAGACATATCTGTGTGTGTGTGTGTGTGTGTGTGTGTGTGTGTGTAAAATCATGCAGTCAGTTCCCCATCTCGTAGCCTTTTGCCCACTTTGCTTAAATCTGTCCTAACTATCCCCAGACTAGATCAGTCTGAGTTTTTTGAAACAGTGTACAGACCCCAACTCTTCCTTTTGTGCACTTTCTAAAAAANNGGGGATCTGAAACCAGGGTTGCCTATTTTTTGGAGGCAACGAGTCTCGACGCCTTGACTGTTTGTGTGATCCAAGTCTTAATGAATGTTCAGGTTTGTTTCATTGTAAATGTACAGGTTCGGAGTGAGGCTCTCTGTCTGTGTAAATATGTGTTGGAAGCACACATGTAAATGGGAGACGACTGAGGACAATCACTAATTATCAATCACTAAAATTGATTCTACAACATTCCAGGTTCCGTGCCATCAAAACAGGTCTTTAAAGAAGTATTATTGATCTCTGCAACAACACTCAACCGCGTGTGATTAAAACCAGCTCACTGGAGGGAGAGATTATAAAAGAAAAAATACAAGTGAAAAGAAATGCCACACTACTGATTCCCACACATTTAAACAGGACACATGTTCTCTTGCAGGGACAGACGGCTCAGTGACGCAGCAGTCGGTCCAAATTGTGTTTTTAATATCTGCATTTTTTAACAGTAACATACTGTACTTGTTCAGCTAATATACCTTATTGTAATGTTAAATTAGAACTGTAACATGTACTGGGTCTATCCCTTACTCTAACATAGAATGAACCAGTAAGGTTTTTTTAAAATTGGGTATTATTTGCAGACAAGTTTGCTTTTATGGTTTACACACAGTAGCTTTGGATGATGTTGGTAGCAATTAGAGCTTTATACCACAAAGGGCTTCTTCAGTACTGCTGATACTGTGCTAAGAAAGACAGAATTTTACAACATGACATTCCACTAAATGCTGAAACAGACAGAAGAACGAAGCAAAGTGCTGTGATGAACTGTCGGGAAATGGGTGTAGATGGGCCTGTTGTAGACTTGGGAGAGGGACTTGTACAGAAGCGTTCATATTGTGAAATATTCAATTTGCACTGCATAGATTAAAACCTGATCTTAACCCAGGGTGAGGATGAGATGAGACCACCTCAAAATATCAACAAAATAACAACATCCAGTAGTTTTTTCCTCAAACAAAAAGAAATTCTCAATTATTTATTTTTCTATTATTGACATTTGGATTGCAGACAGTGTAGTAACGTAGCATTTTTATGACTAACAAACCCCCCTTTCCCTTTTAATCTGTCTTTTTCCACCCTGTACTGACTTTGTAAATTTGACCTCCTCATGGCAGAGGATGTACAGAAGAGACTGTTCTTTAACAATAGATTAAGTGATCTCTTACCGTCCTGTGGAAAGGAATTGAATGTCTACACTTCAGTGTGCTGCAATAAATGAGTTTGTGAACTGATTGAAAATGAAATGTGTCCATTTTTTTGTGTCCCCGCTGATGATTTCATGCTCTGAAGCCTTTGACGTCTTCCTTCCTCCTTTTTAATTCTCTGGTGAGGATCAAATTCTCATTTTCTCTATATCCTCCAACTCTTCCTTTCCTTTATAAAATCTTCCTCCATCTCCATCTTGTCCTCCATCTCTGGTCTAAAGTGTCATACCTGCTCTGCACCCAAGATTTCTTTTGAAGTCACTGCAGGTCTGACAGTCAAGGGTCATCAGCCAGAACTTCAACTCCAATGTTTTTCAGAATATCCAGGCACACTTAGAGGGCTTCGGAAATGCCGAACTCCTTTTACTTCCGCCTTCATTTTGATGTTCTCTGAGGCCAGCTTTTGTCTCCTTTACCCAGGAGAAGATTGTCTATAGGTTGTGACATTCTGGATCGAGTCCTGATTGAAGCCAGGGTGGGTGTGGTACATTATTCTTATTTTCATTTATTTACTTATTTTTAATCTTTATTTAATCAGGCAGTCTCCATGAGATTAAGATCTCTTCCAAGAGAGACCTGAGAACAAGAAACATTCACAGAACACAATCAGCAAAACAGAAACAACACAACTGCACAATAACAAGGAATAAAGCAAGACAATTACAAGAGTCATAAAAAAAAACAACACATAATAAAGCTTTAAAATCTCCAAGGGGAATGTAAGACTAGTTTGAGGGCAGTTTGCAGTCCATTCCATTTAAAAGGTGCACAGTACCTGAAACCAGTTCTGCCAACATGAGGGATATCTAGGTTTAAGTAGTCACTGGAGCATGTACTGTAGTTACTACTGTAGATTTAAATGAGAGAAGAGATGTGAGGAAGCTTCAGCAGTAGAGCTTTATAAATGAACAACATGAGATGGCTGTTTCTTCTTGACTGTGCTTAGAAATCTTGCTTTTGTTTTTTGAAATGACAAATAATAGTTTTTGCATATCTAAAAGTTGCATGATTTCGCTTTAAACTGTGTGAGTATGGTTTGGAAATTTATTTGGGGAAAAAAGGGGGATAAATGTTGGGAGTACATATCATTTTACTGAATTATTCTCCTTAAATAATGGGCAATGAAATCTATATTTTGATTTTTTAATTTTAATTTAATCCATATTCTGCTTTTATAATGATTTTGAAGCAGGCATTTCCAGAGACGACACAAGGGCCTGTGTTCAGTGCCTCCCAGAATTATTTTTATGTTAACATATGAAAAGCCAACTGTATCCTTCCGCCAAACAACACAGCCCTTAGAGAACCTCATGACTGAGTTTCCGGTAAGCGCATGAATATCTTAATTAAAAGTAGTGCGGCCACAGGTGCGTACTTATTGGGAACCGGAGCTTTTCCTCCACACAGGCTGGACAACAGGATGCCGCTGAGGCGGACGAGAAACGCAGGAAATGCGCAGACTAAAGAACAGCTGGGCCGGGAGATGCGGCAGAGCAGGCTGGTTCTGTTCATGCAGCAGTTTGAGAAAGAAGGTCTGACAGTGACTGCAGGTCAAATGTCAGCTTTCACGGCCTCTAGTCGTCCCCACCTTTGTCCTAACAATGCCGGATTTTTCCCCCCCTCGCAGCACAAGAGCGTATGAACGAGCTAGAGTCCAAAATGGAGAACATGTTGGCAACAGTGGACAAAGTGTTCAAAGTGGAACTGATGAAGATGCCTCCCTCTCTTCAAAACACGCTCATAGGGGATTTAATAAGCGGTGAGTCCTCCTTCATTCATAAATATACAGATAAGTTACTCTACAAAGATGTCACCTACCGTGTTTCTTCTGTGTTAGAGGGGGAAATCTCAGCAAGTGATGTCTCAATTGCCATGAAGGTGAGTTGAAGTTGTTAAGTCGCACGTGCTGCCATCCAGAGGCGCTTTTTTTATTATAACAGGCATAATTATCACCTTTTCCAGAACGAGTCCTTTGAGATAGACCAGCCCCTCAGGAGGGTACCCAGTAAAAGAGGTGAAACTACTTTCTTAAACCAAGATGGTCACAACACAGCTTCACATCATGCATGAAATATAATTGATGTTAAATTCAATCATTCTTTTCTTCTGTGCTGCTTTTTTTTTAAATAAAGTAAAATCAACTGATTCTTCACCGGCTCAGTCCATCCCAGCCCAGAGGTCTTCATCCAAGACCTCTAAGGTAAGTAGTGTAGCAGCTAAGGTTTGCACACACTCTTTGTAGTTTTACATACTGTGGCTGATACAGGAAATGGAACTGGTGAATTAGACATTTTGGCCTTTCCATATTTTTAGGGAGGGAAGGGGACAAAAAGGACCAGGACGTTAGTTGGTAGTAACAGCACTGGAAATCTCAGGTAAGACTGGAGGTTAAAGTATTTACATGTGGTGAGTGTAGAAACCTTGACGTTACACTTATTTTTTTTCTTACAGGCCCTCCACAGTCGCTGTCAAAAGAACCCAAAGCCGCGTGACCAAGACCAACGACCAGACCGTACCGACCAAACCTAAACTCAGGTCTGTCACTGCCTTCAGTAGAGCAGAACATGATGTTGTATATAGCTGTTAATAATGGGTGCGATACATGCATAAAGATTTTTATTTTAAAGAATTGTACTTTAATGATGTGTACAAATATCTTTTTACCAGCTCTAAATGAACTAAACTGACTTATGAATCTTGTGCTGTCCCAGGTCTGTCGTCTCTGCTGGAGATCTGCACTGTTCAATGGCTGCCTCTGCTGCACACGTCACTGTAACCACCGCACAGGGACAGGTGCTTGTTTTTTTGTTTTTTTTTATCCTTCTAAGCACTTGTATGTTATGTGTTTTACATGTGGTTCTCTTTCCTTCCTAGACCGTCTGCTTTTCTGAGGAGACCAAGGATGAAATTAACTTGGAATTGCTGGATGATGTGGCATGGTGCCAGATACAGAAGCTCACGGTAATGCAAAGTTCAAGTCATTTTTAGAACAAGGGCCCTGACAAAAGCCTTTTGACATCTATTCTTAAACATTTGTAACGTACCATTTGTAGCAACTGGTAATCTTTCTGTGCATATTGGATTTTGAATTATCAAGAGTCTGATGGAGTATCTGTCAAGGCGAAGTCGCTTCCAGCGATGAGTCAAGATCTCCTGACGTCTGCTGTGACCAGGATCTGTCTCCGCTTGGATTAAATGACATTTGATGCTTTTTTTTTATATTATGAAATAAATGTATAGAAGTTGGGTTTAATGCTTATTGGATGTGCTAACAACAGTAACAGCTGTGTTTGGTTGTCTTAAAGAGTTTTAAAAATACAATAAAGCTTATTTGTATTAACGTGCATGATTGTCAGAATAATTTGCATTTAGTCTGTAAAATTTACAAATGCCCATGACAAGTTTCAAAATGTATTGAATTTGCTTAGTTTGACCTACAAATTATTATATTTTGGATGAGCAACTTATCACTGCAGCATTACTAATGTGTAAATGGAGTCCTACGTGTGAGAGAAACACAAAATTGGTTGTCAAAGATCTTGCCATTTATTTTATGACTTTAAAAACAAGAAGTTTCCCAGTAAATATTAGTCATTACTTTGTAAGAATCTCAGACTTCTAGAGAAACAAAAGCCAATTCAGATTTTTATGTGGAGGAAAAAAGAAATGTCTGATTCCAGGAAAGTTTATGTAGAAATGAGCACAGAACTGCCAAGTCTTACATTTTAGGTGGTGTGATTACATCAAGAATTAAAATGTTAAGTATAAAATAGCGTTGTTTGAGACACAGAACTATAGTAGTAATGCGTTCAACATTGTTTAAAAAAAAAATAAATAAAAAAAAAAAGTCAGATCTTTGCCTACAAAGCAGAATATATTACTTAAAACATAAAGCTGTGATGGATCACTGTTCCTGCTGGGAATGTAGTGACTCCATCTCGACTTCCATGGGCTCCTCTCGATGTGGCTGGGTGGAGGGGGAGCTGGAGGACGTAGCTCGTGTGCTGCTGGCGGCAGAGGTCGGCGCATTAGTCGGCTCTGGGGCCATCCGGGGGTAGAAAGGACCTACCAGCCAGTTGAGCGGCGTGTTATTGACCAGATAGTCCATGACGTTGTCGAGGGAATCTTTCATTTTGCCCAGCTGGACTTTGCTGCTGGTCAGCACGCTGTCTGGCAGCTCTCCCAGCCTGTTGGCCTTGCTGAAGCTGGTGTAGATTTGTATGGCAGAGCGGCTGAGGGAGAGCGCCTCCTGCTGGATGTGGTTGGGGAGGCCCTGCAGGCTGGAGACGAGGACCAGACAGGTGGTCTGGAGCTGCTGGGTGAGGGAACGTGCCAGGGCCAAGGTGCGAGACTCAATTACCTGAGAGATAAACAGATAAATAACCTGTGATCTATCTTTCCTTTACACATTGAGTATGTTATCTGATGGCATATTTGTGTCCTCCTTACCTCTGCTTCGTGACCATTCTCCTGGTTTGGACCATTGGACTTCCACGGCACCAGGGAGCTCAGCTTGTCATTTACCATCTGGTTAGCCCCGTCAATATTCTTTCTGCCATATTCAATCTAGAAAAACAAACACATGTTTTCTGTCCATAAACAGGAAAAGAAATTCTGTGCTTTTAATAAGCCACTTTAGGGCAGGATTTTAATCAATATTTAACTAGTTTCTTATGTTAGTAGTAAGCAGTTGTTTGAAGTTTGTCCCCATTTCATGTTATGGACAAGTGTCTAGGGGGATTTTCCTTACTGTAAAGCAAGTTAAGTGCTACTAATATTATTAATGTATAAGCAGACCCACCAGGTCAACAGTGGAGTTCAGCTCAGAGATAAATTCCTTGCTTCGCTGCTTGCCATCTTGGATTTTGGCCATGGCCCTGGTGTACGCCCGCTTCCGGAGCTTGGTGGAGAGGGAACCCAGGCGGACATAGTAGCTCGGCTCCTTCTTGTCAAAGCCTCTCACAGTTTTTGCCTCCAGCTCTGTCACGAGGGAGGGGAAACATGAAATGTCCCGTTACAAATGAGGACAAACAACGTATGATTATTTAAAGATCTGTTTTTGCATGTTAAAGTAGCCGGAGGCCTTAAATTCATGAAGAATGTAATTACTCACTTGTCGTTCCCTTTAAACAGGTCCATTTAAAGTAACAACGTATAGGATTGTTTGTTATAAACTTCTGCACAACACAGTTCACTCTAAACAACGACTCCTTTAACGATGGAAAAAAACTGGCCTCTAATGCAAATTTAGATTCTCAGAAGAACATAATCTGATAAGTCCTGTTTTCCTGGGAACTGAAATGAATAAATCGTCAACAACATACAAGCCTGTTAAGAACTGACCCTTGATACAGCTTGTTAGGGCTCACTGGCCTTTCTTATGTGTAATATATTTACTACCAATAAGGGAAGATAAATCATTGGTTGAGCTTTCCACCACATTTGTAAAATGGGGTCCTGAGCAGATTTCTGTGTTTTAAGGTGTTACACAAGATGTAGGTGGTCTAGCTGGTAGCTCCACTCACCCAGCTCGTCCTCCGTCAGGGGCAGGTACTGCTCCACCAGGCTCTCGGAAGTGCTGAGGGCCGTGTCCACCCCGGTGCTGACCAGCTGGGCCACTCTGCTTTCCAGCACTGTGCTGACACTCCCAATGACAACAGCCCTGGTCTTCTCCATCCCGTCGTGCACCGCGCCCCGAGTCTTTTCCACGGCGCTGGTCAGAGTGTCCGAGACTGTGCCCTTGGCACCAGACACTGTGCCCGTCACGGCATCTTTAGCGGTGGTTACCACATCCTTGGCACTGGAAACGATCTGGGGCAGGGACAAAATCATGAGCAAATAAATTGCACAGTATGAGTCTAAAGTAGGTGAGGAAACAGCAGTTGAGAAAGACGGGACACAGGTCATGACTGAGCCCTCAGCACATCAGCCGTCCGCTATTGTGCAACAATGACAGAATGTAATTGCGCCAGCTCTTGATCACTAACCCTGTACGTACCTGCTCAGATGGCTGGTGAAGAATCGGCAGGGTCTTCTCAATCCTGTCCAAACCTTTGCAGGCCAGGTCATTGGCAATGGCGACTGTAGGCAACAGAAAATGTAAGTAAATTGGGCGTAATAAGGCAAGCTGAAACAAAGATGTCAATAAATACATTTACTCTGAAAATACTATGGAGAAAAGTGAATAAATGCTCCTTTAAGAGACAGAAATGCACATCAGGGTGATAACGAGTAAACTGGGTGAAAGATCAGGATGAGTAAGAGCCAGCAGCCTGACCCGAACTTCCTGTTTTCAAGCTCTGTGTGACTCAAGCTGCTCAGCACATAATCATCCTCACAGTTTCAGTTCAGTGGATTTACTCTTGACATCCTATAAACTTTGAAGCCACCTCTACAGATGGATTCAAAAATTCACACTAAAGGGTTCCTTACTCTGAGGTTCCAGCTTGTCGATGATGGGTGAGGCGGTGGTGATGACCACAGAGGTGATGTTCCGGACGCCTTGCTCGGCAGCCTCGCACACAGTCCTGATGTAAGGGTGGTTGTCCTTGGTGTTGGAGTACACGCTGGACACCAAGTCATAGGTGGAGCTCACCAGAGGAAGGCTGGTCACCCTCTCCACCACATTCTGTAAGGAAATACGAGGAGAATAGTAATCTTCCTGCTTTTTTTTGGGCAAAGTGTATTTGAACTGAATTTGAACAGAATAACCATCTTTTTCTTTTTCTATTCCAGTGAGTTTTTAAAATAACAAAAATAAAGAAACTGGACAATTATCCATACTTTTTACATTTAATTTTGTATGGACTTTGAGTATTACATTAAAATATAAAGAATAAAACATGTTCACTTGTTCCTGCATGTGTATAATTACTTCCTTGTGTTGTTTTTTTTAGCTTTTAATGGGTCAAAAACATCTTTTTTTCTCAACAAATATGAACAAAATAAGCTAAAGTCTGCCTGTCTGGCAAACTCACCTGATTTGAGATAACTTCAGCTGCTGCCATGTCTGTCATGAAACAAAACCTGTAGAGAGAAGACACAACATGTAACGTCTCTATTCAAAAGAACAAAATAAACATATCGACTTGTTCTCAAGAAACCCACACAAAGACATAAGAAACACTAGAGGTCTATTACTTCCGTATTACAGCAGTCTGTCCTTACAGCTGCATTATAAAAATAAAAGCTCAAATTAGCTCCAGTAAATTTGTTAGGAACTACAGCTGTCAGCTGTTCAGAAAAATAACTTTGAAGAGATACAAGTGAAGACTCACCGAGAGTTACAAGAGTATCCAAACTGTAAATGAGCCGACTGATACTACGTGTAAGGCGGTGGCGGCTGTATTTATATTCTATAATTATCGCGAGATGTAGCGCGGCGCTTTGACGTAAGCGACAGTAACGTTTCTAGGGCAAAGGTAAAAGGGGCAAAAGTTTAGTCGGGGAATTCCTGCAGAACCAGCCGTCACGTGGGCAAGCTATGACACATAACAGCATTACTTGATTTCTTCACATTTCATAAGCCGGCGACATTTTTCGGTCAAAAGAGGATTATTAAGAATGTTTTCATGTCTCCACGGCGCCTGGTCAAGTTGGATATCGCACTATATTTGAAAAAATTATATAGGTTCTACATTCATATACATACATACAGCCAGTACAAAAGCAGCAATACCACAGTGTAGAAATACTCTGTTACAAGTAAAAGTCTTGCATTAAAAATGTTACTTAAGTAAAAGTACAAAAGTAGTAGCATCAAAATATGCTTAAAGTACCAAAAGTAAAAGTATGCAGAATGGCCCATTTCAGAATAATGTTTATTATATTATGGGATGATAATTATTGATGCTTTAATGTGTTCATCACTTTAATACTGCAGCTAAAGATGGAGCTAATTCCAGCCACTTTATCTGCTGGGTAGCCTGTGAATTTGTCCCCCAGGGATCAATGAAGTTTATCTTAATCTATAATATTACATCATCATTTATTTGTTGATTCTATTTTTCATTATTAATCTGAATCTGCAAAGTAACGAGTAACTAAAGTTATCAAATAAATGTAGTGGAGTAGAAGTATGAAGTAGCAGAAAATGGAAATACTCAAGTAAAGTACAAGTACCTCAAAAGTGTACTTGAGTAAATGTACTTTCCACCACTGCATACATCTCTAAAATTATTAATACAAGTGCACACAAGGCCGTACTAACCTACTGTACAAGGGGACCCTTGGGCAAAAATGATCTGAAAGCCCACTTTCTTCCCACTCTCTCTGTGCATTAGTGTACACAAGTACAGTGCACTCCAGCACGCACATTGTAGGCTGTTTTAATTCTATTTTTGAGTAAAGACCTAAAGACCAAGCAGTGCAACATTTAAACACTATTAACTGAGACAATACAGGTAAAAGTGGATTTTTATACAACGATATTTTGGCCCCTCTACAAAAAGGGCCTCTTGATTGTGCAAGGCCTGCCTGAAGGTCCTTATTATTTCAGATGATGCTGTGCTTTAGTGGCTCATGTTCCCTAACAAATCTGCGTTTAATCAAATTATCGCAGACAACTAACACACAGTGAAGCTGAGGCTTTTGGGGGTTCCATCGCGCTCTGGAGCCCTGGAGAGAGTCGTCTGCTTTGTGAGATTCAGTTCAATGCTTTGAGTACGCAGGACGTTGTGTTGCACAGGCTCAGACAGGGCTCATGAGATGGCTTGTAGAAGTCTGAAGGCACACAGACAAACTGTCAAGGATATAATGTACATACAGTACATATTATGCAATACATTTATGCAATGACTACTCTGAATAATGTCTTCCCAGTATAAGCTTGTAGGCCTTTTACACGGCAGACATTTTGACTTGTCACAATAGGAAAAGCACAGGTGTTGCTTATCACATTAACCATGACATAGTGTGGCGGTGGAATGCTACATTACAACACAAACAATTGTAAGTTGTTTTGTAGTTTACATATTTTTGATCATCCACTAGCAGTTTTGACCACGTATTGAATGTTTAGTTGAGGATAACGTTGCGTACAAAAACTGTGCCCAGCTCATTTTGATTCTCACCATGGAAGGAAGCCAGAGTAGCTGTATACATGCTCTCATGCTATTTATGAAAAACATTAGGTGATATTTCTAAATTACTGCAAGAAATCTGACTAACATAACACCTCGCTTAATTCATTTGTGATGACTTAATTTAATGGCCTGAACAGTACCATACGTCAGTGGTTTACCCGCACATGAACAGGCCTGTGTTTGCCAGTAGCTCATCAGAGCCACATGTGTGACTGTTTCTAATTTGAGAGCACCTCAATATTTTTGCTGTGTGTCAGTGCTTATTTCAGTGAGGAATTTTTTTGTATGTGTTATTAAAAATGTAAATGAAGTGTTAATGCGGTTTCTTTGATATGACACATTTGGAAGCCAGATGAGGAAACACAGGCTTAGTTCAGATTCTTCAGTTGGCAAACACATTGGGGTCCCGGAGTCTGTAGATGAACCCCTTAGGGCCCATTTATCAGCCCTCTTATAACTCAGATTGACCCCATATGAAAATGTTGGCTGCAGCCACAGACTCTAATTTTTAATAAGATTCTGTCTGAAGGAAGTGCATGGAAGAAGATTTTAAGTTAATTTTGATTTATTTAAGAGCTATATAACCGACACAGTGACAATACACTGTAATATACAGTATGTAGGCCTACCTCCACACACACACAAACCACGTTGCACTGAACATTGATCTGCTCATATATTTTATTGTCCACGTCATATTCTTTTAACTACCTTAATCAGCCTTTATGTGATTTGGTGGCAAGCAAAGTACAATCAGTTGACCGAGAATCATGACTCACCAGGATTACATGATGAAATCTAGAATATAACTACTTATATAGGTTATAATATTTGGCTTATAGTTTTTCTGTGATATTACACCGTCTAACATTCATTATGAGCTTAAAGGATGACAGTAGGGTCAACATCTTTTATCTTTTATGTACTTTTTGAACAGCAGAGTGAAATGAAGCCACTACAGTTTAGTTGGGTAGTATGTCACCACGTTGTGTAAACACAATTCAAACTGACGTCGTCAGGGTCATTTTGGTTCAGTGTCCCAACTTGACTTGTTTTAAATCACCTGAAAATCTGTCTATGAGATAAAAGGGAAAAGTTCAACCCCCCCAAGACCACAGTTACAAAACTGCAACTTTGAGACTAACTTTTTCCACTCTCTGCTCTCAGGAAACATCATTTCACAATAGAAGCACTAAATGTTGGAATTCATTCTTTAGTTGTTATTTTTTTACGCAATTACAGACCATTTTGTGTGAGCAGGATGCCAGGTAACTGTGAATGGAGTGATACTGGAAATGAATATGCTGCTATTCCTCTTAAATGAGAGCAGTTTTAGCTTTTAGATTGCATCCTGGTAGCAGCTTTTCCCTCACTCTCCATGGATAAGGAGATTTTGACCATTAGCAGTAGTCATTTTATTCAAATTCAAGGAAGTGCTCATACTTGCAATGGGCCTTAAGCTCCTATAAAATAATTAAAATGAATAATATAAACAAATCAAATACTATATATTGAATAACAAGTATCACTGTTACCTGATGGTCAAACCAGTCATCAGTACTGTGCCTATTGCTGATATTTTATGAATATACTTCCTAGTATTTACAGATTTAGGCCACTAGATGACACCAAAGTAGAGTTCTCACTCATCATAAGCATGTGGCATCACAGCCTGTGTCTTCACCAAAATCTTTCCTGTCTTTGCCACCTCTTATAACAGATTTTTAGTTTTCAGGTCAAGAATTGTGGCTAGTCTGGTTATATATATTACACCCAGTGCTGTTACTGGTGATGTTCCAGTAGGGTTATTTTTTTGGGGGGGTCACCAGTGTTATTTTATGCACAAAATATGGCGTGTGCAAAATATGGTGCCTCAAATAATTTTAGGAAAACAAAGGGGGGCAGCTCTGGTTAAACCCACAATTACATAATTCATTTATTTTTCTGCTATTTAACTACTGACAACATGCAAATATTATAGCAGATTAAAAAAAATTAATTAATTTAAGCAGTAAAGTGACATGCATCCAAAGGAACCCTGATATATGAGACATGAGCGGCATAAATTCAGTATCTAAAATGAGGTTTAGGAGACAGGACACAGAATTAGTACACAATTAGATGACAGAGTAAATCCATCCTTTAGAGACACATTCAATAGACATGTGCACAGTTCCTAACACGACAGAGGTGGTCATGATCTGAGCCAAGTCTTGACTGCCCTCTCATTCTACAGACGGTCAAGATGAAAAGAAAGATCAGTCATGGAGGGTCTGGCCTCCTGTTTCCCGAGGGGCCTGCTGGGGTGCAGGTGGCAGCGGAGGTTATAGAGTGTGGCAGGACTGGAGAGGAGATCCTCACACGGCACCCCTCTATTGTGCCCTCCGAGACAGGTAGGGCCGTGGGCAGCATGCCAAGGCTCCCGGGCTGGGTAATGGATACCTGTGGGCTACTGGGAAAGTGTCACACCTCCGGATCACACACAGTCAAGAGGCGCTGCATGAAGAAAGAGTGCAGAGAGAAAGAGACAGACAGTGGGAGAGTGGCTGTCCTCTCATGCTCTTTAGATCATGAGGAAAAGAGGCAGAGATGTGGCTTCAGAGCAGAGGAGAAAGGAAGTGACATGCCTTTGGTGCAGCGGTATGCTTTGGTTAACTCTACCCTCAAACGCTGCTGCTGCCTTAAATACGTCTGCTGTCAGACAGTGTAGCCTGAGCGACGACCACTAGTCTGCTGGACTGTCCATCAAACCTGTAATAGGGCACTGTGGATTCAATTAATACAGTGGGATTATCATTATGAACGAAAAAAGGAAAAAGGAAAATTCTGGTATTTTTCAACTTTTCTTTCTCAACTGCGTTCATTCTGATGGTGGGTCATGCTTAACTTTGCACTTGCCGCCTCCGTTGTAGAGATTCGGGAAACGCAGAACAAGTCCGACAAAATAACTCATGCCAGGGGCAAACAGCAGAAACATTTTCATAAATAAGCTTCAGCTTTACAAAAATTATATTAAACACTGAAAGTAAACACAGGAACCAGCCACCTGGATTAGCTACTGTAGCTAACCAAATAGGGATCTCATTTCAGGGTGACTTGCTGGATAACCAAGCTAGCTGCCTTTTCCTCTGCAGTAATGACAAATATATTATTTATCATTTCATATAGCACGATTCTATTTCAACAGATGTAAATACAAATATTGCACACATTTTTTTGTTAATTTGGAGCTTTAAGAAGCCTGTAGCTTGTAAGCCTTGCATTGTAAATAGAGGTGGCAAGTGCAAAGTTAGCAAGAACGATTGTCAGAATGGACACAATAATGAGTGTAAGTTGACTCCTATCATACACATGCAATAACTGATTATTTGGTCACTTAGAGGCAGCAGAAGCAACCTGTAAACACAGCAAAGACATATTATCACCCTTTAAGCTAACATATGTTGAACTTCTTAGCAAACAGTTGCCTGTTTCCAGATCCAGCAGACAGACACAGAGCAACATTAACATCCATTTGAGTTGTGTTTTGTGGTACCTGATGAATGCAAGTATATCATATTCAATAATATTCAGTATATTTAATAATCACTCTCCTGTAAGCTTTGTTTTCTCCACTTACTCCTGGGGGCCCCTTAGCTGCTAAATGCCCCACTATGTTCACCAGCCGCTAACTTTGAGACAGTCTTCTCCAAAATGTTCAGTTAGTACATGTGTTTAAAGGCACAACGAGTAGGATTCACTGGTTGCTGTTTGTAAACACAACATTCAAAGTTGACTCCTCCCCCCCGGCTCAAAGCGCACACGCATCTGCTTGCGATCTGGCAACTGGTTGCTACGTTTTTATAGAGTCCTGCACCTCACACCCTGCACGCTGTTATTGGCTGGGGGCTACAAACCACTGCCAGAAACGTCCCAAACACAGCAAAATAAGAAAATACAGGTGAAGGCAGGGTCTCTGCAGATACAGACACCGCCACACACTTCTAGTGGGTCATAAGTGATGATTGATAAGTATTATTTTTGTTTGAGTCTATACATTGTTTTGTTTTTTTAGGAAAATCCTACTCGTTATGCCTTTAATCGTATGATAAGACAAATTTAAAAATCAGGGGGACCAATCCAAGATGAAAATTTTAAGGTCAAATTCTTATAAATCTTTCTGAGTTAACACTTGTATTTTGCAAAATCTTAAAATTATGTCACTGTTTTCACAGACATTGTACTCATGATTACAGCTGTTTGCTGAAAGGCACCCATTATCTTTTATCTCTGCATGTGTTGACTCAGGTTAAAGAATGCCCTTTCTGTTCTGTTTAGAATTAAACAGTTTTTATTACATTTGCACAATAGCAAACAATAATAGCCCTTGAAAAACATGACACGGTATAATTATTGTAGATATTACCGGACCAACATGGAAAAAAAGACATGAAATGAATAGTGCTGCCATTGTTAAGAAATGTCTGGCTGTCATTTTGATCAAGTAGGGGTGGAGTAAATATTGGCTGTGTTCTTGTTGTCAGAGTGAATTTACACCAGAATTTCAACATCTGGGACCAAAATAGCTACACGTTTTGTGGCCCTGCTGCTAAATTTAGCACTATTATTCTTCCCAGCTTCAACCCAACCCCGGAGCTGGAGAGGTCGTGCATGCAGAAATGAATTACATTTTAACAAGATGCCTGCCCTCTAGAAATAACCATTACTTCAGCCTTTAATAAACAACAGACCTACGCAGACAATGTGTGAATAGCAGGGCAGTAACCGCAGATTTATAGCTACAATATAGACAAACAGACAAGGCCAGGGTCTTGTTAAGAAGGGCTCTGTGCACCTGTCGGATGTAATCCTCAAATAATGACTCCGGCTCATTAGCTAAGACATCCAAGTTAACCGTCTACATTTCCCACTGAGAGGATCAAGACAGAAAATGAGTCAACAACTATACAAGGTTAAAAGTGTGAGAAAAGGTCAGTGTGTGACCCGTCTTGCTTTGAAAGCGAGATTCTCCGTATTCCTGCGTGACCACACCCTGACCACACTTCCACCTCGATGATGATTTTCAGTAATGATTTTCTCAGGAAGGACAAAAAAAGCCTCACATTGCATCGTTGGAAAAGCACTGCACTCGGTGAGGCATGGGTATAATTGCTAAGCTGGCCAATGGGCGCATACTCTGAATGGGTCAGATGGGAGGTGAGAAAATGACCACAGAAGGTTATCCCTCGTGTGGGTCGGACACCGTCCCACATGACCCCGCCGTGTTTCGTTTTCACAGAGCCGTGCTGGGATTAGCAGGCCGGCTGTTTGTGCTGGCAAAGGGGCAGCAATTCACAGCTATATTTTCTGGGTGCTGTTGCTGACAACCGGACCGGGTCGTAGTAATTATGATATAATTGAGAATGATCTAAAACCAAATGTCCGAGCTCTGCTGTCCGAGCCAGTGTTTACAGAAAACAGCTGCTTAAATAGGCACTTAGAAGGAATTAGAATAACATTTTTTGTGTCCCAGCGTGAGTGTGTCTCTGTCTGTGTGCAAGTGTGCATATATGCGTGGGTTGGCTATTTGGGCACCTACACAGACAAACTCTTTGTTTTGGAAGTGTTCGCTTAAGTCTTCGGGGGCAGACACGAGCCAAGAACAACGTGGGAAATGGGCCCTTGCTTCATCTCTGCTTTCTCTCCGGGCTTTTCCTTTGCAGTCTCTCTGTCAGATGGACATTCAGCTGGCCTCCAAAACAGTACCTGAGGCGTGCAGAAGTTTGGAGAAACCAAGGGAACGGGCCTTGGACACGAGAGAAGTCATAATGGGAACCGAGTGGCAGCTGACAGCCGGGCCAAGCTGTCTGTCATTTCCCTCTCCTTCTCTGTCTCTTTTTCTTTCACACATACGTTGTCAACAGAAGACATGCACCCAACCAGACCTCCGTCCAGGTGGTCTGTATGGGCAGCCAATGGTCTGCAGCGCAGTACAAGATGCTGAAATTTGAAGCAACCACGCTGGCAGGAGCAGAATTCGCTGTGAGGTCCGGGCCTGCAATGCTTAAGTGTTACATGACCCTCGATGCTTGTCATCTTCATTCAACAATTAGTTTTTTTTTCATATTCCAGGAAATGAAGGAGATGAGTCATGTGAATTATGATGTACTGACAATATGAAGTACACATGTTTATCGGCATGCCCCAAAAGCCTTACGGAAAACCTGATGGATTACAATGTAAGTATTACCTAACCGATGACAGCTGGTGAGATAGCCATGGCTAGCCTTACTCTGGCTAAAGCTAAAACTTACTCACTGATTTTCCGCTACCTGTTATCTGTAATTGAAAAAACAGTAATTTTGTTGAACTGAGATCTTGGTAATTCGGTTTATTATTCCACATAACTATATGAGGTAGTAGCTAAATCCAGGCATGATGGAGAACCCCCATTATGGCAATAATATTTGGGGTGAAATAAAAAGGCATAAAACTACGGCATTACAACTTTTCTACATACTGTAGTACTGCTCTGCCTTTGTCGGGCAGAATAGAAGCTGGGATTTTAATTAAAAAAAACCTAGCAGAAAGACTGAAGGTGAAAAACATGCTTGGGCACTTATTTGCCCGATCCTCGTAGATGAAACTGATCCCAGGGGATGTTTAGTCCTCTTTGCCCTAAATAACACTGTTCAACTCTACTGCCAACTAGCCTGCAGCAGATTTACTGAAACAATAGACACCCTCATCCACATCATAACAGTGTCCTTTTCTGCTACTCTGTCTCTTTTTTTTCAGCTGCTTGATTATTTTCTTCCGATTTTTGCTGAGCTGTAATATCCATGGAAAATCTGATGAGGATACATCAGATATTGTATCTCAGGTTAACTTTGTCATTAGATGACAGGAAATCCTGGATTTGTGTAGTATGATGTCTTAATCCTCTTATGTGGAATTCAATGCCAGTGATTCATCGCTAAATAGTTTTTTTTAATGAAATTTATGAATATTCATCCCGCAGCATATTTGGTTTTAGCCATAAGCTAGGATTTGTATGTAATGAGATACTTCCCTAAAGAAAGAAAGAAAAACATTATACCCTTGGGTTCTCAGACAAGCTGACTGATCATTGGCAACAGTGTGAAGAGTGTTGTGCCCACTGTCTACATTTCTGACTGGTGGTTTGTGGCATGATGCCCTCAGACAGCACGCAGTGGACACGACATGCCTGACGGAACACGATGCCTGCAGCTGAAACAGATCTGTGCTGACAGACAGACAGGTTACTGTACCCTTAGCAAGCCTGGCATTCCCGGGACACTGTGGCCCAACGATGGCAAGAGCTTTCGTTTCCTCCGGAGTCTCAAGCATGAGCAGACACACGTACAAACACACACACACATACAGATAGTGTGCCAAATTCCACAGAGCCGTAAAGGCAATCAGGGACAGATGAGAAAGTCAACCAAGTGGCGGTAGACCGCGTACCAGGGGACTGGAAGCCATAACAAGGTGCCACAACAACACTCTGAGGAAATTGTGTCTTTTATGTTAAAACATTTGGGAAATACGCTTGTTTGCTTTGTTGCTGAGCGTTAGTTGAGAATTTCGATACTCTCATATTTGTACCCTAAAAATTAAGCTACAGCCAGCAGCCAGTTAGCCCAGCTTAGCGTAAAGACTGGGAGAAACAGCTAGATTGGCTTTGTCCAAAGGTGACAAAATCCACCCACCAGCACCTCTAGAACTCACTAATTAGCACTTTATATCCCATTTGTTTTAATTCAGACAAAATACAACTTTAGTAAAAGTGACAAGCTGTGGTTTTATACGTGGGGCTTCTATGCCGGACTATTTCTTCTCCGGGTGCAGTGACTTCCCAGAGTCGTGTCAACACTGTGAAACTGAAAACCAGCAGAGGTGTTGGCTGCCTAGAAGTGTTAATTAGCTTTGGAGGTGCTGGTGATACGGTTTGTTTTTTTGTTATATTTGGACAGAACCAGGCTTACTGTTTCCACCTGTTTCTAGTCTTTATGGTAAATTACGCTAACCATCGTCTGGCTGTAGCTTCATACTTAACGAACAGACATGAGAGTGCCATCGATATTCTCATCTAACTCTTGGTAAGAAAGTTAATAAGTGTTTCTATTTCTTTTCTATTTCTTTAATCATGACATTTCAGTTGCTTTGGAAGAAAAATAAAATGCATTTCAAAATCTGTTAGCTGCCTCTTTAATGCAAAAACAAGCTAGCTGGTGTCCCTTGAAGGGCATTTTCTCTAGCTGGTATCTGGCAAATTCCTGCCCTCTCTTTGAACACATGTGACAAGCAGCGCTTTGACTCTCAGGCCAAATATCACTGATCAAACAGCTATGTTTGGTGTCAGCCAAAGGGAGACAACTAGGTTACTCATATGGGGGGCACAGACCTGCTCCAAGTATGTTTAGCTAGGAAACCAACACATGTACTGTACATACTGTGGCCCTATTTTGCAGTTGTAAAGTCAGACTTGTATGTCTTGTGTGTTCATGCATATAAACTGCAGAGGAAAAAGGCGGTAGCTGCCTCTAAAAAGGCCTGGATGCGTAAAACGGCGTCACTGAGCATCCAGCATCCCATCATTGCATTGCAAACAAAGGATCTCAGCTAAAAGACTGTCATTAGCTACTGCCTCAACCCCTTATTTGTCTTCCCACACAGAAAAGTCCCTGTAAGATCTGTTGAGCAAACAACTGACAGATGCTATTTAAGCTTGTAGAGTCACTAAAAATACATTTGCACTCGGGGCAGTGATTTTGCAACTCTGTTGATGGGAGCCTTGAGTGAGCAATCCCAGTGAACATGTCTGTCAATAAGAGCAACAACATTTGTAACATGAGGACATGGCTTAGCTATGCACCGGCAGTCACACTGAATGCAAACTATTCATGTCTCTGAGCATTATCTACTGCTTGCTATGGCTTTGTTGGGTGTCTGTGGTGCTCTTAGGGTGCCGGGGCTGGTCAGAGTTCAACAATATGCTCCCGGAGTCTTTGCTCTTTCAAAGACACTGCACTTTTCATGATGAGTGGCATGAGCAGGTAGGCTTTGAATTTCAAGGAGCTACTAAGGACGATAATTTAACCTCCGAGGTGGAAAGGAAATGATTTCAACCCCCACCTCGGCCTTCAGGTAAAGATTTTTTTCCTCTCTCCTGGGGAAATAAACATTTACATTCCTGTGCTCAGTGTGTTAATAGAGATTAAGCTGAATTCAAGCCTGCGTGTCAGGCAGCAATTCAGGTAGCTCATACCATACATACCTGTACTATTGTGTGGCTCTCAAAGGGCATCTCCCCCAGCCTTTTGAGCTTGGCTGAGGACAGATGACATTTTCTAGGAACATTGTTATTATGGTGGCCCTGGACAGCTTCAAAAGCGACAAGCAAGTCCTAACGCCCTACCAGTGTGGGCTAAGCTTCAAAGAACTTAATGTCTCTTCACTTTAATGAAGGTATGGGATCAAAAGGAAGAGGAGTTGCCGACCCCAGCCATCAATTATACTGTAATACAAAATTCCTTTCTCACTGAAGTGGAAAATGTTGTGATCCTTATTGAATCAATGAGAAATATTTTTTATTTCTAAATATAATAGAATCACCTCAAAATAAGTTTCCTGTTACAATTTGTTAGTACAGTTCATTCACTGCACTCACAAGAGTGAAACACATCAGGTCAGGCTGGCATTTGACCTATTTTGGACCCACACTTAGGAGGCGTGGGAGGCATTCATGTCCAAAGATACAATGCAGACCTTCATTAAACTGCAGGAAAAATATGATTCTCACAAAAACTAGAGGGAACTGCTATTTTTATTGGAGCCGGTAAGGAATGACACGGGTCTCATCAAGGTAAATCAGAAACAACAGCAGATTTCAATCATATGCCAGCAAAAGCCAAGAGTATGAACGTTTCATTCCATCCAGTTGATCTCAGTTCATAAGCAGTCGGAGCTTGATTCAGATAAAACTCTTCTTGACCTTAAATGGCACATGGTTGGCAGCGCTGGGCGCCTAACTTGAAAGACTAATGCATTTCATACTTGTGACTGAATCTAAAGTTGTGAAAAAGTAGGTGAAATCCTTAACTGGTGCACAGCTGACGACGCATGGCCCACGTTCCAACTGAAATATTAAACATTAATATTTATTGGCAACTGTTGTAAATCATGCTGCTGAAATTAAAGGAACTGTTCAAATGATTTGCTTTCTAGCCAAGAGTTGGATGAGAGGATCGTTGCCACTGACATGTATGTGCAGTAAATATGTAGCTGGATGGTTAGCTTAGCATAAGGACTGGAAGCAAATGAAATTAACAGCTAATTGGCTCTGTCTGAAGGTGACGAAGGTAACTGGCAGGTGGATTTTGTTACCTTTGGACAGAGCCGGAGCCGGTTTCCAGTCTTCGTGCTAAGCTAAGCTAACCAGCTTGTGGCTACATACTCACTGTATAGACATGAGACGTATCAGTCTTCTCATCAGCAGCTTAATATCTTAAAACAACAACATGTCACTTTTACACTTTGGTTTTTGTACAGATTAAACAAACAAGATATAACATGTTAATTAGTGAGTATTAGAGGTGCTGGTAAGCTTATGTTTTTATCTTTGGACAGAGTCAGGCTAGCCATTTCCCCCTGTTTCCAGTCTTTGTGCTAAGCTAAGCTAATTTGCTGCTGGCTCCAACTACACATTTACCGTACAGATATGTACATCTAACCCTCTCAAGTGGTGCCCCCATGTTCAAAAAACCGCAGCAAAAGCAAAGATACAAATGGTGATAAATGTGATAAAGTGCCCTCTAGGCTGTCCCTATGGTAGATAAAACATAATAAAGTGCCCTCTAGGGTGCCCTTCCAGTGGACAAAACGTGATAAAGTGCCCTCTAGGGTGCCCTTCCAGGGGAGAAAATGCAATACAGTGCCATATATGGCACGGCATACAGCTGGTGCCCTTTTTATTTTATTCGCCCCTGCCCCTCAAAGAGCCTGAGTCCGCCACTGCTTTAATCAAAACCACAATCTACATGAATAGAAACTTCAGTTAGGCTACTGAGTTATAGATGCATGTCTTGTTTACATGTGTCCTGATCAAACTGGCCTGGTGAGGTCCAATGAAAACAGTTACATTTGAGCAGAGACAAGCGGGAAGAGAATTTAGAGTCAAGTGCGACCAGATGTCATGGTTACAGGTTATTTGTTTGAATGCTCTCTGGCTAAATGCAAATACTGAAATCGGTGCCGCCTTTGATTAGGAGCATCTATCCTTAAAGCCTCTATCCTCATACACACAAACAGAAAACCACCAAGCATCACTTGAACTCCGCATGTCTGCGCACGGAGCAGCCTATCGGCGCGTAACGGCCCCGGGAGTGTGTTTCTTTAAGAATGTAAGGTGGGTGAGCCCCTTTTCCTGACGCACGCCCGGTATGCAAACATAAATTTAGCAGCAACGTGTTTGCTGGGGGAACAAAATATCTGGAAGCGACCGTGAAGTGTCATGTCGTCTCCGGCAGCTCTTGGCTGACTTTTACCTTTCTCTCTCTCTCTCTCTCTCTCCCTCTGTAAACTGGCGCCGGAGCGCAGCGCGGAGAGGAGAGCGGACCTCTTTCTCCCTGAGTGACTGGACAGACTGGGACAGACTGGGACCGAGAGCGGGCACTCACAGTTGTCTCTCTACTGTTTTGAAATTACAGTGAATTGATCAGCGTCAGAGATGACAGGGGGCTGCTTGTGGACCACTGGACTGGTTCTTCTCGCTGTTTGTGTGGAGGTAAGCTGCGGTGGTTTCTTCAAATGAATGCAAAGTTTGATCCAGTCATTGAACATTTGAGAGGAAGGCGCGTCACTTCAGTTTGAGACAGATGTTTGTGGAGCTGACGCACCACGAAATCGCTGTTATTTTACCCCAAATAAACTCAATTTTACTTATTTGCTTTTATTTATTGAGAAAGAAACTTTTCAATTTGCCCTGTCTAAAGGAAAACTCACTATTGTAACCCAATGATATTAAGTGACATCTGTATTGTATCCATACTGCATCTAATTTATTACAGGAATCCTACAAATTTATACAGAACCCATTTTTGGTAATGATTTGCGCATGAGCGTGGCACCTAAATTGCCTGTCTTATCAGGAAATAACCTCCGAAATAAACATTTTTTAGATGATTTTGTGTGATTCATGTATGAATCATGAGTGCTTCTCCTCTTCCTCCCACTGATGCTGAGGCAGGCCCAAGGCCGCAGCACAGTGGATGAGATGAGGAACATTATATTGTCTGCAAGTCTGAAATGAAAAACACATCTTGTAGTAAGTTATGCAATAATAATAAACAGGGGAATGGAGAAGATGAGAGACAGTTTGAATGTACTCTGACAATGTGTAATAAAGCGTGGGTTAATTTGCTGTGTATTCAAAGGCTGTTATTTAATCTAAAGTTGACTTCCTTTCACCTTGCAATGTCCAACCTGAAATTTAATAGAGAGAGCCTGGGTCATCTGAAAGGTCAAAGCCTATCAGTCCTGCATTGAACAGACTTCTAAAATCAGTACCCTCTGCTTATGCTATTGGAATACTTTTACATGTTATCTCCTAAAGGCCTGTCATGCATTCTTCACGCAGGCCAAGTTGTGTAAAAAGCTGACACATGCTGCATGACGGCGCGGCGAGAGCTGAGCAAGAGTTTTAAGTGGAGCACAAAGCAGTTGTTTGGCCTGCAGACAGGTTTACTGTCTCAAACAGAGGGGCGGGATGCCACTGTCAGCGTGTGTAAATGACCACGACAGGTGCTAATAGCACTTCAAGGTGATTTGGGCTTTAGACACCCTGGCTAGCCCAGCTGAGCACGTCCACGCTGTAATCAGTGAATGTGTATGACAGAGGACCGCTCGAGGCTTTGCAACTCTTTCCAGGCCACTGTCCAGTGCTGGCCTGGTTGTGTTACAGTTTAAATATTGGGAAGAAAATCATGAAATGGCACATTAATGGACTTACTAGGCGTATGAGCGCCAGTGTGAAGCTGCTTATGTAAGACTTTTGATTACATTTTCATGAATATCTGAAGAGTATAATGATCGACTGCAGACTAGTGCTTAAATTTTGGACTACACTGTGTGGTTAAGATGTTTGGAACATGTTATTAGTACTCCAGAAGGGTGTGTGTTTAATTCTCCGACATGAACAGAAATTTGTCTGTGATGAAAGTGTATTATAAATGATTTTACTCAACTCCGTTAGCCGTTCAGTTCAGCGTCTCGTGATACGCCCTCACATTGACTCCTGTGTTACAGCAAGTGGCGGAGGTTTGACTGTTTTGTGTCTCTGTCACATAGCGCGACTGAAGAATAATGACTCAGTAGATTTTTTGCTCAAGTGGTCATGACGAGCTTTCCCATCTGTGCAAGGTGTGACTGTGCAGCATGAGTCAGCACTGGACATTTATCTTGTTCACACACACCAGAGCGATCCAGTGCTTTGCTTCAGAGACCGGGGATCAACAAGTGCTGCCTCCTGGGGTCTCTGCTATGCAGTGGCCTTTTCTTTTCATCCTCGCTCTTAGGTCAAAGTCTCTGCATTTCTATTTAGCTAAAGAATGAGTCTCTATATTTGTGTGTATGGCTGTTGGAAGTTGTGTGATTCGTGTGTGTGGGCCAAATGGCCTGTGGCTCCAACCCTAAATGGAATAGACCTTCCTTTGTGGGTGACATAATGACATACCTCGAGTGATTCTTGGAGGGTCTTGTTGCTCTCACTCTATTTCCTTGATTTGTGCAGCAAAGTGGAGCCTTCCAGAAACAGTTTTTTCCCCTTCTTGCTGGATGGGGATTTGAAGGTGGTTGTGTGCGCAGGAGGCTGTGCCCTTAAAAGACACTCAGGCATCTCTCTAAGCACCAAGGTTAGCGCCCGTAAATAATGATTTGGCACCTGCCAGGGCGACGGAGCAAAGCAAATCCTTTTTGTAGGCTTGACTTATTTATTTATTTATTGGCACTTGCCTCTCTGTGCCTCTCTTTGCTTTTGCCTTTTTGTGCTTTTTTTTTGGTAAAATTAAATATTTCTAAAGTGTTAAATCTTAATGTTGTATTTGTCAGTTTGTGAAATTTGGTCTTACAGGTAGGAATGCACCAATCTGACTTTTTCTCCCCTGATACCGACTTCAATACCCAAACTCAGCCTATCAGCCAATAAGTACCGTAATGTCTTTTTTCAAAAATGTAAACTCTTTAAACCTCCCTGTGTGCAACTGATCAAGATATGTGTAAGCTAACGTGCACAAACGACACGTGTAAGCAACGTGAGCAAACAACGTAGCTCCCCCGTAGTGTTTTTTTAATTCCTGTTGTTAAAAGTTTGTTGTTAATATGGTGTTCATTATATCCTTGGCCTTTGGTACACATAAAATGTATTCTGTCTATGCAAAGTTTCCAAACGGTCTCTGGACAAAAAGTGCAGAAAATGTCTACATTCACGAATTTTCGGACATGCACACTAGCTTAGCTAACGTAAACTAGTTTCACAGTAAAGGCCTACAACTACAAAGTAGAGAAGTCAGCGGTAGCTTTGTGCACGTTAGCTTACCAGAGGACTAAAAAACTGTATTTAATGTATCAGTGACTTTTGAACTAGACTAACTAAAACTTAACTAAAAACAAACTAGGTGTGTCTCATTTTATTTTCAAGATTTTTAGATTTAGATGAATATATTAGGTTAAGCCTCTTAATATCGCTGCCGCAAATAAACTGTGACAATGATATCTTTATTGTAGTGGATGAAAGGACTCTCCTTTTGGGAGTTATCGGTAAACGACATGGTTTATGGTTTTCGACACATGATGGATTTAAGCCAGCTGCCAGACTTCTTCACAGTGTACGGCTGCCACACTCACTTCGCTACATGCCTTTCGTCTAATTACTCAGCTGGAATTCAAAAGGAAATTAGCCACAAAAGCAACAGATTTTGATGTTTATTCAAGGAAATGGTCCCTCTCAGAGTCTTAATGCAGCGAGCAGAGTGTATTGAAGTCCTCAGGATGGGGAAGCTTTGGGGTCTAATGGCGGGATTAAGTGGGGTCACGGCGTACAAATGGTCCCAAGTGATCGTCCGTCAACAACAACATCTCTTGTTCTCCGAAACACGCTCCTCGGCTTGATTGCTTGATCATACAGACCACAAACTATCCAATTAGCTTTCATGAGTGCCTTTGTTGTGGACGCAAGTGGAAAGGGAAGGGAATTAATTTTGAGAGGGATTGGTCCCACTTGAGGAGTAAAGGAAAGGGCTTCAGAGAACATCTGGCCAGTGATGGATGGATGGAGCAAGTTTTTGGAGTGCCTTAACAAAACCGAGTGTTTTCAGTTACGCTGCAAAAGCCTCCATACTCATCTCATTGTTCCCATCTGGGCTTAATCTGTGGAGTGAGACTGAGGGTTGCTTAGTGTGGAAGTGCTGAAGTGTATATGTGTGCGATGTTACTCTCAATCCAAGGCCAAAATTCACTGGTACTCATGTTGCCAAGGTACCCGCGAAATGTTTCACTTTTCATGCAGTGCTCTTAGTGTTCCTGGCACGGTAGCGATGTTTCCTGTGTGTCCTATTCAGGTGTACCGGGATGCTGCTCCTCTAATGCTGGAAATCAGGAGAGCAGGCATTCACCCCTATAGAGCCGGGCCAAAAGGAAGTAGCTTCGCGCCATTCTCAGTGGGCCAATGAAGGAAAAGTCCTGCAGAAGAGAACAAGACATGGCAGCTTCTTTTGGATGTTGAGTCCCAAAGAAAGTTCAGTTTCAACAGTATTTGCAATAACACAATAGCTAGGCTTAGGTCTAGCACTCATCTCCAATTTGTTTTTGTTTTTTTTCTTTGCTGAAAATCCTTCAGTTCAAAGAAGCCATTGTAGAAATACACAATCCCCAATCAGAGATTTCACAAACATGGCATGGCCTGAGAAGAATATATAAAATTAGATCTGGCTAGCAGTTCGGGATGATGAGCTTGTCTCTGGTATTGTATTTTTCAAAAGGCTGTTTCCCCTTGAGAATCCCAGTGATGACAGACACTTGCTCCAAGTGAAGCAGCAGATAAACGAAACCTGACAGAGTGCCTTTTTCTTTAGCTCTGCAACCTCATTTTTTAGTTAAATTAATCGTTTGACATCTTTGGAAATACGCTTCGCCTTCTGGAGAAGAGTTGGACGAGAAGACTGATAACACTCTCATGTCCGTTTGCTAAATATGAAGCTAGGGCTGGGGGTTAGCTTAGCTTAGCCTAGCCAAGCTAGCTGTTTCCCCTTCCTTCTAGTCTTTATGCTAAGCTAAGCCCTGGCTCTAGCTTCATATTTAACGCACAGACATAAGAGGGGTATCGATCTTCTCATCAAATTCTCGGCAAGAAAGCGAAATGAGGTATTTCCCCGAAACTTTTCCTTTCACATCAGGACTTGATTAACAAACCAGGCCATGTGAAAATTGAAAAGATGTGGAACGGAGAATATGGCTTTTGCCGTTTCCCCCTCAAAATCTTGTGGAACTTGATAGTGTTGTTTGCCTTTCAATCACTTGATGCCAAGTTCTAATAACATGCTGTGACTGACTGCCCAAAGCGGCCTGTGCCAGTAAATGGCATAACTCGCTGGAGTCATGTTGCAGTGTTATGCCGGAGTGTTTGCAAGAGGGCTTGTTGTTCAGACGACGATATCAAAAAGCATCATGAGTTTTTGTGGTTTCATGTCGCTCTCAGGAAATGATATATGTCTTATTGTGCCACACACACTGCAAAACTCTCTGATTTTATATCAGGCTGCTGTCACGCATTGATTAAGATCTGCCAGCAGATGGCAACATTACAGCAGAAGGACATTTTGTGTCCAGTTCAGCAGTGATGGCCTCTGTGGCTCCCACGCCCATCACAGATACTCAGCTCTATTGTGATTTTGCAGGTGGCTGCCCTCCGTCCCCTCTCTGTTTCCTCTGGAGCCCCTTGTGAATGTATTTGTTCCTTCTTCATGAGGTTTATTTGTCATTGCCGAGCTTGAAAGCCGAGCCGCTGGCATCCTGTTCCTCTGATGAAACATCTTGGGCTCCATCTGTAGCGAGCCCGTGTCCCCTCCATCAGCGTGATTGAGCGTTGTTGTTTTATCCTGTTGTGTGTTCCTGGACGCCAGCTCAAACTTCATTTGCAGCAGCCGGGGCCATCCGTGCATCATCTGGCTTGCACATTTTTCACACACAGCCAATCTCAAAAGCCCCGGAACCTCGCAGCCGAGCCGCTCTGCCTTGGCTTAAGCACATGCGTCTAGCTCTGTCTGTTCTGTCCTGCCCCAGCCTTGACCTCAGATCTGTCCCAGGGTGGGATTGCAGCGGGAGTGCCGGGGAGTGGTGCTAACGAGAGGGGAGAAGGAGCACTCGGGCCCCTCTTGTGACGCCTAATTAGAGGGGAGGGCAGGTAGGAGGTGTGTGTGTTTGTGTGTGGAAACAGTACTGGGGAGGATCGTCAGGAGAGAGGAAGAAGCCAGAACGGATGTTGCAAAGGGAAGGAAAGAGGAAAGAAAGAAGGAAGAGGGGAGGATAATAGAGGCAAAAAGGTCAAGAATGGTAGAGAAAGAGAGGAACAGGACAAAGGAAAACATCTGAGAAATGTGCAAGACATTGATGGAGTCAAGTCAGGGGACTAAGGGGGAAAAAGTGCATTTTTGGGGGGAAAATGAGGTCATAAGTATTCAAAGAATTGATGTGTTAATATGAAAAATAATGCGACATACAGGTCAAAGCCAGGACCTTCACCGGATGTAGCAGGTGAAAAAGAATAAAATTGAATAACATCTTTGTCAATGACCAGGGTTAAATAAAACACAGTAAAATATAAACTACGTTGAGTGCCACGTTAGAGGATACAAAGGAAGAGGGGAATATTTATGGAGTGATATTGATGTGGATTTAGGTGAGCAGGGGACACACACAGACACAAGGATGTTTGTCAAAATGTGGAGGAAAAAAAAGAGCAATATTGATGGAGTGAGAGCGGAAGAGTTGCATGAAGCATGCATGGAGAGTGAAAGGCCAAGCAGGAGTAAAGTAGAACAAAGCCGGCAGCATAAAAGTTGGAAAGTGAAACATAAATATTCAACTGTAGCTTCTTGGAGAAAATGGAGATGCAGTAATTCCAGGTCCACTGACTGGTTGACAGGCATGAAAAACAAATACATCACCAGTTATCTCTCTCACTGACCTCACTCCTTTTGGAAAAGGGAAAATGGAGGTTGCGTACGAGTGTGAGAAAGGTTATGTGTAAGGGGAAAAGTAAGGATGGACAGCTAAATCCAGTGGAAACATGATTGACTGAGGGTCCGTGGCGCTGGTGTCTGATGGGGTCTCCGTGGCTGGCTGCGGAGAATGTTTGCGAGGCTAATGATGCTTTCTGGTGTTCTCACATCTGCTTCCCCCCGTGGCCACATGTGCTTTGAGTAAACGCTGGGCCGCCACGACTAAACACTGGAGACCCTGTTACAAATGATGTGCTATTAGGATTACTATGCATACGCCCACAGAAGCAGATTGATGAGCGTGTAATCATGCGTGCTCGCAAAGTGGGTGCGCGTCTGGTGTGTGGATCTTTGTGTAAATGTGCGTGCTTCAGTGTCTATGCAGACCTTCCCTATTTCCACCAATCACACTCTGACAAAGGAGCAGTGGTGGAAGAAGTATTCAGTGCTGTAGCAATACTACACTAGTAGAAGTCTTACATTTTTCATACTATTTATGGCTGTCATGTATTTGTCTTTCTGTATAGTAGTTTTCATTGTTGCATGCAGAGTCCACCGTGTGGAGTTCAAATACTGTATGCACAAGGGATTCTCATGATGCAAAGCATGCACATACGATCTGTGCATGCGGAAGACAAAAGCCAGTGCATGTTATTTTAAACACGAAACACAACATTTGATTATGAGCTCAGTATTACTGTGTTGGGCGACATTGTTGTTGACAGGTATGGCCAAGCCCAGCCAAGACTTAAAGCTTAAAACAGTAGTTCAACATTTTGGGAAATTTGCTTATTCACCTTCTTGCCGACAGTTAGATTAGAAGATCACTACCGCTCTCATTTCTGTCCGGTAAATGTACGGCTACAGCTGGCAGTCGCTTAGCTGAGCCTGGCGTAAAGACTGGAAAAAGGGGAAAAGGCGGGCTTGGCTCTGTTCAAAGGTAAAATGGGGGGTCATGTGTGGGGTTATTTCCTGGTCGGGAGCAGTGACTTCCTGGAGTCTTCACTGGCAACCTAAGGTGACAGCAAGAAAGTCAAAGTTTTTTTCTTAAAATGTCGACCTATTCCTTTAAGAATCATAACTTGAAGTATGCAGAACGGCCCCTTTCTAAACTTTGTATTTATATTATTAAGTTTAAAATAGCATCAGCACTTGAATACAGAACTTGAGTAAATATACTCAGTTACTTTCCAAAGGCGTGTGTGTATGTGTGTGTCTGTAGTCTTGTGACTGCTGTGTGTGTGGTGTGACTATGGGACCATTCCCAGGCTGCTCACAGGGATTACCTAGGCCTCGGTGCCCTCTATGAAATGCACTTACACACATGCACGCACACACACGCAGGGGTGAGCAGCGACACAGCACAGATGTAGCCGCCGCAGCACAGACTTTCTGGCCCCTGTGAGGAAGCCTGGGTCTCCCCTTTGACTGGGAAATCTGTGTGGTCTTGTGTTTGTGTAAAGTATAAAGTGTACCTTAAGTGTTTATGTGTTATTTGTAAGAGTGTGAGGCGGGTGAGGTGGCAGGTGGGAGGTCATGGGAAATGAAGGCAGCTTTACATTGCTTGAAAATATACAGTGATATCTGTAATAGTTCAGGCATAGATTTTTCAGAAATGTGTATGACCAAGATTTGTTATAAACATGTATTGTTGGCTGTTTCTGGTTTAAGAAGAAGTATCTTGACTCTAGAGGCAGGTCTGAACTGAGAGTGAACTTGACCGTGAACTTTAAATGATGTTTATTTAAATTTTTATGCTTTCAAAAAGCCTGTACAGTCTTGTTATTTGTATGTTCTGCAATGATTGATGTTTGACCTCTGAAAATAATTACCCCTGTGAGAAAAATGCACCCGCAGGTCACTGTTGTTTTCGGTGCCACTGTGGAATTCTGTCCCAGCATACCTCTGTGCGGTGACATCATCCACACTGGGGTCTCGCTCTGATCTCACTGGGGGGACGTGCACCGCGCGCAAGAAATGCAGTCTCACATGTGCGCAGCTTGTTTGAATCTGTCGTGAATCCGCGTAGTCCGAATCCTCTCAGCAACAAGTCCCCCTCCCTCCCCTCCCCTCCTCCTGTCTCCCTGATGACAGGTATGCAGCTTGAAAAGTATTTGGCAGCCGTGACCTGGAAAAGTGCACATTTGACATTGAGCATGTCACTCGCCTTTCATTTTCCCCACTCCTCCTTCACATCAGTGGGACATAATGCGCTTTTAAATAAGGCCTTTTGTGTTATCAGCACAGTTTCTTCTCTCATCTCGGCGTGGTTTGCCTCATAGCTGGAATAGTTGGGATTGTGGTGACCAGGTGGCCTGTGAAGCCACCTAGATGATACGACAGATACTGGATACTCAGCTCAGTATGAAAGATCCCAAACTGTGTGTTCAGATCATTTAAGCTCAACGCTGAGAGACAGGTGGGCTGACAGACAGAGAGACAGGCAGACAGGCGGTGAACTAGCTGAGAGTAAGGTGCAGGGCAGGTGAGACCAACCAGCGTACGTCTTTCTCCATGTTGGCGGCTCTTGTTATGATTATTGACTAATTATTGACCTAAATCTGGGAGTAGCCTGATGAATGACATCTGTCAAAATATGATGAAATGAACAGGGAAATAAATTGAAAATAAAATAAAATGTACTTGTATTATAAATGTACCACTCCACTACATTTCAGAGGCAAATATTGTACTTTGTACTGTATAACATTTATCTGACAGGTTTAGCTACAAGTGAAATTAAGATTTTACACAAGTAAAACTATCATCAGTTTATAAAACATGATGCATTTTTGAAGCTTAAACTACAAAACTGTCTAAAAAGTAGTTAAAATTAGCTCTACCTCGATCCCTCGTCACAGGATTGAATATGATTTTTCAAAGAATTATTTTCACCTTTAAACCGCTTAGATTGTTTCATCTCAATAAGAGAAAAGTAAAAATGTCCAAAATAAAGACAAACTATGAGTAGCAGAGCATTATTTTTCTTCTTCCCTGCCCCGTTAATCATTTCAGATTAGTCTGCGACTACTGATTATATTCATTCTTGATTAATCTATTGATGATTTTTGATTTGTGGATTATTAGTTTCATCTGTAAAATGTCCAAAAATAATCGAAAAGTCAAGGAGCCTCAAACAAAGAGCCTGCTGTTAGCTGTGTCCAATTAACATATTAACGATATTACATTTTTAAAACAGAGAAAAGCAGGAAATCCTCACATTTGAGAAGCTGAAGCCAGTGACTGGCTGGCGTTTTACTCAAAAGCTTACTTACAAAAATCTATAATAGAAATAGTTGATTAATTTGTCGACCGGTCGATTCAAATGGCTAATCCTTTCAGCACGAATATGATTCATCAAGTGATTGTCTAATACGTGCGGCCTTGGTGTCACTGTCAAAAATGTTTTTTTTTTTTAACAGCTTTATTTCATATGTTTGGCTGAGCAGAACTTAACAAAAATAAGCTGTTCAGTGTTTAACACCACTCAGCAGGGATCCCGAGTCACACCGCAGCTAAGTTAATATCCCACTTGGGAGTTTGTGTTTTCACTCTAGCCATAATTTGTTTTCCCTCATACTTTCTCTGTCCTAACTTGAAGTGGTTTCAAAGTAAAGACTATTCTATTATATCATTTTGCTCAAAATAAGGCGTTTCACAGAGGGGGAGATCAGTGAAATCAGCGATTCTTACCCCTGACCTCAAGAAATAATCTCATTTGATAAACCTGCTGACATTTTACGTTACTGCAGGGAAACACCTGTCTGTTCATCTGTCACACTCAATATTTCATCCAGTATTTCGTCCAGGTGCACGCTACGTCATTTTAACATCACGCCACCAAATGGATTTTGATAAAACCTCAGGAAATCACGTCATTAAAGTGCAAAACAAGGTGACATAATGCCCGAGGTGAACTGCACTGTTCACGACATTTAGTTTAATGTTGACTTGTTTTGTTCATGCGGGGGGGAGGATGGAATGAGAGAGAGGCTTTTGACTGACACAGAGAGAAAACAGGGATGTTTTCACTGACAAACAGTACAAAGCGGGAGCAGGAGCCATTTGTCCTTAGTGCATCAGCACCAGAGCATGTTGGTGAAAGATGTGTGTGTGTCAGAGCGAGACGAGTGCGTTCGCTGACGTTGATTGGCAGGAGGGCGCAGCAGGAATGTGCCTGGCTGCAGCTCTCTGCGGGACAGGTACAAACCGCTCTATCATCGCATGAGAGAGTAATCGTTACGGGCAAATCATTACATGATCAGAGGGAACCAAGTCTGTGCCAAATATGCACAGCCCTTGAGAATTTTTTTTTTGGGGGGGG
>NTHP01000031.1:1476759-1491880 GCA_003416845.1 Oplegnathus fasciatus
GGGGGGTTAACAACAGTAAGGGAATGATGGAGAGAAAGACAGATCATAATCAGAGAGAAAGAATGTATGATACTCGCAGGATGAAGATTTAGAGACGGGATTAGTTTGACAGGAGGTGGGTTGGTAACTTTTTGGGGACACACTCAGTGTTGGGTCAATGCGTTACAGTAGTGTGATTACTTTTTTAAGTAAGTAAGCTTGGCACAGCTGGAGGTGTGGGGAGGTGGTGAGCAACCAAAAGAGAAGAAATGTGCCTCCCGGTAACCCCGAAGTTGTCTAATTTACATGTTCATAGCTGGCTTCCCAATGTTAGCCACTGGTAAACCTACATTAAGGGATCACCTGGTTTTGTTCAGAGTCGGAGTTCTGGAGAGCTACGTCCAGTCACCCGGGCTAACGTTAAGCTAGTTATAGATAATCAGGTAAATACCTCCAAAATGAAGAGTAGCTGCTTGTTAAACCGCAATGTCTTACTTTGTGTTTCGACACATGTTAAGTAGATGCGACAGGTGGGTGTGGAGGATTTGGAGTTGTTTAAAGTTCAAACAAAACTAATGTATCCAGTACTGTAACCAACTGCTTGAGTAATACGGAAAGTAATTAAATTGCTTTTTCAATGAGTAATGTCAGAGTCGAAACTGAAGCTGCTGTTATAATCTGAAAATGATAATAAAATTAAACTGTCGCAGTAATGTCAGGGAAATATATCCCCGGATGTATTGGGATTCAGTCAGCATTTAATGGTAGTAGAGGAAAGTATTTTCATCAAGGCTGGGTCGCACATGAGAGTTCAGCTTAACTTCCTGGCCTCCTCAAACAAGACGTAATGCTACAGCTGCTTCAGATGGGAAACACTTTTTGATGTCTGCACCCTTATCATAGTTATGCAGATTACAGACAGTATCAGGCATTGTCCTGAAAACTAATCCTGTCAATGGATTATCAAAGGAAAAGGAAAGAAAATGACAATATAAGTTAGATTTGCACCAGGGAGGAATTTCATTTGTCTTAAAGCAATATACAGATACCACCAACGTCAAAGATGCATTCTTCAATCAAATGTATTACCGCAAAAGTGCACAACAAATGTGATATAAGAGAGGAACACATGTTTAGTCTACATCCTTACTTAGTGATTAAACATTCACCCACAGAATGTGATGACTAATGTCCTGATCTTATCTGGTCTGCAAACTTCACACACAGTCTGTTAAAGGAGAGGAAAAGAAAGTCATACTCTGGTGAACTCAGGTTATGGCCCATTGATCTATGTCCCTCAAACACACACTTCCTGCACGTCTATTAACCTTGATAATGGTCGAACTGAAGTCAATTTTGTGCCGTATTTGCTGCCGTGTTTCTCTCCCATGACTTGCTCGGTCTAGTTCGACCTGTGATGTATGATTCTGAAAATAATCCTGGAAGTGTTTTTCATATTAGGTTGACATTTCTAATGCTACGAGTGCATTGGACCTAGATTACTTTTATGTCTGAGTCCCTTAGTGTTTTACTTGAGCTGCCACAAAGGCTCAGCAGACTGCAGGGAGAAGACAAATGGGCCCATGCATCCCGAGGAGGCGACATAAAACCTTCATAATACAAACTGGATAATGTAACTGGAATAAATCTGTAGAAATTGGCTAGTTAATTTTCCCATAGCGCACAACATGTCAGTCAGAAGCCAAAGTCACGACAGTTGGTCGATCAATCAGTGCAACATTGTGTCCTAGCACATTATAGTTCCACCTAAATGCAGCTGGCATGAAGCCTTTTTGCATAACAGGTTTGGAATTTATTGCATTTGCCCAAAGCTAACAAAATGCCAGTCTCTCACCTCATATTGAATGATGCTCACTCGCCCCGTGTTAATATTACAATATGTGGTTGTAATTGCAGTGGCTTAATCTATGCTGACAACAAATATTTTTGCAGGGGAATATTTTCCTTAAAACCAGACTGAGCTTGCAGACCGCTAATTTATACAGCAGATGTGGAATTGGGCAATGCTAACAAAACATTTAGGTTTAGAGGCCGCTGTGACACTGAAAGACAGCTACCCAGGAGTTGCAATATAGTAGGGCGGAGCTATTAGTTATAGTATTTTAGCGACTTAAAATGAATCAAAGCACGTATAGCAGAGGTATAAAGTTATTGTTTGCATGCAACGCCAGCTGTTAAGTAACTGGATCTGCCGCTGTGTGCAGGTGTGTCAGGCAGACACACCGCCTTGAGGTGAAGCGAAGGATGTAGGTTCATGTTCAACAATGTGTGCCAAAACTGTCTCACTTGTCTCTAACTTTTTTTTTTTTTTTAACTTTTATCTGTTCATCCATGTGTGTCTGTAATGCAACCTTAGGTGATTCTTGCTCCAACATGCCACTATCTTTCGGGCCGCTCTGAAAGTAAATATGCAAGTGTGAGCTTACATGTCTATCTTTTCATTTTATTGTCTATCTTTTTATCTACTTGACATATTTGATTTATGTCTCCCTGTTGTTTGTGCTTATTAAGAAAGCCCAGCAAGCAGCGTAAAGATATATTCACATCATAAATCCCTGTTTCATTTCCTCTTGTTAGGCTTTGTGCACTCACAGCAGTGTAGGTTGAGCTCCACAGTGTGGACTTGCATGCCCACTGGCTGACTCACTTAGCTCCTGCTGAGCTGTGCTCCTGGGTCTGGGGGTTCATCCACAGCCTCTCCCTTTTCCTGGCTCTAACCTACTTCAGCTCCCAGGCTTCCTGCTCCTCATAGGTCAAACTCGGAGAGAGCGTAAGCGAGAAAAGAGGGAGACAGATGACCAATGCATGCACGTGCATAGGCCATAGATGTGTGTGCACGCCCTGCAGGGATCCCACCCTTTAGGTTGCCTCTTCCTCTGCAGGATGGGCAAGATGGTTTCCTTCACCACAGTGAGAGGAAAAGGCAGAGAAATAGAAATATGGTAGTAGTTTGCCCAGACGTAAGCACATTCTCAAGTTTGTTTTTTATTCCAAAGAGGATGAGGAGCATTCATGCTGATTTTACACCTGGCCTTCAATCTATGGAGTGTGTGTTTGTGAACTTCAACAAACGTTATAACCTAATTTTACAGTGCTGTCTGATTGGAGCCGTACCCCCAATGTGCATTGACCCAGTTAATGACAAAGTTTCCAACTGTTGAGATACATTTGGAAGGACATTTCCCTTCTTTTGTATGATGATCCAGGGCAAAGGATGGATTGCTTTTCTTTCCGCTGCACTAATCCAGGTTGTTGCAGAGGCCTGGCCAGTCAGTTCCCAGATTTAACAGTGCAAATGAACCCACTAATCATATACACACATGCACAGGACAGCAGAACTCCTATGTAGGTAGGACCTTGTGACTGCCAATCAGTGTCTGACATGTCAAAGGTTATATGGGTCAGGCTGGTGGATCCAGCTGTGCAAGTCGAGGACTTTTACTATACATAAGAAGCCAGCTTGGCTCCTGGACCCTCACCGAACTCGCATGCCCCAGTTATCTAGATGACGCAAGTGAATCAGGGCAGATCCACCACTTGTGTCTCATTAATATCAGGCACACCCAGCTGTTGTCATAATGCTGCTGTGAGCACGGCCCATCCATCCTCTCTTACTTCATCAGTAACAGTAACAACTGCTCAGTGGCAGTAATTATCTCTCTCAAAGTAACATTTACTCTCATGCAACAATAATGCAATAAAAACAAGAAACAATTAAAAAACCTACACAATGTTAAACACCCAGTATTACAATCTGAATTCAGTAAAGTGGCTCTGTATAATGCATATATAGCAGCACACTTAGTATAGTGCAGTCCTGAAATAATAACAGGTTTCCCAGAGTAATAATAGTTTAAAAATTCAGAAACCAGAACCAGAAAATATCACAGCGCGTGGTGCCAAACTCACTCCACACTTTATTAATGTCTTTTTTCTTCATCAGCGGGAAGACATTTTATTACTCTTAAATTTATTTAGCTCTTGATCCAAGAGAATGTGACCACTGAATGTGAGTTTTAAATGAGTTTTCACACTATAAATGGGTTATTACCATTTCTCTTGTTGATAGAAATGGACAAGAGTGGAGAGAGATGAAAATACCCTGAAAAATCATTTTTAGAGTGTACAAAAAGCTCACGTCAGGCTTTGGGAAATTTGAATGCTGTGGTTGCGTTTCCGCAGAGGCAAAAGATGAGTCCAGTTAACACTGAGCACAGATGCAAAAGAGCCCTTTTGTGTTTTATGACCTCTGTCATACAAAATAACAAATTTTAGATAGTACTAATAAAGCAATTCATAAAGAACAGGGGTATAATGAATGTTAGCTAGATAGCACACTGTGATAATTTTGGCACGTGATTTTGATTTAGTTTTAGTCTAATTTAAACTAATTTAAAAATTTTAATTTCCATTTAGTCTAAGTCTCTTAATTATTGTCAGTTTTAAAATAGTTTTGTCAACAAAAACTGAGGACATTTTAGTCTACTTTTTGTCTAGTTTAGTCCAGTGAAATTTAAAGATAATGAGACTTCAACAGTCTAAGTAATAGGCTATTCCTACTGATAGCCTATGAACATGAAAGCTAACCGAAGGTAATGTTAACATGACAGCCCTTGATAATGTTAAGTTAATGTTAGCTTACCTTTTCATAAATGTCGGCGTGCTGGCTTGCGTGTTTTGTTTGTATGTTGCCGCCTCTTGTTTAATTTCCCAAGGGACACGGATGCATTTAATCCTTAAATCTGTTTGGGGTTTTTTCTTCCAAGAACTGCTAACGTTAGCTAACTAGCTAGCTCATAGTGGAATAGGTCAAGCACCTTAATCAGCTTCTGAAGAAGAGATGGCGACAGGGAAGATACTGTTTTACCAGTGTATAATGTATGATTCCACGTATGCATGCAGGTTGTTAAATAAAACAGTAAGTAGTTCATTTGTCCATTTGCCCGTCTTTCACATTTTTATCTAGTTTATTTGTTGACGGAAATTGTAATACGTTTCATCATAGTTCTCCTTTTCTAAGGTTACTTTTATTTAGTTTAGTCATGACAGAATATTTTTTGTTATAGTTTTCATTGACAAAATTCACACTGATGACAAATCAGTTTTACATAGTATGTAGTTCCAGTGGCAGTCTAGTGATCCATAATGGTCTCAGAAATTAATAACACAAAAAAGCCAAAATAGGAAAGGCAATGAAACACATTCCCCCCTCCATCATCACAATAGCTGGTAATGCTGCCGTCACTCACAACACACCCCCCTGGCCCAGCACATGTCTTCGCTTCTCTGTCCTTTCCGTGACCCATAATTCCCTTCTTCCTGCCCACCTAACTCTTAAAGATTAACAGAGTGCTCAGTACCTGTCCACCTGCTAGAGGCATCACATTTACGGGCACCAGGGTAATCTCAGGGGTCCAGTTGGTTTTCTAATCCTTGGAAACAGAAATACAGAGCCCGGCCAAGGGCAGGCTGTTCAGTTTCCAAGGGGATCTGTTATTGGAACTGCCATTGTTCAGCTTGGGAGGCCACCTGTATCAATATCAGAATTTACTGTGCCAAATGCAACTTATTTGGATATCATGATTTCCCGCCATTATTGAGATGTTACATTGTCTTTTCGCTTGGAAAAAAGTCCAAGCCATAATCAAGATAAAATCAAGACAAAGAATCCAAAAAACAAAAGGCTGGCTTGTGTACTGATTTGTGGCAGTGAAGGTTTTTGTAGGGGTCGTGCCCTTGTTCCAAGGCACACAGGGGTGTTTGGTAGCGGCACCAGATTGCTATAAAGCCGTACTTGAAGCTTTCATTGGTTTCACCTGACTTGAGATATACCCTCAGGATCTCTCAGTGTCACCTGGATATCTGTAGCCAATGTGAAACCCGCAGAATGTGAAGCCATCTCCGTTACACACGCCAACAACAATGGAAGGGCTGCCTGGACCACATTTTGAAGGTTTTGGTTGCAGAAGCAATTTTGGAGCTATCAGATTGAAACTCAAGATGCCAGAGCAAGTCAATTCTGTCAGGAATTTCTAAGAGGGGTGTGCGCCTTTTTGAAAGCCACTTTCTTAATGTAAGAAAAAAAGAAACCCTTTCATGGCCAGAGAATCTCTATCACAATGGAGTTGAGGATGCCACTATTGGGTTTTAGCGTCTCAAATGTCTCCAGTATTTAAAGTACTACGTCTTTAACTCTGAGGTTGTCTGTAACAAAGCTATTCAGGTATTTAGGTGGCCTGAATGTCTCTGATAAGAAGCATGGTATTATATTTCCATAAGTAGATGAGTTGTTATGTTGGGGTGTAATACTATTCCATTCATTTTAGAGGTACTGTTGTCTGTTCTGTCATTGTGCACAGTCCAAAACTCAATGGACCCTCTGATTTTCAGTTTTTAGGGTCTGGTAGCTACATCTCCCTGATGCACATTCGTACTGTGCAATATTAACTTTAGATTTTCGACTTCTGTAAGTAACACAGGCAGTGATTTATGTGATATCCTCCCGTCTTCGTGTGTGTTAGCTCTGTAAGTCGAGCATGATATATCTCTCCAAAACTGTATATTCCTGCAGGAAGGCGAGAGAGCACAGAGTGTGCAGATGTGCCGCACACTCATGTCGTACCTGTTCCTCCTGACAATAAAGCTTGGTTCAGCGCCTCAGCTCGTGTAGATTTTAGCGCTGCTGAGAGACAGCTTCCAACCACTTGGATGCTCTTAGGTTTCGTGCCATCAGGGGTTTGCTCTTCACTCTGAAAGAATTACATTTCTTGCACAAACTGAAGCCACAGCAGGCACGTTTTAAGAGACAGATCCCTCATCTCATAGGGTGAAACTTACCTGCCTCAGCCGCTGTAATATCATCAGGGCAGTTTCTGTCTGCACTAACAGTTCAAAAGAGAGGCTTTGCTAACGTTCTTTAATGCGTTTCATGATTACATGGGAAGAGTAAATTATATCCAGTCTTCATTTCAGTCAGCTGCATGCTCATGCTGTCTCCCATCAAACATAGTTAATTGGTGCCCAAAGGAGGCTTACACAGCTTAGTAACATGGTATCATATGATATAAAACTGTCTTTTTATCTATCATTATGGTGCCAGAACAGCACAAGAGCCAGGTCAGTCTACCCCAGAGTTGGGATGGGAAAAAATAATAATGTCTTCCCATAGCTGAAATGATGTTTTGTCAGTAGACTCCTCTTTCTCTCTCTTTTGACTCACTTGTTTCTGAAAAGGGAAGGACAGGGAGAGGGAGGCGTCCAGCGATTCTTCAGCGGGCTTGCACTGTAGCTGTGCCCGGCAGTGCCAAACCCTGCTCCCTGCTGAGATGACCCTGGGCACACGCTCCAGCTGTGCAAACACTGCCGCATTGCTGAGCACACACTCACGTTCAGGCTGAGCCAAATCCAATTATTCGCCTTGCCTTGAGTTTTGTTTCATTTCAGTAGCGCATATTCAGCCACCTTTCCCCGGTACATATGAGCTGCGCTGCCAGGCTGAACAGGGCTGACAATCGCACCACTGTGGCTTCTCTCTCTTCTATATTTCCCTTGTGTGAACACTCCCCTGCTTGTCAGCTTAATTTCTCAGCCTCTTGCTCATTTTTCTTCCCAAAACTCTGGCGTGACAGTTGGTATCCATTTTGTTTGAAGGAGAACCACCAAAGTCAACACGGAGGGGATGCGAGCCACTCGATCTTTGGCCAGTCGACACAGACAGCGGGCAAAAAACTGGTTTTGTCAGGAGGGTCCAGCCCATATGAACACAAGCACCCAGCCAGTTATGTTACCTCCAATGACCTGTGGTGCTTCAGGTCATCCTGCTCCTCAAAGGATCATTCCACTTTATTACAACTTGGATCTTATCTTGGCGGATTTATTTGAGCCGCGGATTTCTGTCAGTTCCATTGTACTCATGAAGGTGATTGCTCAGAAACTGGAACACAGCGGCATCGCTAAAAAGAAGTCCAGTAGGGTAAGAAACATCAGAAGTCAGACAATCAAACTAACGAACCTTGAGGTTAGTCAAACTTGTTTGGAAGAGAAAATGATCAAATTGCCTTTGACTTTGACCTACAGTACTTGCCGTAGTTGTGTCCGCACACTGTTTTCCTGGGCATTAAGTGGACATTAAGGGTGCACTCACTTTTGGGTATATCTCCACATAATGTGTTTAAAACCTACATTAACTAATTTATGGCCACTTGGGGGCAGGAGAAACAACTATAAACACAACATTGACATTTTATCACCTTACTGTATAATGTCGATATGGCTCAAATTTTATCAAACATTTGCCTATTTACGCATCCACCCGACATGGAGCATCAGCATTCAATGCAAGTCCAATACTTGCTCTTCTTCTAACTCTGTTTTGGTCTCCACCAACTCCTGAGGGAAATATCTGACTGTTTAGCTGCTGAATGCTACTAGTTAGCTGCTAACTTTGCCTGTCTGCTGTTTGGAGCTGTGCATGTAGTGAACAGCAGGTTTATCAGAGCTTTTTGCCTTAAACGAAGCTCATGAGAGCTGTGAGAGTGAACCAAAAGTTTGACGTTGCGGGTGGTAAAGCCAAAACAATGAGCCAAAAGACGCTAAAGGGGCTGAGGGGAACTTCAGAGTTGGGTGATAATCAAATGTGGGTTCCTCACTATGAGCAAGCCCTTCCACATTACACAAAATCAGTTGATGTGTTGTCAGTATAAAAACACTGATTAGAGCAGCTTTAAATAATCTGGCTACTGTTGGCTTCTTTACAGCAGGTCTGATCGCTACTTTGTAGGGATGTCGCCCAAATCTCAGCAATTACTTTAGTGATGTTATCATAACCAAAAGGAAAATAAAGTACTATGAATTTAAGTTTCCTTTAGGTTTCCAACTTTCAACGTTGTGCAACTTCCCCTTAATCTTAAATGTTTCCAGGTAACACAACAATCTGACACTGCACAGATTCCCACTGTAAATGGCTCACAAACTAAACTTACAAGCTTGGAAGCTGCAGCCCCACTCAACTGATAAAGTCATTAAATGGAAGATCAATTGTGTCCAGCTATGTCTCTCTAAGTGTGCTGTTCATTTGATCTGTTTACCAGTGTCTGCAGACAAAAGCCCGCTCCCTGCTTCATTCTAGGAGAACAAAGGCAGCAGAAGAAGAAAAGCATGAACTATCACGTTGCCATCGGCCTGACGAGCAGAGAGGCTGCTCATGCTGCAGACATGAGCTGACATTTTAATGGCTGCAACCTCGATTCTCAGTCTAACTCGGTCTATTTTTCTTCTTCAATTTTGAGTAGACAAGATTACCACAAGTATCTGATTGCAGCTACAAAGACACACATTAGTCCGTGTCCTCAGTGTGTAGTGTACGAGAAGCCAACACATTTTGCATGTAAAAATCAGACTGCAGTAAAGCTACATTCAAGGGCAAACACTTAAAATCAGTCAAACACACAGACTAAGTTGAGTACACAGAAGAAGAACACTTGATTCAAGAATGCTGAGTAATTCTCCCCACATATTTGGAAACTGTTACTCTGACTGCACCACTGTTGGAACAAGTGTTATCTTAACTGACAATAGTTTGTTTGGGAAAGGATTTCTTCAGTAGTTTTGGGTGAGATCGGTACAGTAACACCCTGACAACTGAATCTTTCCATTTCCGATGAACCGCCGTGCCCTCACAATATATTTAAACTGACCGTGGTAGACAGCAGGAGAAGCTACTTTTGGCTCTGCTGTTGCTTTGGAGCTAAATGATTTTCCTGAGATAACAGAGCGCTTGTCGGGCTGGGCCCACAGGGAGCCCTAATGCAAAAACAAACATATGATATGCTGTCTCTCACTGTCGCCGGGCCTATATGGGAATTGACCTGCCATGCTTCAAATACAATTAACAAACAGAAGGTCCTGGAATTTGCATGCATGTGTACATGCGAGAAGAAAATCTGAGGAGAACATAACAAAATTAGAAGAATGCAACATGAACATCAGAGCAAACCTGGAAATCCATATAGGAATATTACCATAGACACAGAGAGTAAACACTACATAATTTACATGGACAGTCACACACACACACGCACACACACACACACACACACACAGGACATAAAGTTAGACAAACAGGGACCCCTGTAGTGGACTCACACATGGTGTCAGATAAATCTCCCATGGCGTGTTTAAGAGTTCAAATGGCGCCTCCGATCTGTCTCTTTAATACAAAGGGAATGTGGAGGACGGAACGTGCCAACTCACCCACACAGCACTCGCGCCCCCTCCCCCTTCAAATGCCACTTTGGCTGCGTCCCAGATGTCAGGGACGTCATTCATCAAACCGCTCCCTCTCGCCGGCAATTACACAAGTATGACAGGGATGTTTGAATAATTTCTCTTGACGTGCTATCATTGTCGCAAGTCTTGGCAATCATCCTCCATTATTGGCATCAACTACCGAGGCTCAAGACACTTTTTCTGCGTGTCTATCATGCTGAAATGCATTTTTTTTAGTTATGTAGTTAAAGTATTCTTGATAGCAGTTTGACCTTCGCTGAGAGATCTTTTTCTGCTCCTTTAGTCCGTAGAGGATCTTTCAGGGTTGCTGTCTGTCTGTCTTCTGGGATAATTGCACCCTCTGGAATCTCTGCATATTGACAAGACAATGGCTGGACGACATTAAGCTGTCACATTATGTTGACCATGTTATGGTAGACTGTTGAGGAAAACACTGTTGCCTCTGATCTTTTGTGTGCGTCTCAGATACAGTTCCCTGGGGTGATTGTCATATTTAGAGGACCCTAGACAAATCACTGGGTTTCCCCTGCTCGTCTGTCAGAGCGACGATGATGTTGTGGTTTGTTTGGCTGCAGGAGAATGTCGAGTCAAGTGGGGATGTCTGGGAGCGTCTGCCAGACGGAGACTTGGGCCCTTTTAAAAGTGAATCATGTTATTGGCAGCGTTTGTTCTGGTACTGTTGGACAATCTGAACCTGGCTGTTCACAAAAACACGGCACTTTCCTGGCCCAAGTTGGCTGTATCGGAAAAAATGTTGCCCTAAATGCCTCTAAATACCAATAACATTGAAGATTGATACATTGATGATAGTGAAATTGCTTTGTGATGGATATCTGGGAATCTATTACAAATTAATTATAAAACATGTCTCCTTAATTGTCAACATCGGAGTTATCGCAAGACAAAGTGGCTGGAATTTGTAAGAAATTTAATTCAGGATAGAAACGCACTATGTCAGAGAATATAGCCTCAAGAAGTTGAACATGTTCTCTATTTAGTAAAAGCAGAGGACAAGGAAACTTGATAAAGTCCTGTTCTGAGCTTCTGACAGATCTGACAGGCATCAGTCAGAAATGATGAATAGGATGACGTAGATTTGCATTTATCTCTCCAGATATTTCTTTTCACCTGGGGTCAGGTGCATGAAACTCTACTGTTATTCCCTCAACTGAAAAAGCTAATTCAGAACTAAAACTCTGTATGCAAAAATACAGAAATGTGCATAGACATACCCTTAATTTTTCATTTGCATATCAATACTTCTGCCTGCTCAGCCATATCACTAGTACCTCACATGCACCTGTAAACCGTCATCAGCTGTGAAATTCTGTTTTGACAGATGCCAGTTTATGTGTGGGAAGTGCCATGGGTATTGTATGTGTGCATCATTTATACATCTGGTCCCTTGTCTTTGTTTTGGATCATGTTTTTAAAAGATTTATATGTAGTGACATACACACATACAAGGCACTTGTAACTACAGAGGCTCTCATACGTCTTATAAGTTGTACTGTACTGTAAGTTTACAAAAAAAACATGTCCTCATTAAATTAAAATGTAAGATGAATCATCAGTGTGTATGACACAGCAAAAATGAGGGAAGCCAACACTTCATGTAATAAACTTAATTATAGGTTTACCAGCCCGAATGCTGTGGTCATGTACCATTCTACAGAGGATGTTTGGCTTTTAAAAACTTGATCACCAAACAAGTTGTCAAAGAAAATCCCTCCGGGCCATAATTTGAAGAGTTGGGTTCTATAATTTATAAACATGCTTCAGAGCTAAATCTGCAACATTCATTTTAATCAGTTAATAGGACATACGCATGGCTACAGCTCCTGAGGGTTGAAGGATGTGACCACTATCATGCTGTAACGAGAAAGCAATTTGGAGTAAGTTTATGTCAAAGTAACAGGCAGAAAACTTACTGGTAAACATCCAAAATTCTTTCCACTTTGTGCCTAGTGTGCAGCTGGCTTCTAGTGATGCAAACACAATTGAAGAATGGAGTGTGGATTATGGAGCGGAGGGCTGGGTGGTTAAAGATGCCACGCTACAGGCAGGGCAGCATTTCATTATTTGCCTTGCTGCCAGCCACATGAGATCAGGGCCTGAGAATGCCACAGAATATGGAAATTAAGATTGTTCGATGGTCAGGCAACTCCGCAAATGAGGGGCTTAATTTGGGAGCAGGAATGCACCAGCAATTCGGCGGTAACCGCAGACGGCGCTCTGGAGAGGACCAGGGCTTTCATGGCGCATGTTGATGCCGGTGAAAACAGTTTAGGGAACTCGGCGGAACAAATTTGTTGGCCCTCACTGTGGTATGGGAATGGGGTCTTCACAGATTGCACTTTTTCTCTAGATCTCACGTAGAAGAGTCCTTTGCAGTACCTCGCTGAGCACCACCAAGGTCAAATCTGTTTGGCCCTCAGCGATGTGTGGTCGTGATTCAGGCCAACAGCTTGCCAGGTTTGTTCCTTGTCTATTTCAAAGAAAACAGCGATTACTGGATTGGTCTTCTGGGAGGTCTGGCATGGACGGCTTTGCATGCATTTCATGGAGGGATCCATGTTTGGGACATTGCCACTGTCAATTCTGCAGAGGCTTACAATGGGATGTTATATTGAATAAATGGATACAATTGGAGAAATGACCAGATTTGAGAGTGCTATTTGATTTTTTTGCCCCCCGAAAAATGGCCAAGAACAGCCAGACTCACCTAAATCCAGAATGTGTTGCAGCACTGGTCAATATCCAGAAGAAATATTATTAAATAGACACATGTTTGGACATATTAGCAATGGAATCCAAATTTATGAATGACTTTTATAGCATGTTTTTTTGATATTTTAGTCTAACTTTTCAAGTCTGATTCAGGTCAGTATGGACTTCATACTCATCAAATGAGCTGGTCGAGTTATCTCAAACTTGTACTCCTACTCACTCTTAATGAGATGTTTGTTCTTCGACTAAAAAGTGCAGTTTGGTTCACAAAAATGATTCTGATCCTTAATTAACATTATAATGAATGTAATTATAATGAATGGCAAATTGAGCCATATCAAAATCGTTTTTTTAATATAATGGAAAAGAGTGAAAAATATTTAATTTCATCTCTCTAAGAATGAAATGACTGATGCCTGAATGGAAAGTTAAAGTTCTGGGGCGCCTCTACAAAACCCCATATAAACTGTTCTCATCAATCATCCAGAGACAGTCACCTTTATGTGTGAAATTACCCTGGTGTTTTGAATCAGTTTTGCAGGAGCACACATGCACTGAACAGTGAACTCGTTGGCCTGCTATGTGTGGAACATTGTGTTGTAATTGTACCACCCAGCTGTCAATTTTAATCCTTCCACGAACTGATATGATGAAGGGGCACAGATGTTTGTATTTGTGTGTGTGTGCAGTATATGATTATGACTGAAGCTCTGAATTGAAATCCACTACTTAGTTATGGCTCTCTTGAACACCCCGCTACACCATCCATCTTTGTAGCTGCTTTTGTCAGGGCGGGCGGTCTTGTGTTCACACACTCGCCGTCGCACACAGCTTAATTACTGATAGGAGTCGGCGGTCACGGTTACTTAGCGCCACTGGAAGGAGCCGCAGATGGCCCGATCAATCGATCAGACTAATGAAAAGCTGTGAGGGAGAGCTGTCACACAGCTGCTGCAGACTCCACTCTGTCCTTGTCTGATGGTTGGACTGCTGCCAGTGTTGTGTTAATGTGATAGTATGCAGCGTTCACTCTCTCACTATGCAGCAGGGATGGTTCTCACTGGTGCTTTCAGAGTTAGTTACAGTGTGTGTATGGGATATTGGACTGAATGCAAGTGTTTCACACTTGGTTATACACTTGTTTACACCAAACATACAGTTGTTGAGATATTTCTAACTTGTTGCACCAGTGCAGCAAATTGGCCACAGGCAGAAAAGCTTTATTCAATATGATCCTGATGTATTTATTTTGCTCCGATTTCCACAGACAAGGTCGCTGTATTTCTCTTCATCTCTAAAACTTGTATACCAGCCAAGGTGTATTCTTGAGACCACCTATCCCTGCCCCCTCATTGTAATTAATAACATTTGGGAGCTCCTCTTTGTGGGAAACCAAATCATGGATTTGGTCAATCTGCTTTTGAGCCTAAGGTCAGTGAGACAGAGGAGGGTGAAGATGGATGATTTCGGGAAAATAACCCGTCTCACCCTGTAAAAACGTGATCTGGTCATGATTGTCCACCCTCGCTTGCTTGAGTTTCACACTCTTACATAACCTTCCCGCCTGCGTTACATGCTGGAATCGGCTATAACAAAGGGCCAAGGCCATCCATCATGAGCAGAGGCGGTAGTCAGAGAAACAAGTGGCTTTTTTGTCTTTAAGAGGGTGTGATGGAAGATGCAAACTGGGCGGATGCCTTAAAGCAGAGCGATTATGTCAATGCTGAGTACAGCTGAGGCCTCTCAGCTGCTTCTCTTTCTTTCACTCATTGGACGGAGAGCTTGGCCCAGTGATGCTGGACCACAGAGGAATAACAAAGAATTTGATGATTCAGGACTCAAAATCCATGTCAGTGTTTTCCAGTTCTTTTATGTAATCACGATGAGCTACTGTATGTTTTCCATCTACACCAATGTGTTGACTTAAAAAAGGTTTTTGGCTCTCTACTTTGAAGCAATGAACATTATGAACATGCGTCTCCTCAGCCACAGCACATCACTAAACAGCTTTCAGTTCAACATTCAAGTCCTGCAGTGACATTCCTCCTGTGCATGGTGCAGAAACTTGCTGCAGGAAGAGCTGGCATGTTTCAGGAAATGACGT
>NTHP01000031.1:1491890-1578086 GCA_003416845.1 Oplegnathus fasciatus
TGTCATCCGTTGTCTTAAAGCTGCATGAATCCGTTTTTTGGCCACTGAGGGGCAGAACTCCACAAAAAGCTGCAAACTGTTGCCTATGCACCCAGCAGATACAAAGCAACATCAGCGTTGATTTGGAGTCGTGTTTCTGGTGACTAGACTAATGCAAGTCCAATATTAATTCTCCTTTTTAGCTCTATTTTGGTCTCAACCAACTCCTGAAGAAAATATGTGGTTCTTTAGCTGCCAAATGTTTCACTATGTTCACCAGGTAGTAACTAACTTTTTCTGTCTGATGTTTGGCACTGGGCTGTTAGAATACAGTCGGTTTATCAGAGCTTTGTGCTCAGAACAGCTGCCTGCCTGAATTTATACATAGTTGGAAAAAATAGGGCTTATTTAGCATTAACTGTGATTTAATATTGTACCTATGGAACTGTGGAACACCATTCTTCCAGAAGATATTCCCTCATTTGGTGTTTTGATGATGGTGGTGGAGAGCGCTGTCTAACACGTCGGTCCAAAATCTCCCATAGGTGTTCAACTGGGTTGAGATCTGGTGACTGTGAAGGCCATAGCATCTGATTCACATCATTTTCATACTCATCAAACCATTCAGTGACCCCTCGTGCCCTGTGGATGGGGGCATTGTCATCCTGGAAGAGACCACTCCCATGAGGATAGAAATGTCTCATCATAGGATAAAGGTGATCACTCAGAACAACCTTGTATTGATTTACAGTGACCCTTCCCTCTCTGGGGACAAGTGGACCCAAACCATGCCAGCAAAATGCCCCCCACAGCATAACAGAGCCACCGGATCCCCTCATTGTAGGGTTCAAGCATGAACAACAATGAACCCTCTTTCAAAGTCACTCAGATCTTTTCCTCTTGCCTTGTTGATACAAAATCAGAATCAACTGGGCCTGCTCAGCATTTTTATACATGCCGCAGAGCATGATTGGATGTTAACTGCTCAATGGTACCATGCAGTGCACCTGTGTGGGAGCATCTGTATCCGTTATGTTTCTCCTCTTATTTATTCAGGTTTTTCCTTTAATTTGTCACCCGTCTGTATTTGAATTGGTAATTCACTGGTTAATTAGTTTTCTTTTCTGGCTACTGCTGTCTGTCTAGTTCATATACCAGTCAGTCTAAAATTATTGTATTATTATTTTGCCCATATTACTTCATTTTTTACATGGAGAGAAATGCTGCTATGCAGCCTCCTAAGGAGGCCTGTAACCACTAAATCAGAATGGTATTTTCTGCACAGCTGCTTTGCTTGTGTGTTTTCTTTCACCAGCTCAAATGGAACCAAACAGGATCTTTATAGTCCGCTTATTTTCTGTATCAAATCAACACCTTCACTGTGGTGCTCCCACTCTGCAGAATGATCCCATTTAATTTCCAATCAAGCATTTCAGCGATGTAACTGCCACTGAGGGAGAATCATGCCGAATCATCAGCACAGTGGCTGTGGTATACACTGTATGTATTATATTAAGAAAAAACACTTCTGATTTTGCGGTCTTACGGTATGTTCCGGTACTGGCATTGTCCCGGTGCTCCATGCTGTTCTTTAAGCTGTCAGAACTGTTTTGAGTGCCTCATTATAAACCTCCACATTAAATATAATAGCGGTTGTTACCTGAGCGGGGAAACCGCACCATGTCTGGTGCAGAGATTAATGTTAGCGGTGAAGCTATTTTTGCACTGAGATGTCTTCCTGCTGGCTAATGGGATACAAAAGGCTTCAGCAATGGATTTCATAGCTCAATCTGTTTGTATTGTAAGCCAGGAGAAGTCGGCACTGGGGTGTCCCACCACATAATTGGCTCACCACAAAAGTAGAAACTCCATGATGAGCCCTGGTGGCCCCACATGTGGTCGGCAGGTGGACTAACCTGTCTGCTTAGCAGGAAATACGCTACTTGCTAATGTTGCACACTTGGATCGGTCAAGTGCTCAAGTTGCAGTCGGCTTGTGGTCAGCTGGGGGGTGAAGAATCGTGATTTATTGTGAAGGCACAGCCGTTGTGAGCATTACAGTATTTAGTCTCTGTTTGTGTTGCAGGGTGATATTCTGCGGTCAGAGAGGGATTCTCACAAAAGCCAGTGGACAGTTGAAGAAAAATGGCTGGTGACAACTATGGTATAAAATGATCGATGATGACCTCTTTAGATGAGTTATCCTGTTGCCTAATACAGAAAAACCATGGGACCCAGTTAGTGGTCTCAAACTCTAAAAACCCTCACATTGTAACAGGGGGGCTGTTTCTGTAACCATCTATTTTGTCCCTTCTTTTTCAATGAAGAGACAGTACACAATAAACCTGCGCTGATCAATTAAATCCGGAATATAAAACCTGATTAAAGGAATGGTTAAAGATATATTTAGAAGATTGATACCACTCTCATATCTGTGCAAGCCATGAGGCTGTTAGCTTAGCATAAAGACTTGAAAACCACAAATGGTCCTTTTTACATTACTGTTTGTGTACAGGTTAAACAAACAGATGTTAAATAGTGATCTTTAGAGGTGTTGGTCGATGTGTTTTTGACCTTTGAAGAGACCTTTCTACTACTTTAAACTAGGCTAACCGCCTCTTGGCCCCAGCTCCATACTTAATTCACATAACATAAGAGGTATTCATCATCTCATCTAACTCTTTGTAAGAAAATGAATAACGATTCCTTTAACGTTTTTCAGAGATTCTGAAAAAAATCAGCTTGGTTCTCATGCATCTTATGCTGTTATCATCACAAATGGATGTCAATGATCCCATTAATAATTAATAATCACACCACTCGTGTAAAGGTAAAGTATATTTATTAAATATGGAGTAGCAAAAACTATTATACATATTTACAAATAGTCTTAAATAGTCCACTTCATGTTGTAAAACTAAGGATTCACATTTTCATTGATGCGGTATGACTAGCAGTCACATTGGCAGTATTAATGACAGATAGTAACAGTAAAGTCTGGGAGGTGCTGATATCCTGCTGGCTGCTTCCTGTCAGATGATGAACAGAAAACCTACAAGAAGATAAAAGAGGAAAACAAACAGTCAGAACTAATGCATCCAACTGTTTAGTGTGATTCTGCTACTGTTGATCGATGTTACAGTATGCAGGCTGAAGTCCAGTCACGAGTTACGACACTTAGTGTGTAAACCATTTACAACATACGTCACTCAGGCACACTTGCTTACGTCTGAGGCACTACTTGTTTACGTCTTGAAGAGCTTTTTACTAAGCCGACGCTGATAATGGTTGGCCATGTGAAATTTGTATTGTTCCACTTTGACAGAATAGTAACGGACCCTTTCAACACACCTTGCATCATCAACACCTCCTCTACTTTTCTCTGTCTGAAAAATTAGAATTTCTGGAAAGCCTTTTTTAAAAACTTTTATGGGTTTTGTTTTTTGCAACGCACAATATTACATTAAATTTACATTTTTCTTCCCAAACACAAGTATTACTGGGCACATAATGTATGCCACACATGTAACAAAAAAAATAAGCACCAGTGGGGTACAATGTGAAAAGTTAAATTACAAAATTCTGAAATTAGACAATTAAAGAAGCATTTTAACAGAAGTATTATATAGTTTGACTATGAAACAGTACATTTAGTAAGGCACCTGAAATTATTTGAATTTTGAAGCATTTTCTGTTACAATAATGAAAAACAAGAAACAACAAATTGTGGCTCTCACCTCTTTCTTTTCATTTGCTAACTTCGTTGAGGGAAACATGTTCCCCAAGTGCTGTAGCCTCCAAGCTCCTAGCAGGTGTCAAGAACGTCTCTATGACCGGTCCATTGAGCATTTTTCTCCATTATCATCCTCCTCATGAGCAGCCTGCTCCTCACATAGGCCATATCCGAAGGGTACCAGTCTTTGGAGCTCCTCTTCCTCACACTTTGATATTTTTGGGCTTCTTCATCATGTCTGTACATGCACTGGGCAGATGGGAGGCTGCGATGTTCAGGTGAAATGGTCGATTCCACTGCCATGGCTTTTTACAAGCAGAAGTAAACCCCTCACATCCAATTGTGGTCTTGCTTGTGTCTGTTGTTTAAACAGTGCTGCACGTCCTGTCATACAGTGCCTGGAGTGGAGTGAAGAAACTGTGCTGCTGCAAACCAAGGGCTCCGCGGTCAAAGTCTTGTGTTTATTGAGGATATTGACGCCACCAGCACTCTTATCCTCTCAGACTCAAGTTTATAAGACATCCAAGGCCCAATAGGATTGTTCTTTATCACGTTATCTTTCTGACGTCGGTATGATTGTCGTCTTTCTTCAGTGATAACCATATATGGGTGTGATGCACCAAACAGATCAACATATGGTCATGCAGCTATTGTCCACATCAACAATTTATCTTATCTCATCTTATCAATGTTGTGAAAAATGATGTTTTGTCTTCCCCTTCCTTGTATAACCCAAATAAGGTAGTTTGGGATCATGCAGAGTCAGTGTGGGTGGCAGCAGTTTGCAGACATGCTGCAGTTTTGAGCACCAGACGGCACAATATTTACTGATTAATGGACGGAAGACAAAAAATACATCTAGTCATGAGAAATGTATTGGACTGTCAGAGAGGTAGACCTCACCACTTTGAGATCTTGGCCTCACTGCTGCGCCCATGTTGAAATAAGGAAGCCTAAACATTGTGAAGTCGGCTGTTTGGCTTGTGTCATCCCCTTGACAATGTGAGACAGCATGAGTGAGTGTGAATGATTGTCTGTCTATATACATATACATGCATGGATGGAAGGATGGAGTGAAGGTGACTTCAAGTCTAAATACTCCCTTTTTTTTAGATTTCACATTTTATTATATTTCTGTTAGCACAACATTCGCATATTATCGCTTTATAAAGTTGTTATGCTGATGTGTTAGCGAGCAGTCGCCTACTTACACCTGACAAATATAAGTTCAATTTTCACTCTGCTTTTAGCTCTGTTTTGGTCTCCACCAGCCCCTGATGGAAATATCTGACTCTTTAGATGCTAAATGCTCCACTGTGTTTACCAACTAGTTTTTAACTTTGTCTGTCTTGGTAGTGGGGCAGGTAGTGTGCAGTGGGTTTATCCGAATTTTTTTTGTTGAAAACAGCTGATACAATAGATCCAATTCAAACTGCATTTTACCCACACTAGTTGTGTACAGATGTTGATGTCGGTCTGTTCATTGGTCGTTCCACCACTTGGTCCAGACTTTGTGCTCATTAGCAAATGTTAGCATGCTAACATGTTAAACTAAAATAGTGAACATGGTAAACATTATACCTGCTAAACATCAGCGTGTGAGCATTGTCATTGTGAGCATGTTAGCATGCTTACATTAGCATTTAGCTCAAAGCACGTGCCACCTCATGATCAGTGTCCTATGTAACTATAAATAAAAATCCCAGTCAATGATACCATAAAAGATTTTTGAGTCCCCTCCTCCCATCGATTGGACCCGCCTTTCTCTTTCATTCGGTTTACACTTTTAACTGATCCATCCCTGCATTATGTTCTGTACCAGTATCCTGTTTCAACAGGAAATACATCAAATTAAGCAAGTAACGTGCTGTTTCATGAGGACTTTAAAAGGCTGTGTCAAAGAAGCGCTCACGCATCATTAGGAAGGTTCCACGCATCGTTATGAGACATTAAAACATGGGAGTAACAGAGCGTGAATGCAAAGGGATGTGATGACAGCGCCAGGAAAACTTTACATCTGTCAAAGGTAGATTTTTCCCCCCCCCGAGGCTTCATTCCTTGTGCTGTTCAAGATGAGAAGTGGTGGGAGTTGAAGAGGGCAGCAATGGAGACAAGTTGAGCTCCTTGCCACTCTTCTCCTCCTGCTCGCAGGACAGACTGCACTTGGGAGACAGATATCAGTAAATCAAGTTGAGAGAAGTCTGGCAGAGAAACTGGGGAAAAGGTACATCTTCAAAGGCAGTTTGAGGAAGAACATTAAGATAACTAAACAATCCATCAGGAATCAGAGAATGTGATGAAAGTGCTGTTTCAGTTTTATTTAGTTTCCCAGAGAGCTTAGTCATGAGCTGTTGCATTTCAGGTATCCTGTGTGAATGCCTGAAGTGAAAATTGTAACCATCAGTGTTTTCTTCCTCTTTTACACCGAAGGGTGTCTTGTTGCCTGAGGCGAGCCAAGACTCTGTCATGGCCTTCATGACTCCTGCCTTTATCAGTCCCGAAATCCTGAAATAGCCGTGGGATTTGGTCCATAATGAGCAAATATTAAATCAAGTGCATCAAAATCCCAATGGTTCCTTCATGGTAAGCGGAAAAATCCTCCAACGGATCGATGTGTGGGGGCTTCAGGATAGATATGGCAATGGTCCTCGGATGAGAAAAAGGGCACCCTTTTTCCTAGCTTTTGAAAGAGGAGCGGGGAAAGAGAGGAACAGAAGGCCACAATGTTTCCTCCTCCAAAATGTGTTAAGTGAACGCTCACATAAATCCCCTTGAAAGTGGATTAGCAAAAATATCTTTTCCTCTTAGGTTTCATTCAGACAGGAGCCAGTCTTGAAAAAGGGGTGTCCTTATCTAAACATTGGATGGAATCTTATTAATCAAAGGCAGCAGTGCGTGAAACACAAGTCTAGATTTTGGCCTAGTGTAGCATGGTAAAAGTCACTCGCTTTTCACAGTTTCCACCCAAACAGTGGAAGCTGGCACCACGTTATAGGAAAGCTCAATTATAATATCAGGTTGGTGTTATTACTGTTGATTATGTGCTTTTGAAGACCCGACTTGCCCTTGAGTTCACTTCCTCTCCCCTTCCCTGGTTGAGACGCACTCTTTGAAATCTAACTCGCCTTGGAGGTTAATGAATCACCGGCCTGGTTCCCTGTTTTACTTTCACCCTTGCCCTTTGTCACATTGACACACACAAACACACTCACACAGATTGGATTTGAGCCTCACACGTGTAGTTTTGGAGGTTGGGATGCCCGTTGGAGTTGGTTCGTTCAATCAAGGGCAGCCCTACAGATCATGAGTATGTGTTTTCTTAACCTCTGTCATGTTCATTTCAAATAAACTCAAACATTGCCTGAGTTAGTGCATGCTCGTACAGAATCTAACACACTCATTAGATCCCAGAGAGGAAAAAGACTCCATGTATTGGTGATAAAGTGAGCTCCCACCATCAACCTATAATTNATTTTTTTTTTGGCCACTTGGGGGCAGCACACCAAGCTGTGAACACAACATTGACATATAATCACCTTAAAAAGTTGTTCTGGCTAACGTGTTAGCAAACAGTTTCTTATTCACACGTCCAGCAGACACGTCGCAACATTAGCATTCATTTGGAGTTGTGTTTCTGGCTACCTGGCAAATGTAAGTCCAATGTTCACCCTTCTTTTACCACCTCCTGAGGGAAATATGTTGCTCTTTAGCAGCTAAACGCTCCACTATGTTTGTTAGCTAGTCACTAACTTTGTCTTTTCTTTAGTGCTGGGCAGTTAGCATACAGGCGGTTTATCAGAGCTTTGACAAACAATGAGCTATAAAATACTAGAAAACGCTTTGGGTAGTAATTCCCTGGGTTTGTCAAAACGAGCAACACCTTTCACATTATACTTCCACATACTAACATTTGCTAAACGCAAATGCTGTGTCTCAATTTGGATACTTCCGTTAGTACACTTTCATGTAGTACACTGTGTACTCCATGTACTTACTTGTGTGGTGTGTAAATATCGAATTGTCTCAAATTGTATTGTATTTGACCAAAACCCTTTATATTTCTCTTTAACGTTACCTCCTCTGTCCAATTTCTCTACTGTAAAGGAATGAAAAATGTTGCCAGTGAATGTAATCCAGGAAGTAAATATGTCAAAAACATTTTTGTCAGAGCAAAGTTTTAGTATATAAATGTATTTCATAGGAGCTAGGGTTTGCAAATAAGTGATGTTGTCAGTGTCTTTACATGACAGCATAACCCAGTACTTGGACCCTCTTTGGAAATATTCAGTCCTCCATCCTAATGGTTTAGTCCACTGGGGGTGTGCAGGATGCTTGACATTGGCACTGGACAGCTAGCTTGTTTGCTGAAGGAAACGAGTTTGATAGATCCCCCTTTTAAGACTCCAGCGAAGGAGAGTTTTAGCTGTCATGCACCATTAGCCTGTGGCTCAGTGTGGTTCCAGCATATCGTCTTTTAAGGAGGATGGATGCAAACATCAAAATGACAAGGAAATGGTTGTCAGATTTGTCTGGTGTTAAGACACTAAAAGTGTGTGAGAAAATAATTTCTGCGGACGGGGGAAAAAAAATCTCTGGAGGAAGACACAATCGGCATGTTCATCTCAGCCGGGCCTCCATTTGGCCTTGAGCAAGGACATCTGGTCACTTAAGTGGTTTTCAGTACATGTTAGCTGACACACACACACACACACACCAGCAAAGCTTCTCTTAATATTTGTATGCTCGACTTATGTTTGCTTTTCCCCCTGGCTTGCAGTTGTGCAACATTTTAATTTTCAGCATCAGTGGCAGAGTGGACACGCTTCAGTGCAACGCTAGTCATGTCAGCAGAGATCTCATATTGTATTCAAGCATCCAAAGTAGGCTGTATTTTGATAGAGGTTTTTCATATCAGTTATTTGGTTTCCCATGCTAAATGCATTAAAGTCTCTGGGGTATGTAGTTTAAAAGTCTTTAAACTGTTGAGTCAATCTGAGAAACATGTGCTGTGTTACATTTCCAGGAATGCATTTTACCAGTTTCTCACAGGTGTAAAATGAGTTTTCTCACTCATTCATCTCATTCCTGATTTGTTGACCCCTACACACAGCCACTTAAAAAACTTACATTTTTATTCATCTTTAAAGAGACCAACAGCTGCCACATGTGCAGATCCATACCCAACAAAAATGTGCCTGTACATTATGATCTTGGTCATCCGAGGAGGCTTTTGCCCACATTTTACTGCAGTGACTTATGTGTTGTTACAGATGCCTCCGCAGTCTAAGTGACGGCCGCTAAGCAGCGCTGAGTGTAGGGCTTTAGACCAGATTTGATTTGTCTTATTTAAGAGTCCACTCTGTGGCTCTTTCCCACACAAAGCTGGTGTAAGTTTTGCTGCAGTTGCTTAGCAGCACTTTTTTTCCTGCCCCACAACTAAAAAATCCGCAACCCCCTGCAATGTGAAGAACCTCAAGTACCCCAAACCCACATCCCCTGCTCTGCTTCGCTCTGCCTTGGCACATGCCCGGGAGGCAGGCAGTTGACCCGGGTCATTACAGGGTGTTTATGACCCACGGAGAGCAGCTGAGGGCCCCCTTTCTGTGAATTTGTGCATCCTTGAGAATGCGGGCCCTGCTGTGCTGCTAATGGGCCCTATCCAAGATGCCCCTCGCCCCCCCACCCGTCTCCCCGAAGAGGTGGGTTACCATGTCTTCCGATATCAGATCTCTTTTGCTGTGAATGCCTCCAGAGATTCCCCTCATCAAGAGGGATGTGCGGTTGAGAACAATTTACTTACATTTCCCACCATCGCCATTGCTCCAGAGTAGAGTGGTGAAATCGTATGGTCTGGTGGAAACACTATGGTATGAATAACAAAGAGCTTGTTGCATCACTGGGCTCAGGTTTATTGTATGTGGTTCCTTTGTTCTTTTTTATTTAACCCCATACAGAAGAATCCATTCTTCAGCACTCTAATTCCCAAATTTATGGAAAATGTTTATACATTTTGCTTATTTTCCAATATTTTTGAAGATATGGGAAGGTAGAAATCCTCTGCCTACCAGAATAATTCAGTCAGGTGCTGGTCAAATGTAGGTATAATGTGAAAGATTCAAAAATCTTTTCTCCCTGAGTACTTCCAAGATACTGAAATACATGTAAAACAAATTTACAGGAAGTGGCTCTACAACTGAGTTGCTGAGCGACAAACCCTGGTCTCATTTTTGAATCTTTGATGGTATCTTTAAAGGTATGCCCATGATCCACCGTACAGTATGTTTATCTGGAACTTAAAAAAGTCCAAACACTTTTATTCACCACACTGCCTCCTTGATTTTTCTCCAGGAATGCTGTGGCTTTTACGTAAGTGTGTCGTCAACAGGTGGCGTATTGACCTACAGGACGCCTCTGATAGGATCTTTGTTTTTCAGGTTGCTGTATGGGCCAACGACGGGGATGCAGTGTTCATCAGGGAATTCACTCTGATTCGACGAGACCACCTTCCAGAAGAGCCTCTCCACGATGTCAGCCAAAAACCAGAAGACCCTGTAAGTGCCTGACCAGGAAACACTGCACTTATTGGTGAACTCCACCTGTGTGCTTTTTAATTTCAAACATAGACTTCAAAACTCCAATTTATTTTCCTTTATGTCTGAGATAAGAAATAAATTGAAATGTCAGATAAAACTAAATCAGATGATAAATCTGTTGCAGTGTGTTTACCTAACACACACACACCAGAGGAGTGAAAAATCAGACACATTACACCTCAGTAATGAATACAAATGAATGACGATCGTGGGACATTGGGAGTGGAGGGCGGGCTGACCTAGCTTGATGTGAAACAGGGCAGCACATGCAAACACACGCACTTGACACTCGTTGCACGTTGGAGGGTGGGGTGGTTTTTGTGCATCACATTACTCCCACTCTGTCATCGCCTTTGATGAGACATGAGTCCTGGCCGTTGCAGTTTTCTGAAGCCGATCTCTCACCCAGATGTTTTATCTAATTGGGTGGGAGGGAGGGTTGAGCTGCTGTTGTCGCAGAAATCGACTCGCCTATCTCATCATTCCTTTGTGATGCGATTGGTCCTGGCGCAATTTGAGAGGAATCTGTAAAAATTGATCAAAGGTTTTTGGACGATTACCTTATCACTTACAGAAATACTATCCTGAGGTGAATTTTTGCTGTGAGGACATTATGTAATTCCCCTCGCTAACATTTTTCTGGATTATGTGCACTTACATGTATATGACCTCCTCTGTCAGGTGAAAGGTGAAAAGTCCTTCCTACGTGCCTTTCACAAGCTTTTACGCTTGAGTAAATGACCCTTTGACCTTAACATATAGAATATTCAGCAGCCCTCTGCAGCCTTTGAACACTGATCAAATATAGTGACGTTCCTTTTGAAACAGATGATCTGCTTGAACCTGCCATCACACTTTAAAGCAGGATCATGAGGGCTTATTTGAACATTCACATGTGCAGGATAGCCTTACAGATCAGTGGCGGGCAGAGGTCATTTTCATTTTTTAGGAGGGGATCAGAGATCATTCTGGCCTTTTTTTTATTATTAGGCCTAATATTCATGTTAACCTTGCCCTACCTTGTATCTTAAAATGATATATATTTGCTCTGTCTTTGCTTTATACATGCTCTTTTATATCCCAAAGGCAGACTTAATGGAAAAACCATTTAAAAACTCTGTTAGAAGTCAAGAATGTAAATGCAGCGGTGCATGCTTACAGTACTGCAGTTAGAAACCACAAACAGCTATCTTTACGGCATTTGGATATCATATTGTAACCAAGCAGCAGTGTGATTTATGATGCACTGACCTCAGGCAAATTTTTGAATTTGCAAGTGATTTTCAGACCAAACATCACACCAACTGTATTTATATATCCACTCCCAAATGCTGCATTCATGCCATCCAAGCCTCAGGTGCTCTTTATGGGTTTCGTTAGAGTGAATTTGGCTGAGTTGTTTTTTTCCATCGACACACAGGTGCAAATACAGTGCCTCGGTAGTGATAGAACATCTCCTTTCTCTTTACTGCGAATTAAATGGCAATACGGATATTTACTTACTTGCTTTCTGTCCAAGAGTCAGATGAGAAGAGCGATACCACTATCATGTCTGTGTGCTGAATATGAAGCTAGAGCCAGAGGACAGTTAGCTTAGCTTAGCTTAGCATAATAATAGATGTGTAAAATGAAAAGTTTTAGGGAAAGTTGCCAGGAAGGATATATTAATGTAATTGCCTCTAAAAGCGCAAATTTTTATATTTCTGTTTTTGTTAACAAACGAGACACAATGTGTTAAAGGAATAGTTTGACATTTTGGGAAATGCGCTCATTCGCTTTCTCGCAGAGAGTTGAATGAGAAGATTGATACCCCTCTCATATCTGTACGTTAAATATGAAGCTACAGCCAGCTGCCAGTTAGCTTAGCTTAGCACAAAGACTGGAAACAGCCAGCCCAGAAGTGTTGGCCCTAAAATAGTAGTTTAGCACATACTCCACCCCCCGTAAAACAGTGATTTGTTGTTTTTACGCTTCAGTTTTTGTACAGATTAAACAAACGAGATATTGTTGATGTTGATTAGCGAGCTTTAGAGGTTCAGGTTGGCAGATTTTGTTGCCTTTGGAAAGAACAAGGTTAGCTGTTTCCAGTCCTTGTGCTAAGCTAAGCTAACTGGCTGCTGGTTGTAGCCTTATGTGTAACGACATATATGAGAGCGGCCTCGTTTTTCTCATCTAACTCTCCGCCAGAAAGCGATTAAGAATATTTCCCAAAATGTTGAACTTTTGAACTTTCTTCCTTCTCCTAATTAATCAGCTTTAGAGGTGTTGGAACTTTGGAGAGAGCCAGGCTGGCTGTTTGCCCCTGCTTCAAGTCTTTATGCTAAGCTAAGATAATTGTCTCCTGGCTCTAGATCCAAACTTAATTCACATGCGTGAGTGTTGTGGCAATCTTCTCATCTGACTCTCAGCAAGAACATGAATAAGCATATTTCCTATCCATTTAAACTGCTGTTATTTGGCTAAAATATCTCGCTTTAAAGAAGAATAGCACTTTATTGCAACCTTAAAATTGTTGTATAACTTCTCCCTCGGCCAGTCTGCTCTACAATATCCAATACACATGTCTCTGTTGGACAGAGGCCTGACAGAAAGCTGCACTTTGACCTTTAAATCTGATGCCATGATAATAAAGAAAAAATGGAGACTGACAGCATCTAGGATGACTTTTACAGGATGCTCAGGGTCAGAACCTAATTATTAGCATTAATCTGAATGACAGGACAGGTTAAATTGTGGTTTCTTAAATGGAATTACCATCCTTTGCTACATGTGTGATGCTAACATGTCTTCAGATGGGGAGCCTGCAGACTCCCAGGAGCCACACTCGTGATTCCTTTCAGCACTCAGTCGATTCGGGTCTCTGTACGCCCGTAGCGCTGTTCTATGTCGGATCTTGGTTCAATATTAAGCTTGATTCCAAGCCAAGACAAACGCAGCTTAATTAGCAAGCAACCCAGGAGGCGGATCTCAGACTCCAAAGTGTATTCGCTTTCTCTTGTTTAACTTTCATGAGTATGTGCCAGGGTCGGTTGGTGGGCAATAAGACTGACCTTCCCAGCACCCTTTACCCCATCCCTCAAGAGGGCCACAGATGAATTGTTCTCTCTGAAAGAAAGTGTTTTTCCTGGCAGACTCTGCATGAGCTACTTCGACAGAATAGAGCTGTCTTAAACGGCTAAGGCCTAACATACCTTTGTAAATTAACCCATATTTATTATGTGATGGCAAGCATGTACTGTAGAGCTTCAACAATGTCAGCACTCATAAACAAATATTAAGTAAGTTTATTGGGTTGAGAAGTTCCTGAATCAAAGTGTGCGGGGGGTCTGATGGATGAAATGTTGGCTGCTGAGTCTGAGAAAGTCTTTTTTTTCCCTCTCTAACATGACTGAATGAGTAAGACTGTGAAGACAAACAGAAAAGCCGCTCATAAATCTCGCTCCGGCGGTGCCCACTCATTGTTTGGCCATGAATGAATTTTTCCAGCATGTTAGTGTGATCTGCTGCAGCCTTGAGAGCAGTAACTCACTCAACACCTGCAAAGTATGTTTTAAAATGGTGACAAAGTCTTTGTTAAGTTTTGCTAAATTGTCAGATTTATTTAACTACAGGGAGGTAACTATTTATCTCTGTAAAATTTCAACTTTAAAGGTTAAAGTGGAGTTTGAAACCCAATCTCGTGAGAAGTTTCTGTTCTGAAGGCGATGCACAGGTGGCAGCTACTACTCGACCTCGGGGTGATTGACAGAGAAAGAGGAAAAGAAAGGAGAACAGAGAGAAAGTATTGTAAACTTCTAATCATTGTCAGAAAGTGAAACTGAGAGTTGGGATGGAAGAGAAAGAAACAGCCTTTGGAAAAACAGAAAAGGAGATAGAAAGAGAGACGCGCCACGCGGTTTTCTCCTCAGCTGGCTGCAGTCTAGACGGCAAATATGATCATCCTGTCAACAGACAACTTTAAAGTGGGTTACTGAAAGGTGATCCTTCATTTACCGGATGAGTGTGTGCGTGTGTGTATGCATGTGTCAGTTTCTACTTGTATTGTGTGATAGTGAAGTTTCCCATGCAGGCACTGACCTCAGTAACTACATGTAAGCTATTCCATGTATGCTTTTTGGTTGAAACACCCTTTTGTCCTGACATACATGAAACTTTTTAGACTTTTCAGTCAAAAAATGTCAAAGTGTTTTACATGAAAACATATTCCTCTCACATCATAATAACAGAACTTGCACAGTAATTCAAAGCCAAACTGTAATGTCAGATTATGTTTAAAGCTGCGTTAATTTGATATTTAGCCACTAGGGGGCAGCAGAAGAAGCTGAAAACTAAGTGGCTAACATGTAAGCAAACAGTTGTCTGTTTTCACATTCAGTTGACATGGAGCAACATTTATTTGGACTCATGTTTCTGGTCACCTGATGAATCTGAGTGCAATATTTAGTCTCCTTTTAGCTCTGGTTTGGTCTCCACCAGCTCTTCTGAGAAATATCTGTTTCTTAACAGTTTAATGTTCTACTGTGTTCTCCAGGTAGTCGCTAACTGTGTCTATTTGCTGCTATTTGCTGGGCAGGTGGTGTTCAGTGGGTTTATCAGAAAACAGTTTGCAGAAAACAGCTGTCTGCTGAGAGTTTGTGGGCCAGGAAAGAAGATAAAAATGGCTAAAAAACTCTGAAGCAAATCTGAAGCAAACTGCTATTGTAGCTGAGTGATAATTTTTTGTGGACTTGTCATTATGAGCAAAATCATACAAATTACACATCATCATTTGATCTGTTGTTAGCATGAAATATATGAATTAGTGCAGCTTTAATGTAAAAAACATTTGTTCAAGTACTTAGTTACCTCCCAAGAGCTCACCAAGCACTTTAATTACTACTTGTATGTCTAAAAAATTTTAAGTAAAGACAGTGGACACACCAAATACAGCAGGAGGGACTTACAGAAGTAGACAGAGTGCTTATGATTAGTTCCTTTGCTCTGTAAACCACCTTATGTTACGCTGATGGTCAGAATGCACTGATTGCTGCTATTGGTCACATGTTGTGTTGTCCACACCAATAATAGCCAAGATATTATGGGTTGTGACAGTTAAGTGTTTGGTAATGACAGTCATTAGAGCCCCCACTTTGCAGCAATGACTTGAGGCCCGGTGTGAGGACACTTCCACTCCGCCTGTCTTCACATGTCTCATGGAATGGCGGTTATGTCCTTTTGCACTGTTGTTTTATTTTCTCACCTTTTCTCATCTTTCTGTTAGATGTTTTGTTAGATGTCTCTTCCTCTCTGCCCTCTGCCTCTCTCACTTCATCACATGCCAAGCTATTCGGGCCTTAATGTTTTTACATGCTCAATTGCACCTCAGGCAGTAACAGTCAGGGGGCATTTCTTTTTTTCCTTTTCAAAAAAAGCTTCAGGGTGAATAAATGCCGAGACGGTTCCGCCTTTTGGCAGGGTGTCAGGGTTCGGAGTAATGGAGGTTGGGCGAGTGGGGCCAAGGGCCAGTCGGGGTGGCAAGCAGGGGCAGCAGCAGCTTGTAGAGTGAGAGGCCCATCGCTCAGCTGCACGCTGCCTTGGCAGCTGTGTTTTGCATGTAGCGCCAGGTGGAAAGGGCAACAGTCTTGCACAATTAAACACTTCATTTGTCTTCATTAAAAGGATGGGTATGTTAGTTTTGGCAGGCAGAGAGGATGTTTAGGCTCAAGTCTTTTTTCCACTATGTGCTGTGCCCCCTGGTGTTAACACCACTTCAAGTTAAAGCTTTAGGGGATTTCTGAGCTTTTAACGTTGTGAAATTAGCTTACTTTTAGCCAGTGTATATGACCTTCATAGCCTTAAAGGTACTCTATGGAGTTTTTGACCGCTAGTGGTGCTATTGAGCAAGGTTTTAAAGAGTGGGTCCCAGTTCTGTTAGTATCTCTTGCACATGCACAAGGACGCACATGCATGCACATACACAGTCCTGCCCATAGTTTTACACTATTCCACAGATTTTCAGTTCAGTACAGTACAGTATAGTCAGTGTAGGCACAAAATCTCTCATAAAGGCGAATTGACGTTCTTGCGCTTCGTTTTTTGTAAAGATTAAACAAACGAGATATAATGTGTTAATTAGTGAGCTTCAGAGATGATGGTTGGCGGATTTTGTTAGCTTTGAGCAGAGCGAGGTTAGCTGTTTCCCCTGTTTCCAGTCTTTGTGCTAAGGTAATGGGCTGCTGGCTGTAGCTACATATTTACCATACACATGTGAGATTGGTATCAATCTTCTCATTTAACTCTCTGCAAGAAAGCAAATAAGTGAATTTCCCAAATGCTGATTCATTTAACTTAGAAATGCTTGGATCAGGTTATCTGAAGCTATCACATACAAACATGAAAATCTTTCTTTCTTGAAAGTAAAACTAAGAAATGGTAAGAGGTGAAAAACATTATGCAGATATTGATAGGGAGCTCTTTTTATTGACTTATATCTCATCAATATATTACATACAGGAACACTAAAAACATACATTAGTGCAGCAGAAGAGCATTCACTGGCATGCTGTCATGTTTGTATTTTCATGCAATTCCCACTCACTGTTAATAAAAAAGCACAATGTGTCCCATCACCATCTTGTGAAATCTTTGTTTTCACTCCTATCTATTCATTGTCAGAGTTGTTTTCTTTAGAGAAACTGAATTCTCTGGATCTGTCCACGTTGCATGCGATCGACCTGGTTGTTTATTAGAAACACTGTCTCTACGTGAAGCCGCTCATGCAGTAGTTGGATTGGAAAAACTTCGGTCCAAACAGCGACTTAATAACTGTTTTTGTGATGCCAGTTATCCATGAATGCCAGTGTTTGTTTCTGCATAGCCAGCTATCTGAAAGATACCCTGACTCTGCTGAAATTAGTTTGCGAGACAGGCCAGGACAACAACTTTTTTTTGCGCTAGAAATGATGTCCATTGTGCTTTTAAAACCAGAAAAAGACAGGACTGTACAGGCGAGCAGTGAAATTAGGAGACATTTGCCTTCCTGACTTGTGCGCTTTGGCGGGCTGACTGGTGTTTGGCACATGTGAGTGCTGTTTGGAGGCAAGGTCCCAGCGCTCTTGAAGAAAGTGCTGAGTGCTGGTGAATGTGGTGTAAAGCCACGTGGCTTTGGACTAGGGATCTTTCTCTCACCCCTGTGTTTGTTCCATCAACATATGTGTTCAGTAAAGCCTTGGCCCTCACAGCGCCACATCGAATATCCCCCCCCCCGCTTGATGTGGTCTCACACCAGTGCACTGTGGGTACTGGAGTGCTGCTGCTGAGGTAATAGCACCAGGGACAAGACCTCACCACAACACCCACATAACAAATGTGGGTGTGTGTGAATGCATGCAGCCAGTAGTGTGTCTGTTGCTGGCTACCGTTGCACGCACACTCCCATCTGCAGACGCTCTTGCACAGCGCGCCCTCATGTAATCCCACAGTTGTTTGTATTTGCATGCTGTGCATCCATGTGTATGCGATTTCTGCGCCTTTAGCATTCAACACTATCGCATGTCACCTCGGAACATGCACAGCATCCAAAACTATGTCTTTGATTAATGGGTAAAACCTCCCCCTCCCCCTCTGCTCACCCTCGCCCCCATCATCCACACACTCTTCTCTCCTCACCTTCTGCAGTATCTGCTCCTCGGCGTGTGAAGGCACGTACACATTTTCTGGGCGAGTGATTGATTTCTAATTGTTTACATTTCAGGTCGTACTCCCCGTTGCAGATGTTTGTATTCCACTCCACGTTCGGGGTGCATTTATGCAGGCATGCACAGACACAAACAGAGACACACTTGTACAATGGGGATGTGTTGATGCCAAAAAGTTTCATCCAGGAATTTTTGGATGTCTTAGCTCTGGGTTTTGGCACTGCATGTACTAATTGCCTCCAAGTGTAGGCGATTGTTACCATTAAGCCTCTTTTTTTTTTGGTTCTGCATGTGTGTTTGGGCACGTGGGCAAGATCATTCAAGGCCTTTGCCATGAATGCGGTCTCATTCTGGTTGAAGAAGAGGGTAATAAGAGAAATTAAATTTTGCTACAGAATATTTCAGCCAAACAATAATATCTCAACCTAACAAGTTCTTGTTCTGGATGGTCCCCCACCCAAACTCTTGGACTTTAGAGCTGTTTATAAAAAAGTCAGCAGAGATGTTGCTTTAAAATAAAAATGTATCTAGGACAAGTTGTTTTTCACCTTGTGGTTCTTGACTTGAAATAAACTGCAGGGTGGCAGTTACTAACTTTAATGACTTCAGTGGCACTCCAATGTAAGCTTCAGTATGAGGTGTTCGTAGTGGGCACTTGGCTCAGGCAGCCTGCAGTATGTAGCCAATATCCAGTGTAAGCAACAGTGTTATCCTGAGTTACAGCAGTAATGACCTGCTGCTGAAGGATCCCTGCCACCCATGCGGAGCAGAGTTTAGATGAAGCAGTAACCAAAACAGATCCCTGTCTTTAATGTGGGCTCTAATGGCTCTGTGTAGTAGTGCGTGGGCATGAACAGTACAGTAGCAGAAAAAACATACACATGTCCTGTTTTGCCCTATGTGGGATTGGCTTGCTATCTCCAGTACAGCTGGGCTTGCAATTTAAAGGTCACAGTTTAGATCCCTGAAAAAATCAGTCAACAGAGCCCTGATCCAGGATCATGTCCCTCCTTTTTTTGAGGAACATTAATGCCACCATAACTAAAAAAGAAAAAAGAAAAAAAGCCAGTATTGTCCAGTATTAGTCCAGTATTGAAAATGGAAACCTCTTTTATGAAACTTGTGTGTGACACCTCAAGTCAAATGGTATGTTATATCTAAAGAAATTAAAAAATTAGCTTAGCTGATTAGTCACTTGAAAGAAAATTAACTGGCAACTATTTTGAGAAATGTTAAATTGTTTCAGCCATTTTTTCAGCAAAAATGCCAAACATTTGCTGGTTCCAGCTTCTCAAATATGCTCCTTGTCTTTGTTAGAGTGAAATGAAATATATTTAGGTTTCAAACTGAAGCAATTTAAAACGCAATTTAAAGGCCTCACTTTGGCCTCTGGGAAGTAGTGATAGCTGTTTTTTGACGTCTCATAGACCAAACGACTGCTTCAGGAAATAGCCGGCAGATTGATAGAAAATAAAGCTTAATAAAATTTCTCTCACTATGTCTTGATGCCCCCCACATCCTGAACATTATCCTATTGTAACACAAAGGAGGGGATTATTATAACATAACAACATATAACAGATTCTGTGGTCCCATCATGCTTATGATCCTTATGATTTACTTTAGCTGTAACAGTCGAACAGTAGATTCATAAAAAGGGTCTGACTTTTCAACATTTGTCCAACAAGGCTTTTTGCAGCATTGTAATCAACTACAGTGTCTTTCACCTCAGTATAAGTCGTTTTGGATGACAGCAAAAGTGTTGTTTCCAAAATGTAATTTAAACTCATAAAACAGTGGAGCTTGATGTATTCATGAAGGATTTTAAGGTCCTTATAGGCCGGTGCTTAAACTCGCCATCTCTGGTTGCGCAGGACTTACAGCTTATTGAAAGACGGTTTGGGTCTTCACAGTGAGAATGTGGTGGTCTCCCTGCGGTGCATCACTGCAAACTGGTGTAAGCACTCTGAGCGTAAACATGAGAAAATCAAGAGCATGAAGCGTATGTGCGCAGACCTACAGCAGGCCCGCAAACACACACACACACACACACACACATGCAGGCTCACACCCTCCTGCACACACTCACAGACAGTTTCGCTCTCAGGGAGCCCTGGGAGAGAAAGTAATCTGTTCACAAACCACAAAATTGAATAATGAGGCTGACACTCTTCCAGGCTGAAAAGTGAACAGTGCTTGCAACACAGGAAGGCATACTTACACCAAATCTTTACACAACAAGGAGGTAAGCCTTTGACTTCAAATTAGCATAATTTAAAGATCTCTTCAGGTTGTAGGTAAAGATTCAGTCTCTCACACACACTGACACTCTAATCTTCTGCAGGGCATACAGCAGTGGAGCTAGCCAGTCTGAAAATGGTATTCTTCAAGAATTTTATGGTCCTTGGCTGGTGCTTAACTCTGCATCTCTAGCAGATTATTGAAAGGACACACACGCAATTTTTTTTAAACTTGATTTAGTGGAAAAGACTGGAGATGGATATGAAAAAAGTTATTCAAAAATTCCTGCAGAAATCCAATATTCACTGGTATTTTAGCTCTGGTTGATGTTGTTTAACGATTTGGCGAGATGGCATATGGCAATTATGCTTTATATTAGATTATTTTTATATTTGTTCACGTAATTTAGAGCACAATAGTAAAATATTATCAAACTTGAAGTACAAATACCTAAAACATAACACTGTACCATTTTAAGTAGCTAAAAACCACCCAAGATACATGGAAAGTATCCCTTCAATACATTTAAACACTTCAGGGCAGTTTTTAATACATTTAAGTAAAACCTAAGTAGTTTCACATTTTAGTATTATGCTTTTGAATACATAACTATTCTTACTTCTACTCTATTCTTATTCATACTTTCTGAATATATACTTTGCTTGACTGTAGACAAGGGAGACTGTTTTAATGTAGAGGAATCAGTGATTTTGACATGACTAAACTTCTCTTGTTTTGCAAACCTGGGGGGTTTGCCAAAATATTAGTTGGCTTTACCACAAGAGTAGATGAAGGCCTGATTAAAAGATTTCAAAAAAAGATATGATTTACTGCTAATTAACTTGAGTTTGTGTTTTCTGATTGCAAAACTGCAGCTGTGCTAACAAATCCAGAGTACACAAAGTCCTCTGCCAAACAAAGTTAAAGCATCCAAAGGAATGTTTTAGGGCAAACTGCATAGTGATGACCTGTACGGTAGCACAATTCCCAGCAGCACAGATGAGTAATGCACACAGTGCGTTTGAGGGATATTCTCCTAATCAGCAATATGCCTTTATTATGAACTTTTTTCCCCTCCAGAAACATCTCATATAAGCAGAGGCTGCTTGTTTCAGATGACACGGCCTTGTGGTCTTCCACAGATCACGCATGTTACCCTCTCCATTGTGCAACAACTCCAATGTGGTTGTTTCTTGATTGGTCTCGCCTCCGAGTACTGATGCACGAGGTTTACAAACGCTCCCGGGCTGATTGTGAGCACGGCCCGTTCTCTGATTCGAACGTGAGCGTAGAAACCACGGAGGCTTCAAGCAAACGGGGCCTTTTCTATTCATCCGGCAACGTGGTATTAATTCCAGTGATGCTTCCCAGATGCATGCGCCAGACACTGCATTCGGAGAAGCTGATATGTTAAGCGCAGCAAAAGTAGTCAAAGCCCATGTGTGATGCCAAAGCGTTTTGAAAGGATCAGGATTTAAGCATGTGTTTTTTTTTCCTGACCAGCTTTATGAACCGGTAAAACTTTGGGATTTGGGCTAAGTTTCACCATGCTTTTACCAATTACGTTTTCTTTTTCTTTTTCAGTATACTTACTTCAAACAGTAGGAATTTAAGATCTATTCAGAAGTCAGAAGTAGACATAGATAAAGACAGAAGTCCCATCTATAAGTCCTGTATCGAGCAGCATCTGGTGCTTTAGGGGATGTGCATCCTCCCACAACATGCGTGCAAACTTCCTGGATTCCTTTTCTCCAGCTTTTTTTTTTTTTTTCAGACCCAGATCACAATGAAAGGTGACCCAGCGGAGCATCGAAACTTCCAGATTTATGAGTCCATAGCGTACAGTGAGGGTCCCGCGATGAAAACATTGTCTGGAGGCTTCAGGCCGGGAGCCAGGGTGTTAGTTGACTAAAGACAACTATCCGGGTTACGTTGTCCCCTCGATGAAACGTCTGCATTGTGTTGTTCTACTCGGTGTCTGTAAAGATAGTCTGTCCGTGATTTATGGTATTAATCTTCGCATCGCTGTGGAGCCAAATGTGAATATCTGCGGTAACAATATAAAGCCATCAATCATTTGGTCGCTGAAGAAATCATTAATATTGCACAGAAAGCAACGAGAGCTCATCCCTGTTCAGTTAGAAATGGAAAAATATTGGAACAGAATTAGAAAAAACATCTTTTTCAGCTCATTCCTACTGACCCCTGCAATATTGAGCGCAGTTTTATTTCCTCAAAGTAAAGAATGTACTGTATGCTGTTAGGTTATGATTTGTGGCGCCTTGGGTTTTACAGGTTGAACCGCAAGCAAATGAGCAGCATTTCTCACAATCAGTTTTTCTGAATGACCTCACTGGGATAATGATAGGGGATGAAGTACAAGTAGAGGAGCTTCTCTCCTCCTCCATCTTTCACTGGGTTGCCATAGATGATGGAGTGATGGGTGGGAGGTAGAGGTGGAGGTGGAGGTGGGGGCCATAAGGGATGAGAGAGAGAGGATTTAAGGCCTGGCGCTGTTTTGCCCTCAATTGCATGGCGGCAATAGACACCAATTAGAGGGCGCAGAGTGAAGCCCTCCTAGATGAGCTCAGCCTGCGGCTCCTGTCTGGCACACACACACTCAAACACACACAATCGCTCAAACAGGGGCCCCACTAACTGCTTTTCTTTTCAGATCTTATTTGTGTATGTCCTTACATCTCTGTTTGCAAGAATTTGATGACGACAGCAAAGCAAGAGAAAAGTGTTTGTCTTAACGGTATCTGCTAATGATTTAAAATGTGTACATACACGTGTGTGATGTATGGATATGTCAGCTCGGTCTATGGGCGGGAGGGAGGATTTATTTTAACACCCTCTTATTTTGTGTCTGATGCCAGAAGCTATGGGTTTATGTAAACCTCTGCCGCACTGGAGAGGGCTTAGACCACCCCAAACACTCCAGACAAGTCTCGTCAGTGTTTGTCCTGCTTTTGCACCTCCTGTAGACTCGTGTGTGTGTGTGTGTGTGTGTGTGTATGTGTGTGTCCAAGGGTATTGTAGGAGGCAACTGGGAATTGAAACTGATATTTGGAGCTCAGAGAATTGTGCTCTTTTCTTTAGGGTTTTTGTAGAAACCGTACTCCTGCAATTTATTGCTAATGAATATTTTACTGGTCCTTCCCGCTAAGAAATGTCTCTTTTCTCCTCCTCTCTAAAGGTCAGAGGTCAAAGTCAGCAACAGATCTGGTTGGTCTGGTCTGGTCTGGTCGTTGTAGGCTACCCTTTTGCTGCTATTGAATAATGAATAATATATGCAACATAATCACAACATTCTACTTCATAAACAGAGAAGCTGAATGGGCGCTCCTCAGTCGGCCCGTCTTTCCAACCTGTTGAGTAGCTTTGGAGGTGAGCTTTAAAAGCACTTGCAGTTTCGTCTCTCAGACACAAGATGCTGCTCTTGAGCTGTAAACGCTGTAAATATTTCAGGTGTTGAGAAGTCGATGCTTGCTTTCTCTCTCTTTTTTTTTTTGATGGCAATCCTGTCACTCATAATTGATTTGTGTCCCTTTGAGAAAATGTATCTATGCACATTTTACAAATATGTGCAGATTATGTGCAGCAGCATTCTTCTTTTTCTTCTTCTTTCTTCTACTTTGTAATAAACAAGGTATAAAAAAAAGAGAATCTAGCCCCCTAGCTTCCAATTAGAGGTAAAGATAGAAAGAAGTAAGCTGGGCATTATTATGGCCAGCATGCTCATGGATTTTCTTTTCCTGTCCTCTCCATCTCCCCTCCTGCTGGTCGGTTTTACTGTCTGAACAGCCGCTGCCTGTATAACACCTCACTGGTAGGGAGTTCACTACAGTAGCATATTTAGACAGCTGTAAGCCCAAAAGCTCCTGTGAAAACAGGGTAGAGGGGTTTTTATGTGGGAGCGGGATGGGATGGGGGTGCACTGATCCATTGCAGCTCTCTTCCTGTGCGGTTACTCCTCAGTCATGCATCTAAACGTTTCCTCTCCCTCTCCATCACCTGGGCAAGCTTTGACTTGACGCTAACCTTAAAGGAGGACACATGAGGTTTTGTTTTCATGGGCGTGCGCTTGGTGATTTTGTTTTGTAAACCGTGAAAGAGAAACTTGATGTAATTTCCACATTTCAATGGTACTATGAAGGAAAATAGCCCGAGGCGTGAGTTTTGCAATATAAACTGACTTTTCTCAAAGTGTGTTCAAGGGAATGATGTATTACTTGGCATGCTAACATGCACATTCTAGATATTACACACTTACATACGGACGGTTTCTCATCTCTTTCTCATTCTTCTCTGTCAGTGTAACTCTCACTTTTACGCACGCAAACACATTACCCACAATACCCTCAGATGCACAGATACAGGCTTCCATGGCAAGCAGCAACCTATCATCATTGCACAAATCCTGTAACCCCATATCATAGATAATTTGACATTTCCCCATGCAGTCACTACCCACAGACTTCAACATTTTTTTTGTTTTATGTGCTGTTCATGACCATCATGTAGGCCGCATCCTTAAATGGTTCACTGAAGAGTAGTTTTAAACCTGCATCAACTGGTTTAACTGACTTTTGGCCACAGAAGCAAGCTGTGAACACAAAATTGACATCTATCATGTTTTAAGTTGACATGGTGAACTTGTCACAAACAGTTGTCTATTCACACATCCAGCAGACGTGGCGCAACAGTATCATTCATTTAGAGTCATATTTTCAGCCACCTGATGAATATACGCTCAATTTTAACTCTCCTTTTAGCTCCGTTTTTGGTCTCCACCAACTCCTGAGGGAAATATGTGGCTCTTTAGCTGCTAAATGTTCCACTATGTTCACCAGCTAGTCGCTGTCTACCGTTAAGTGCTGGGAAGGTAGCGTACAGTGTGTTGTTAGAGCTTTTCTTGATGAAAACAGCTGCCTGCTGCAGCCAAAAGCAACACTATGAGAGCGCTGAGAGTGAACCAAAGTCGCGGGCTGGAAAATCACAACAATGAGCTGAAAGATGCTGGAACTCGAGGGGAACTGCAGAGTTGCATTATAATTCATCACTATGAGCGACCCCTTTCACATACGACATGTGATCTGTTGTTAATGTAACAACACTAAGAGTCTACATCCACACTAGCGACTCTGTGAGGCTGTGCTTAGGTACAGTGGTGCTTTATACAATAACAATGCTAGCATGCTGATTTTTAACAGTTCGGCATATTCTGAATCTTAGTTTAGCTTGTTAGCATGCTAACAGTTGCTAATTAGCACTAAGCACAAAGTTTGTCATGTGTGACCAATTACAATATTGACCTGATTGTGCTGCGATATTAAAAGTGAGGGGCACACCTGACACACAATTCATCCTGAGCTGGACATGAACGTGTGCACCAAATTTCATGGCAATCCATCTAATAGGTGATAATTATAGCCACTTTAAACACCACTGACAGGTAGAACATACATCAAGGATGTAAATAAAGTGAAAATAATCACAAAATAATCTGATAATTGTGTCATGCTACTACTAGAAAGAGCCTCTCAAACGGATTCATGATTTCTCCACACAGCTCTCAGTTGGCACCACTGACCCTCTTCAGTTGGCGAGGATGCCTCTCCTGTTTCGCCTCTGGTTACGTACAGAGCAGATGTCGGCTGTTTTCTTTTGCCATTATCTTGTGGTCGTACTTCTTTGAGTCTGATTTTCTTGAAACCTAGCATTGCGCTGCTTCAACAGCCTCATGTCCTGCTTTTTTTCCTCTGCAGAGTAGCCTTAAAGCTCCTCTTCGCTGTCAGGCAGGAGTCTGTGGGGAAATTTGGAGGGAAGGATGGGTATTTTTTTGAGTCGTGTTTATCTTGAGGCTTTGGTAAAAAACCATAATATGTGTCCCATGGGCCATATTTCCTTGTTGACCTACTAGTGAGCGCTCTGTATTTGATATGCCAGTGGTTTTGGAAAAGAAGGGCCGGACTGCAGGCGTGTGAGTGCTCTTTTCCATATAGATCCGCGATCTGCTCAATGGGTTTAGACAGGCCGAGCTGAAATGCTATCCAGTAAACTTTATACAAGAGGGATGGAAAGAGAAAAGAAGACTTGATGGAGTGACAGTCTGAAAAAGAGAGAGGCTTAAAGAGAGAAATTGCAGATGAAATGGAAGTGTGCATGGTTCAAATGAGTCACTGCATGTGCTCTTTTTCCACTCTGTCTTCGCCGCTCTTGTTCAGGATGTCTCTCAGTGTCTCTCATTCACTTTCTTGTCTTCCCTGTTCATACTGTATTAACAAAGAGTATTAACGTCAGTCAAATTAAAATGATGATCGGTTTACGATATATTCATCTAACTTCACACATTCTGAAGGATAAATGTCATTTGTTTTGCAGTTTGGTCGCATCTTCTATGTGTTTCTCAGCTGATTACAGAAGCATATGTGTGAGGAATGCTTGATTGCAGAGCTGCACTGTAGCAGGCTGATGGATTGTTTCCTTTCTCTGAATGTGGGTGCTGCAGGACAAAGTCCAGTTGATGTGTTGAAGTGTGGCTGCTTGAAAGAGCTGTCAGCACTCCCAGCACCATGGCAAGTTATGGACAGAGAGGTGCATTGCATAAGGACTTATGTCATGTCTCCGATACGGAATCAAATAAGGGTCAATAAGATTTTGTGATTGTGAAATGATGTTCAGAAGTATTTTCAAAGCCTGTGGTTTTTAATCAACCTTTGTAAACCTGTGAAAAAACTCTGCAGGACAAATTCAAGTATGTGAATGTGTAGAAACTTATCAAATTTGTACACATATTTGATGACTAGTTTTTTTAGTTACTGGAATGTGTGTGTACGTGTGTAACTTCAGTGTCACATACAGTGTGGGAACTTTGAGTTCTAGGTTTCACACACAATTTTCTGTTTTGAATATGTACTTGGATGTGCGCAAAAGCCATTCTTTTGAGTAGCTGTGTGTCATGAGGCAATTTCTTCAAATTTGGCACAAACGTCCACCTGGACATTTTTTACCCAAAAGGTCAAAGGTCAGCTTCACTGTGACATCATAATGTCCTGGAATTTTTTATTGATTTGGACCCCGAGGTACTTGTGAGTCCACCCTCTTCACTTCCTCACCCTGGATGACAACCAGGACAGGGGGCCTCCTGTTCCTCTGGTAGTCCTCCACAAGCTCATTGGTTTTGCTGATATTGATCTTCAGGTGATTGTTGTTGCACCACGTGACGAAGCTCTCTATCAGTCCTCCGTACTCCTCTGTAAAAGTAGTCTCTAAGTAAAGATGGCATGTTTCTCACTGGAAATTATTCCCTGGAATCATACAGGTCAATATAGTGATAACTTCCATTTTGCCAAAAAATACACGTAATACCTTTTATTAAATTCCTTCAAAGTCTTCACTACATATATTATATGAGTGTGGACGGACATGGATGTAAACTGCAACTTGACTAACTGGCGGAGGCATACAACCGTGGGGCGCTAATTTGAGTTCGTTTTTGTTGTTGCAGTTTTTTCATGTAAGTGTGGTATATAACCACAGGCTTTAAAGTTCTGACCACTATTGTTTGAACCCTTTGTCATAGAGACATTGATCCGGTTGATCAGCAATCGAGAAGTAGAAAAGACTGAGGTCCAGGACCGTTTTCTGGCTAACTCATATTTGAACAGTAATAATAATAAAAGCCAACATGTTTCAGCCTGAGACGAGCCTTCACCGGGAAATGAATAATTGCTTGAGAAGTGTTTTGCTGAAAACCTAATTGCATGCGTATAAAAGATTCAGTGAATTTCTGTGTACCTCAAAGGGAATTGGAACAATGTGCTCGAGGTGTCATCCATTTCTCTTTAATCGTTTCCATATTTGTAGGTCAGGCACAGGTCATAACAAGGAACTGAAGCACACACGGCCCAATGCTCTCCTCCTTATTGCATCATTATTTCACCGAGTGAGAAATGTCAGATTTCAGAGGACGCTCCAAGGGTTAAAGCCTCCTTTGACCACCTTTATCATATTACTATCACTTTCTCTGATCGTCTCAGAGCCAAAGACAACACACAATACATTTTCGACAATGAAAAACACATGTTACTGATGTGACTCAATTGTGGGGTTAAAAAACGAAACCTTAGCTGCGTGTAGCATATACGGGAGATCAGACACGTCTTTTTGCGGCTAGAAAAGCTTCAACTCGCTTAGAGTGTAAATACTCCGCACTCGCACATCATGAATTATACGTCGCTGAGACAAACCAGGTGCCTTTTTTATTTGGAGTTGCTGCTTGGTGTCTCTGCTCCAAAAAAATGCTGTTGAACTGTTGTGTCTCGTTTTGCAATTATGAAAGAGGTTAACAAGAGGGCCTGTTTCATGTCTGCACTTCAAAACCCTGTTTTACAGCTTTGAACTTCACTTCTCTTAACTCTCATGTCATGAATGCAGTAATTAGTCAGGATATGTGTTCTGTGTGTCTTGGCATTGTGATATTAAGTCAAATTAGCTGTTTGCTTCAAGTAGATAATTACAACATTTTCCGTGTTTTTGAGTATTTATCTAGGTTTTCCATTTCATGCACATCTCCTGCCTTTCCTTTTTCTCCCTTCTCCTCCTAACTAGCTATGGATCCTGACATGACCGTGGATGTCATATTTACAGTTCAGCCTCTTGCAGCCAAAAATCTTTGGTTTCACAGTGTTGATTACCGCAAATGGATGCAATATATTTTCGTCATAAAGCACAATTTCCCAGACAGCCTCCTGAACAAGCCGTCCAGGGTTCATACTCACCAAGAGTCACAGGAACTAGCTCTAACTACCTTGGAGCAAAGCAATCTTGGTTCTCCTTTTAAGTAGAGGATTAAGTTATCAAACCTCTTAACAAAGAAAAACATAAAGTATCGTTCAGACGAGCCAGAGGGCTGTCTTTACTTGTTAAGAGCTGTTAAGAGGGCAGATTTGGTCATAATCCAAACTTTGACTGCCGTCGCAGTGGCTGGACTATTCAGTCTTTACCCCACCACTCAAAAGTGCTGCCTAATCATGGGCTTTGAGCTGTGACAAGTTTTAGTCCCTGTCAAAATCAGCAGAATCCCTGGTCCCTCAAATGTTTTACTACTCTGCTTTTTAGTATCAGATAAAACAGAGCAAGCTGTTAATTACTGATACTCATGTTTACTGATTACAATGATTACAGTCCCCACATGTATTAACTGCTGCCGCCACTGACTCGTTAGCATTATGTCACCATATGGATTAGGGAGCAGTTCTCTATCTGGGCTTCTTCTTTTTATTAACAAAAAAAGTTGACCTCTCTTCCCCCAAAGCAGTTCAAATAGCACACATGTAACTTCAGAGTAATTTATTTTGAAATGCATGAGGAAACCAAAACAAATTAGTCACTCAGACAGGAAGGATTTTAGTGGAAAAGGGATGACAAGGCCAGGATGCATGTCGAATGTGAACAGCCCCAGATGGAGCAGTGATGTCCTCTGTTCAGTTTCACAGGACCAGGAGAGACAGGATGTACAGACATGTTGTTCATACAGCAATGTCAACTACGGAGAGGAAGAAATATTTGCAGTTTATTATTGAACAATGCACTTTTATTCAATATGTTGTTGTTTTATTGTCATTTTAATAGATAATTCAACATCTGGTTGAGGGACAACACAGTTCACACAGTTTACAGCACAGTGATGTCAATTAATGCACAATGTCCACATGTAATAACTAAATAACTAAATATGATAATAACCAACTAATTAACTAACTAAATTTAAATCTAAATAGCATAAATCAGACCAAACTTGAGGTACAGTGAACAGTATTTTTGTATGTATAATTCTTACGAATGAAGATGAAATATGATGTATGTGAATTTTTGGATTTTCAAAATGTTTGCAAGGTTAAAACTACATTAATACTTCTTTGGCCACTTGAGGGGGGCGCAACAAGAGCTACGTTACTGACAGCAGAACAATAAAGTTGCGGGGCGAAAGAAAACAAAACAAAATAATGAGGTGAAAGACATTAAAATGCTGCGTGGAGCAGAGGGAGTCTGGTGATAATTCTCTGTGGGTTCATCACGAGTGACTCCATTGACCTACAAGTTGGTTATGTGCTCGAAAGGTTAATATTGATTATAGCCAATTTAAAGTCAGATAGTTTCATTGATTTGTTTTTGAAGTACAGTTTCAGAAAATGTGTGTAAACTGTTCTGAAAAGCATAATATCCAGATGATTTGGCAATATGGTCTCTATTTTGAAACACAGGGGATCGGTTAAGCTTGGTGCTGGCTAGGAGTCCATAAATAAGTCGTGGTGCTTAACGTCTGCCCAGATCTGGATGTGGGTCCCACGCTCCCCCCGTTTCCTTCTAGCCCACCTTGGCGGGCCAGTTTAGCCGACTCCAGCGGCTTTACACTGCTAATTTATGCCCATCCCCTCTTGTCATACCCTCTTTAAAACGCCACAGTGGCAGTGGTTGGGTTAAGGAGAGAGGCATTTGAGGGGGGAAGTATTGGTGTAGTGGGACCCTGATGGAGATCACCAGAAAGCTGCTAAAACACACAAGCTCTCCTGGATGTGCTAATGGGAAAAGCTCGGTGCTGAGAATGTATGAACGCAGTTTCAGGAAGCAGTAAATGTCACTGCTGATTCTTAATTACGTGCCCCATTCCTCCTCTGCGCTGTGGGCTGCATGTGGAGTTTTAGGGGCTTGCTCAGGTGGGATCAGATTGTGGTTACTGGCTTATTCAAAATGTCACTATAAAGAGTGCTATAAATTCTTATAAAATATTGTGTCTTGAGTATATTTTTGGTTGCTTTTTCAAATAAGCAGATGTGTCTTTCCTCATATTAACCTCTTCCTTATGAAAAAAGAATTCTTTTATATCTCAAGGAAATTGAATCGAACGAGCACGAACTGATGAAGCCTCTTGGATGAGAGGTGAAACGTCTTCACAGACAAAACCAAAAATCCAGTTGCGTTCGATTCAATTTCCTTGAGATAACTATGACCTGGATGAATGAGAATATTCACAGGCTTAATTCTTTTATATATTAATAATTTAATTGATTTACGATTTACTGACGTCGTCATTAACCTTGCTGTTTATTCTTTGGATGGATTGCCATGAAATTTTGAACAGACATTCATGCTCCCCAGAGGATAAATAGATTCTTAAACTTGATAAAGTAAGCAAATAGATCTTAGCTCATATAATCCTTATAAAAAATAATCTGTTTATAGATAAATGTAATTGATTTACAATACGATGCCATTGTTAACCTCGCTGTATATTCTTTGTCCTGTTTATATAGCAAATGTAAAATATATTCACCACTTTAAATGTTGAAATTACCATCGTGAAGCCATCCAACACAACCTCACCCGATGCTCGGGGCCTATGCAAGCTGACAAGACCTTATTATGCAGCTGCTCTTCAGAGAAACAAATCATTTTGTTTTCATTCATGCTGTAAAAGGTTCTGGGACCAATATCCAGGCAGAACAAATGTCTTCCTCTGCAGAGCTGTGGGGAGTTACAGTCAGAGGGTTTGCTGGACTGTATGCCAGCAGAGATGGGTCCGTTAAAGGCCAAGTTGGCGTTTGCCTTTCCCTTGAGAGCATTATTTATCCCTAAAATGGCCTTGCATGCGGCCCTGTTCTTCCTCCCACCTCGACCATGATACAGTGTCCTCAGAAGGTGTGTTTATGGCTCTGTAAATCTGTCATCTTCAGATTACCACCAAATACTGAAACTAAATATTGCTTGTATCACATGTAGACCCAAACATTCATTAACTGCACCTTCATATCAAGAAAAAGGAAAAAGGGGGAAAAATGTTTTGCTTATCATCAAAGATACAGAAGAATAAAGAAATTTTTCAGGGAGTATTTTAAAGCACATGTTTTAGCTGTTGAGTTGCTGTTTTGCAGTTGACCTCCCATCTGGCTTGAATTGGATTTAGCTGATTGTCAGGGAATTACATCTTTATTTTAATCCTCCGGTTTTGGGGGGGGGACAGGGAAGTGTGGTTGATTTTCAGCTGCAGGTCGTAAAATCCCTGTCCTGGTAAAACATTTTATACTGTGGCCCAGAAAGCTTTTTAAACAATGGCTTTGGTGTAAATCATGCCTGGAGCACATACATCGTTTGTGGGGGTGGTGGGAGGCTACCATTTATCCCGCCTGAACCATATAAGTCTCCTCGTGGGAGCCGAGGGCTCAGGCTCTTGAGTGTAACTTAATGTCAGTCCCTGGTAACTTTAGCTTCATTTGTCTCTCTTTCTGAGAACTCGGGGGCCTGTTAACTCAGGTCATCACCCCATAATATGGCAATCTTTTAATTTGACCCTTTATTCCTCCACAGAGAAGTAAAGGAAAGGATCAGTTAAACTTCTGCTGCTTGGAAAGCCTACTTGGTGACCCTTTACAAGACCTGAAAAACATTGTCAGTTTACGTTGATATGTTGTTTTGCATGAGAGCGCTTTTCTAGTGAAATTTTACCCCACGGTGAGTGATGATAGACGCAGTGTTGGTATGTTTTGTCTCAATTTTCCAACTTGCACTGGATATTAATTGCTTGGTTTTCCATCATCATGTCAAAAAGTGAAAGCACCAAGCAAATTTAACTTATCTCTCCGAATGAGGGTCAACAACTCATTTTGTGAAAGATATATGCAGCGATTTGTCCTTAAACATGTGGATGAGTACTGTAAGTATGATGTTAAAGAATACCACAGTTATATTGCCAGTTCTTCACTAGAATATATTATTTGGGAAAAATAAAAAAAGGTCTCAGAAAAATCTGGCAATGTGACTGTGGTAATTTAGAGCTGTGGTACAATCATGGTCTTTGGTTGAGGGCTAATATCTCTCATTATTTTCCATTTGGACTGCATTTATGTGAGGGATAGTACGTGAGCGAAGCTGTTTAATGCATGTTCTGTCTTTACATTTTGGACAACAACCTCATTCCTGTGTAAATACGTCATCTCAACAGGGAAAGTGGGAAGAGTTTTTGATGCCTCTTGATTTATTTAGCTTTTACTCAGTACAAGAATATAATGTGGCTCTTTCTCCCTTTTTAAAAGTATAAAGTAAGTTGGTAATCACCTGGTCAATCGCTGTGATTTTGATAAGATGGCGACATCTCTATAAAGAAGTCAGATGGGGAAAGACACATAAACAGTCAGTCAATGATACAGGTTTTAAACCAGCCCCAAACTTTGAAATTATTAGCTACACTGTCCGTTTTAAACATCCATCACAGACTTCCTTGGAGAACGGCGACCTTCCTAGCAGTTGACCTGGCAGATTAGCTCGCTAGCTACCTTGGCTAACCCTGTATGTAATGTAACCCTTGCCTTGCAGCTTGTTGTGGTCACTTGAGAGTCTTCTGTGCAATTTCGGGAGCACTTACTTTCGATTTTACCTCCAAATAAAGTGGTTTATATAATCTGGCTAAACTGTTGGCTTGTTTACAACCTGTCGAATTGTCTGAGTGCTCCTCTTTGTTGACCTGTTGGGCTTTGCTGAAGTGATTTCGCCGTGCTCCCAGATCTCAGCAATTACTTCAGGGAGCGCGATGTTATCATAACCGATTTAAATGATTCAAATCTACAAAAACAGTGTGTGTGAGTGTCTGTCTGTGGACAATCAGTTCCCCTAATCTTGCATGCTTCCCCCGTGCAACCTAATATCCAAGCCTGCCCTTTTATAGAATAACAATGCACTATATCATTTTTTCTCACCTCATCGTCTTCATGGATTATTGTTTAAACTGTCAGGAGACACCTCCAGCGGTGTTGTGGTAGAGAACTGGCTCCAAGTGAGTGTCAGTCAAACCCATTAATTTCCTCCTCGGGTGTTTAGTTTTAAACTCTGGGCACATCATCGATGCCACAGTTTATTTTCTGTAGTCGTACATTTGCAAATATGAGAAGGATTTCTTCTGAAAGCAAATATCAGAAGGTTATGGATTAAGGGTGCAAGGGGGTATAATTTCTATGTAGGCCTGTGAAAACGTGCACGTCCACGTCCCTCCCCGCCAGCACCAAAAAATACACCGGTGTGAAGTGGAGAGTTGAGTGTGTGTGCATGTGAATGTGTGTTTTAGATAATTCCCCCAATTCGCTGAATGTACAGACATTCCCCACTACCAAATCAAACAAGCCAAGTCCCACACTGCTGCAAGTTAAGACTTCAAGACGGGTTTGCTGTGTATAACTCAAGTATAAAACTGTGTGTGTGTGTGTACTGGTCGAGACGTCAGCTCCGATGTTGTGATTAGGGTTGCTGACTATTTGCTCTAGAGTGCAGCACATTCCTCGCAGCCTTAATTGATAGCAATTATGTGGTTTTTGATTTGGTGTTTGATTGGGAGGTGGATTTGAAGTCTTGATTTGAAGGGCACAGAGTTTTTATTGTCTTTGGAACGCCAGGGTCAAAATGCCTGAATGATCGCCTGCTACCTTGTGAGTCACATCAAGGGGCACCAGTGGGTTGGCACTGACTTTGATCACTCTATTTCTTTATTCACTTTCTGTTTCAGCTTTTGTTTTTCGTGTCTTGCCATCGCAAAAGTTAAAACTGGAAAGTTACCCAGTGTTTCGTATATTCCCTCTGTGCCAAGAGCTGTCCATCTTACTGCTTGTTTTTCTCTATAACCAGAGGAATTGTCCCTCCAGGGGACACCTGGCTTGTTCCCCACCTCCACAGCGCAAATGTTCACTGGCTTAAACTGCCAGATGTTATGAAAGGCTCTATTGAAGTAGACCTTTGGCTCATAAAGAAACAGAAAAAAGTCACCATGGCTGAGAAGTCTATTCCGATAGCTCTAGTGACCAGACTATGTCATCTGATTTACACGGGGCTCTCACATGTAGCTCCTTGTAAAGCAAAACACAGTCAGGAGCTGGACATGAAGTCATGTGTTTCCTAATGTCTCAGTTTTGTTAAGATGTTTTTGTATATCGGTGCATGTGTGGAAAATTGAGTTTTTTTCTTAAGATACTTATAAAACAACGTTGTCAAACCCAGATCCGAAAGTGGTCAACCGGCAATAAACATGCTAACAGATTAGCTTGCTCTGTGTGAGTGAGATTTTTGGACATTTCCAAAACAGAGTGCTGGCAGTAGACAGAGCAAAGCGGTCCAGAGCTAAAAAGAAATGAGGAACAGTGGCATGAGCAAAATAAAATGAGAGAAGGGCAAGCAGGGAGGAAAAAAAGAGGAATATACAGTAAGAGACAGAAATTTGAGATATCAGGCAAAGAAATGGAAAGAATCAAAGAGGGAAGAAAATTGGTTTACAATTGTTGTCTGTCTGCCATTATTCCTACTCTATGACTGTCTCTCTCTCACACACACACAAACGTGTGAAGTTGTGAAGCTGCAGCTGGCCCAGCTCCTTGTTTGAACTAGCACGCTTGACTGAGGCCCATTTATTGATTGGCTAGTGTGCCAGACCTGAAGGACTCGTGGGGCTCGGATCCCCCCGATTACTCCCCCTCACATTCACGCATCGCACACACACACACACACACACACACACACACACACACACACACTCCCAGTCCTCCTCCCTCCCTCCCTCCCTCCCTCCCTAAAGTTACTCCTGAGGAAGAACGGGAGCAAGTCAGAGAGGAGACGGCAGGCAGACACGACACACAAGAGTGACCCAGAGAGGAGGGCATCACACATCGGGCTCGCACACAAACGCACACAACATTCACACACACACAAACACACGGTCAAAACTGGAGTGATTGACTCACACACTTTGAAGAGGCATGGAGCAAGATTTTTTATCTTGCCAGCTACTGGTGACAGCTCTTCTTATCCTGGTACTGTAATGTTTACTTTTTTCCCTCAATTTTCATCCTGGAAAAAAATCATTTTGTTCAGTGATATTTTTGTCTTTTATCTTTTATTTCATCATCAATCCCCTTATTACTTACTGACACCAAGTAATGCATTCAGAAAGCATGTGTGTGTGTGTGTGCATGTACAGTTTGTATTTTATGCTTATGTGACTTTGTGCAGTAGAAATGCGCTCTTCAGATCCTGGAGTCCTTTGAAGAGTAGCTTTAACAAGGCAGTTACTTGTCTGCTGAAAAGTCCCCGTGCCTTCCTCTGTGTTTTTGATCCAAGTCACAAAAGTCTACTTGTCATGCACGCGCAGGTCAGCATGCTGTTTTGTCCGAGGTTAGGACTCCCTGTTACATTACAGTGACTGCCTTCGCTTGCGGCGTGACGGTGAGTACAGTGCCGTGCGGCACGGAGCAGACGACAAGGGATTCAGCAGATGTGCAAATATCGTATGTCTTCCCGACTGAAAAGGCCATCGTATGTATATTGACACAGTCTGCAAAAAAGGAACCAGAGTCGGGTTTCTTTCCCCTGTCGAGGAGTTTTCCATCTTCAAGGAAAATGTCCTTAGTCTCAGCTGCTGACAGGTGACTTAAATAGAATCTGTCCATCAGAATAACATATAACGTGGAGATCACCGGTCTTTTATCATATGCTCATTTCCTCTCTTCCACTTGATGTGAAAACATGGGATAGGTGACAGCCACGGGGCCTCTGTGGTGATATATTTGCTCTGTTTTTCTCATAGTAAAAGAGCCAGAAGAGATATATATAAATGTACATGCTTTGTTGTGTAAATGGTACTGTTAAGGTGCAGATAAAAGCCTGGAGGCATCAGAGCAGGAGAGGTGGGAGGTGTAGTGATGGAGGGTTAGGAAGGCTCCAAATGGATATCCGAGCCCTGTGATTATTGGATCCAAATCCCAGCAGGACGGCCGTCCGACTAGCGGGGCCTTGCGTTCCTCCGCCTTCATTGAGAACAATAGCAGCACAGCCAGCCAAACAACCTCTTCATCTCCATCCCTCCGTCCCTTCATCTACTTCTCCTCCTCTTTCCTCACCATCCTTGCCATGCCTCTGGCTCTCTTGGCTTTGCAACACACAGCTCTCAGCCGTAATTGACTGCAAAAATCACTGATTGCTTTTCAAAGGCGAATTAAGGTGGTGTGCTAACCGGCTGCCCAGAGCACAGCCTGTGTTTATTTACCGTGGATCCAAACACTGAAATAGTTGGCCCGTGCAGAAAGTAGTGCCGTTGCCGATATGTTTGGCTGCATGCTCCGCTGGCTGCGTGTTTAGGTCTCGCCGTTCCCCTCTGCTGTTCCTCAGGCGTCATCAGCACTGACAGCCATTTATATCAGTCCCCACGCACTTTTAATAATGTGAACCCACCACCCCGCTCCACAGCGAACGGCATGGGTGTATTTGCTACCGTGACCCAAAGAAAATAATCAAAGCAGTATTATTACCTTGTATCTGCTTTCCTCTGCAAGGTCCATTCATCTTTGTAGACGAAGCACAATGCCATGCTGTTGGGAAAAGGGGCCAAAGAGGTCAAAATAACTTGGCGTAACCTGAGTTTTTCCTCTAAAATCTCAAGGCTGTGTATCACAAATGCAAGGCTGGACATTCACTGTAAACTATTTGTCAGCTCAGCGGGCATAAATCTTTTTAAGAGCAGGTGTTGCACATAAAGTTCTCATAGTCCCTCCCTTATTCAGTGTGTTCAGGGTAAGTGGGCTTGTTGTGCCTCACATTTCACTCCTAATCTGCAGGATTTTGGGATTTTTAAGTCCCTGTCAAAAACTCTGCTGGATGTGCAAGCACAAACTGTCGTCGTGGTGTGAAGATCCCGTGGCGGGAGGCCGTCTAAAGCGCACAAAAGCTGCATTTCTGTAATCTCAAAGTATTCTTTCATGGTCCATCCAACACCAGAGAGACTGCCTAAGTATTTTCTCTTATAGCCATCTATTCCTTTTCATAAACCTCTGTTGAATGACAGATTGTTTTATTGAATGTGTTTGCACCTCTAGTCTTTTAAACCAAATTCCTTCTGCCATAGGAGGTGGATGATTTGTCCCAGTGTTAGTTCCAAGTTCAGAGTCTTTTTTTCATTATCCAGGTTTTCATCCATTCAACAGGTATAGAACCAGTTTTTTTCTTGGCCTCGGTCTCACTGGCAGCTTTTGAGTGGAATACCTCCGCCGAGCTAAGCTGTCCTTGTTCTAGATAGCAAAAGCAATCTACTTTCCTTTTCACTTCACCTGAGCCTGGTATTCAGACAACGTAGCTCTCTGACTTCATTCAGTCAGTTCTGCAAACGGCATTGAGAAGGGCTGGTGCTGCTGAGTAAAGCCAAGAGAAAGAAACATATGGAGCAGTAGATGATCCACATCAGATGACAGTGCCAGCCTTACAAATAAACAGCTTCTTTAGAGCAAGGTGAGTGAGTCCAGTCAAATCTAATCTGAAAATACAAAAGGCCTTGAAAGAGCAAAGAGGAGTTAAAAGAGTCTAAGGTAGAGGGGTGGGGAGGATCTTTATTTTTTGGCTGTAACTCTACATCTGAGATGCACATTGTCCTTGCGGTCGCAAAATTCATCTTCTCGTAATATTGATTTTGGATCCCGCAGTAATATCCCTACCCCTGCTGCCAAATACAGCATGATGCAATTAACAGAGAGAGGCACACAAGCGATTCCCGGAGTTTAAAGGAGGACTAACATTTCATAATCTAAAGGATGACTCAAACATTTGAAATATGCAAAAGGGCAAAAGTCGAGAGCTTTTGATTACTTCCCCTTGCAGTCTCTCTCATCCTGTCACATGCACTTTTGTTTCGTTTGCAGCAGCTCCTGGAATTTAGTTCAGGCTCTCAACTAGCAGCTCTGGCTTCTTTGTGTGCTCCGCAAGAGAATCTGCTTGAACAGACGACTCATACAGCCGAGGAATATGCATACAGGTCGCTTCACATACAAAAGCGAGATGAGAACATAACTAGTTTTATCATGTTAAATGTTTGGCTGGGTCTTGGCAGAAGACAAACAATATGAAATAAACACAACATGGCTTTGGTTTGAGTGGATGAGGTGATGATAGTGAAAATGCGAAGTGGAAGCTGCTCATGGATGTCCACAACAGATAACTCATGTGTATAAACTCTTCACTTCTTTCTCTGGTGTGTAGAGCTCGCGGACGGCCCGATCAGAAGAGGACAGAGACACTCTGTGGGATGCCTGGGGCTCATGGAGTGAATGTTCCCGTACCTGTGGAGGAGGCGCCTCTTACTCCCTAAGACGATGCCTCAGTTCCAAGTAAGGCCGCCTCTCAGTCTCCTCTCACCCTAAAGCCTGATACATACTCTACGAAACATGCGCGACAATGTAGTGGGGCAACACTACATGTCTTTTGCTAATGTCTACTACAACATCACACATTTGAGATACCGTAAGGGGGCTGCATGGAAAATATTGTGTTGTATATTGTTGTAATGACTTACAACATTGAATTTAATTAATTAAAAGGGCATTTACTAAATGTATTTGAAGCCCAAGCCCCCAGTTTAGTGAATTAAACCAATTATGACCAAGTTCTGTTGTGATGCATTGATCAGGGTTGGTCTGAAACTGCATGTACTGTAGAAAAGCACAGATTTCTGAAAATAAAATAACTTAAGACACAAACTACAAGTCATTTCAGTGTCTTCCTTAGCCACACCTAAATGTAATGTAATCCCAGTGATTCTCCTTTACTGGTAAAATGTCTAATTGTCTTCTTCAGCAAAATTGCAAAGAAACAACATTTCTATTATGAGAACCAGAGACGTAAGAACATTTATGAGTACAGTCACAGAATGATGCTATGTTGTAAGTATCTGTCTTAAGAGATGCTTACATCACTGGGGATTAGGTATACAGTAAATAGAATGTATAATTTCAAGTCAGAAACCCATTGCCCTTCAGATAAATGGAAACATCACATGGACAATTTGTAAGCGTGTGTTCAAACACCATCCGAGGTAATCTCCTCCTTTAAAGAGCAAAGTCCTGACTGGGGTCGGACTGGTTTCCATTAAAGTGCCATATCGTGGCTTTAAGATTCAAAAGAGGGAAGGAGGAGGACGGGGGTGGGGGGGTCTTTTTCTGTTGCTCATGGCCTTTCTGCCAAATAAATCCAGACAGCGTCCCTAATAGTGTGAGTAAATCTCACCAATCGCTCCTTTCCCATGGGCTGTAATGGGAGTACTCAAAATACATATGACTGCTATGTGACTGTTAAATAGCCCTGAGGGGTCCACTGAGATCACTTGCCCATCCACCTCCTAAAACTGTCTAGACGGCCATATGAGCCTGAATCTTGAATTCATCAGTTGATTTTCAGTAATGGCCCGGACATGTTTCTTCACAAATCAGAGCATAACAATCAATGTCCCTTGCCAAAGTACATGTCACTTTTAATAACTTTTTTCTGTGATAGAGATTGGGCTCTGCGAGCAATGAACCCACATTGGTCGGATTCCCACTGCTCATCATCTCGGCTTAAATCTCGGGACGAACTGGAACTTGCACTTTGGACCTCTCGGTCCTTTCATCCTCGTGCCAAAGTCACCCGGTTGGTTAGGCTTCAAGCTAACCCAGTGGGCTTCAAGATTAAAGCTGGAGGCCAAGTGTACTGGGCAAAGTGGTCAATTACAAATGGATTTGAGGAACAAGAGAAAAAAAAGGGAGACAGAAGGAGTGAGAGGGTATGTTTTCCATAGAAATGTTGTCACATTTATAGACTGGGAAATAGCTGCAGGGTGACTTCACTGCATTCCTCTGTTTTACAGTTCCCCAAATGTATTGCTCTCTCACTAAAGGTAGCCAGTGAGCTTTGCTGCCAAAGTCACCTCTGTTTCACTGTTGGGGGCTTCTGGGGGAGCTCCAGCAGTGACAGGAGCTGCCAGTGAGATCATAAAACAATGCAACCATCCAAGACACACTGACAAAACAACACAGATCATACCTGAGGTCACAACCAAGATGTACTATAAGGTGCTTCCAGCATGCTGTAACCATGAATCTGTCTGCACTGGTACTGGGAAGCCAGGCTAAGAAGCATAAGGCTGTCAAAACCTCAAACTCAAAGTGCCAGACCCCCCATGTGCTGCATTGTAAACATTGAGGTCAATGGCTTTTTGAGGAGTTCATTTCATGATATCAGCAGCAGCCATTTCTCTTTGCTTGCCCAGAATTTTTTGGTCAGGCAAACCTCAGAATGCTACTGGCTGTAAAAGCAATTGACGTGTTAAGAGGTGTTTGGGGTTTGAGCTCCATGTGGGATGTAGGCAGTGTGTATTTGTGTGTGTGTGTGTGTGTGTGTGCGTAGACGTACATGCTCATGTAAGTCCAGGCGGGTATGTTTACAAACTCGTGTGTCCTTTGGCGATAGCAGTAATGTATGGGGTTCTTGAGCAAGCGGTAGGACCCTCCGTCCCACCTCGTCCCACCTCACCCTGCTGTTGCGTGGGAATGAGGGAGCAGTAGCCTGGAACCGGGTGGCAGATCAAACAGCGTCATTAAAAAGCACAGCACAAGGCCCCTTGTGTATGACTCTTTGGAAAGAGAGGCTGGAAACGGGCCTGCAACACCCTCCAAACCAATACCGCTCCAATTCTCTGACCTTTAAACACACACACACACACACACACACACACACACACGTAGGTAGGACGTACTGCTAATGCAGAAACGCACAAGCTTGGGACAACCTCCTAAAAAGGCACATGCAAAGTACAGACTAAACACAGATCGCCTGGCCCTCATTAGTCCTACCCGCACAACACACTTCACTTGATCACAATCTCCATTATTAACAACAGCATAGCTGGTTTGAAGCAAGTGTGGACATATGGATTGGGTGTCATGGCAAGAGAAAGCGCTGCTCTATTATTTATGAGGCTCGTGGTTGGCAAACACTTCGGATATTAGTCTTTTTTGTCATTTCTTTTTATAAAAAGAGGCTAGTCTCAACTTCATTTTGACTTTGTTTAAATAATTCAAAGATCAGTCATTTACCCCTTTGATAACCTTCCACCATCAGGAAATAGAGATGAGCAGTCCTGGGCAGGGAACAAGTTATGTATCTAAGAGTTGCAAAAAACTTCTCATTGCTGATACAGATATTTTTACTCTTCATTGGGTCACTGATTTGCAGAAATTACAGGCAGTGACATTAAATGACTGTGGCATTTTGGAATTTCACCAAAGGCACGCCACAGCTGTATTTAAAGTCTATCTTTAAATGGTATGGTAGTTAAATGTGAATTTTCTCCAAGGCAATGACTAATTAACTTGCCCTAATTAACTTGGGCTTGGCACCTTGATTATGTCTCCTACATTACAGTATATGGGACCACCCTCCGTGTTGCCTGTGTGGTGCTAAAAACACCTCAATTTATACAGTGCCACTGAGCCAATGTCGTGCCAGAATCAACAACAACAATCTGTGTGCAGATTATGTAGAAACCAAATTTAGCAAATTTCTTCTCTGACAATTTGGTTATGAGATATCTTTAATGCAAAGTTGACATTTTGGCTTGAGGGTACTGCTAAAGGAGTGATCACTGAGGGAGCAAATTTCACTGCAGTCTTCCCATTTGATTTTTACACTTATGTGCAAGGGGAACCTGGGTGCCTTACAGAAATGGTTAGGGGGGTCACAAAAACATCAGGATTCATCCTCAGGGGAACATGAATATACTGTACAATATAACATCAATTCAGCCATTACTTTTAAAATACATCATCTCTTGGTCAGGGAGAAATTTCAATCTGATAGTGGCACACCAAAAGAATTATGAATCATCCCCTAGGGGCTGTGAATATTTCTACCAAATTTCATGATAATCTGGGCCAATAGTTGCAGAGACATCTCGCTGTGGACCAAAGCATTGGATTGACTGACAAACTAGTAGACAAAGGAAAGAAGTACTGCCTTTTTCTGCTGTTGCTTCATTTTTCTAAACTCTACGTTACCCCTCTTATATGGCCTGACTGCTTTCAATCTGATCAATAGCAGAGCTCACAGCAAGAGCGTATTCTAGGCCTCAGAAACTCAGCCACATTTTCATGTGCCCACTCGCCTCAAGTGTATCAATATTATGGCAAAGGTTATAGAGCCCTGGTTGCAATTACTTTCAATCTAGCGAGAGGGGTTGATGGCATATATATGGACATTATGAGCCAGACAAATTTTACTGCGAATCCAATATTATGAGAAGTTATTACTATGAATTCTTCATGGTTACAATAGATTTTAGTTCATTTCTTGTCTGAGGATGAGGTTATTGGCATGCTACATGGTAGTTTTACTCTATGTGCAGTCTTGTGTGTATGACCAAACTCTCTGTAGTTGTGTCTTTTGTGTATATTTGGCAGAAAAGAGCGGGGTCATAGTCTTTGAGTTATGTGTTATGAGCTCCAGGAATTCTGATATTTCAACCAAGTCGTTTTTCCCTAACCTATGATGACGCCATGATGAATCCCTAGTCCCGGACCTACTTCTGCTTAGCCTCCACGTTGTAGCTTCCAAAGTCAAGAGGAAATGAAAAGGGAAATTCATTTTATTCCCTTTGCCTCTTTTTTTAACGTCTAGGGTATTGCTCGTCCCACTGATCCAGATCTTTTGCTACCTGTCTCTCAACTCTTGGTCTTTGAAAGTCTCTTGTTTGGGTTCGAGCCCCATGACCTGCTGTTTGGCTTGGCAGAGGTGGCTGTCTGGATTCGTCACGGGGTCTAATGTTCTTGCCATGCCACACACTTCACATCTACTCCCTCCGCTCTCTGGAATAACATTATAAAAATCCTCAAGCCCTCGTTCATCCGTGAGTCCAAACTCTGCAATGTTGCCTCCAATCATGATTCCAGATTAGCTAAGGGTCGATGACACTGGAATTCCTCTTAAGTTCCCCAACTCAGAAGAATATCCTTTGATTAGTTTCCACTGGGGTCTTGGATAATTGGCCTATCATAGTCACCATCAATGGTTTATCATCACTCGGCATCAAAGCACAAAGGAATCCTAATTTTCAATAAGTGGTTACCTCCATAATTTGGGCAAAGACACTGCAGACTGTCATGCAGAGAGTCGTGATCCAAACTGCTCCAATCTGTTCAGCAGACACAGCTCGGACGGCCCTACTGTGTCTGCTTTACTACTGTACAGTATTTGCAGTACGGTTGGTTTGTAAAGCAATGATTTGTTTAAAGACTGATCATTAAGTCAAATGAGAATTTAGTATTTTCAGAACCTATAGACCCCTGCTTTCCAATTTTTCTTTTTCCTTTTTTCCTCCAGTCCATCTTGAATTTGTGAAAGCTTAAATTTCCCTGTTTTATCCAGACTTTTTTTGTTCCCCATTCCTTTTACAAGTAGGCGATGCTAGTTTAAAATGAAATGATCTACACAAAGGCATGATTTCCACTGGGAATGGGTGACGAGCCCTACTCACTTTTCAGGATCCCAGATGTACTTTGTGTTTAGTGATATTTAACCAATGTTTGCATGCTAACACGCTTAACAGTATGATAGCCATTATGATTCCATCATAATTTGTTATTTGCTAGATTGATATAAATGCAGGAAATAGTGATCACATTTTTGCTTCATTGTGTCCCCAATCGTCTGAAATCTAACCTTGTTTTAATGCACGGTCACGTTGTGTGAATTAGACTGTTAAATCTGTGCAAACACACCACAGACCCCATGTTTGTGGGTTGCCACATCATCACTGTAGGATTCTAATCGCTCAGCAGTTCAAAAAAACGATAAGAATCAATGGTTCAAATACCAGCTGCCTCAGGCGAAGATGATTTGTGTGAAATGTGGTTTGTTTTATCGTTCACCCCCAAAGTTCACCCACATGTTCATTTTGTCTTCTGCAGGACCTGCGAAGGGCAGAATATCAAATATCGCACATGCAGTAATGTGGTAAGTTCAGCAAACTCATCTTTATGTAAGGGATGTCAATGGAGCTTTCAAGTGGTTTTTACTGAAATAAACTGAAATAGCAAATTGTGACTGAGAATTCAGTGTGGTGGAACTGTGAAAATAATACTGAGGTTTATGGTTAAGGGGTGTAATTTAGTGATCTAGGATCCTGTTGTTCGAGAGAAAGTGAGAAGTTGCTTTCATTTAATATGATGATCACTATGTTGACATTCAGCAATCACAGTCTCAACAACCCTTCCTCCAAGATTTGTGGGAACACTCCTCCTCCCACACACATGTACAATAGAGTGATATGCTTTGCGCTAATTCTGAAAATTAGCTAAATATTTTTGTTACCCTCAGGATTGCCCTCCAGATGCTGGAGATTTCCGTGCCCAGCAGTGCTCGGCTCATGCGGACGTGCGATACCAAGGTCAGTACCATGAGTGGCTTCCTGTGTACAATGACCCGGACAACCCCTGCGCTCTCAAGTGCAAAGCCAAGGGCTCGGGCCTCGTGGTGGAGCTGGCGCCCAAGGTGCTGGATGGGACACGCTGTTACACCGAGTCCTTGGACATGTGTATCAGTGGAGCCTGCCAGGTAGGTGAAACAATCTTTTTTTGTTTTCCCTCATTGATGAGTTCATATTTATTTCTTTTAATTTATCTATTGTGGGGATCACAAAAAGCCAATCTAGATTTGTAGGCTTGCAATATTGTGGGGGCAAAATGGGGAACTTATTTAGCTTTTTGTTTCAGTGTTTGGACATTTGCACAGTTTTGGGGTCCCAAGACTTCTCAGAAACCAAGAAATGTGATGTAGATCAATTGTTAAGAAAATCTGAAAAATACTGTATATCTTCCAGAGTACAGCCTCATACCAGTGTGTTGTGAACAGTCACAGACTTAGATTAAATCGAAGGGAGTCCTGGAGAGCGTAAGGACAAATATGCAATGCATATGAAGTATTTATGCAGCTTGAATTTGAGACATCTTTCTTGAGATGATGACAGATTTAGTTGTTTATAAAAATGAATTTAAAGGCTTACAGTTTAGGACAGAATACAAAAGGAAAAAAGGAAATACATATTTTGCCCCAAACGGTAAACCTCAGCTCAGGAAGTGCTCACCCAAAAAAAACTGTTACTGTCAAATGGCCATACAACACCATAAAAGGGAAATTCTTTCTGAAACAGAATATATTCAATTCATTTATGTATTCTTGTCAACGCAACAATATATTTACTGGCTCAAAAGTTGTGGCATTACAGTGCATTTGGATGCAACAGCCAAAAAGTGAATAAATCCAAGAAAACCTATACACAGTAGGTTGTTCTACAATGCTAACATCATGCCATCTGCTTTACAAATGAATACCCAATGAGAATAATATTTGAGATTGGGCTTTTTGACTGACAGTCCAGGAAATAGTTTACAATGCATTTTTTCCCAGTTGAATGAAATTATGTCCCAAGGCATTGTGTATGCAGAGGCACACAAGGATTTGAATACACTCTCTTACCATGCTTAGAATCACACTGTGGTTTTGGTTTTGTCTTACCGACAGAAATTGCGAAAAGCTCCATCAATCAACTATGGATGGTTGCAGATAATGTTTGATAGAAAACAGTGGGGAACATTTTTGGAAAAACCCACAATCAACTCAAAGGGGATGTTTCATGCTATCTTAGAAATACAAACAATAGATCTGGAAGAAACCAGAGGATTGTTTGGATCATTTGATTATAACATTAACATGGTATGAAGGAAGACGTTTTATTTAATAAACTCAATTTTAAAGCTCTGAAGGAACCAACATGAGTGCTTTTACTTGGACTTTTCCCATTTTTCTTTGTATTTCTTTTTTCTTTTAATTTTTTTGTAGAACATCTTAATTGGCGTTTATTTTAAAGCTGAAGTTGTGGATAATGTTCTTGTTGTTTGGCTTTCTCGGTGTGTTATTATAGATTGTGGGTTGTGATCATGAGTTGGGGAGCACAGCAAAGGAGGACAACTGTGGTGTCTGCAATGGAGATGGCTCATCTTGCAGACTGGTGCGAGGACACTACAAATCCCAGCATGCTTCAGGAAAAAGTAAAGAAACTTTACTTGGGCTGTTTTTGGTTGTTTAATTTAAACACAATAACTTTTCAACTCATTAAAGAGGTGCTCCACTGATTTTACACATTAGAGTCGGTTTCCTGGTCGGAGTCTGAGAAAATAACCCCTGATGATGTCATAGTGATGTCATCAGGGTTATTTTACATACATCATCAGAGAGACTTTAAAATTCAAATTTAATCCTTTTTACAAACTAGGGGCATTAAGTTTAAAGAGGCTGGTGTTTATCAGGCAGGGAGGGTCTAATGAATGATGCTGTGGAGTTGCATTGTGGGAAGTGTAGTATCCAGTGATTTTGGTTAAGCTACCCATACTTTATTGACTAAAAGTCAGGATATCTCGGCCTCTGCTGCTTTGATTTTGACATTTTTGTTTTAATCTATCTCTCATAAGTCCCCCGACTAAGTGCAATACTAAAATCAATGAAGTGCCCCTTTTAAAGCTGACTTTTTAGCTTTTTAGGTAATGTATTTTTTTTTGTTCAAACTGAATTACAGTATTATTTGTATTCAGAATCAAAGAAAAGATTTGGCAACATATTAGTTAATATCAGAAAGATCAGAAAGTAGATTTCTTTCTATCTCACCCAAATTAATATACAATCAGAATCTAGGCAGATTTGACTTGTATAATACACCCCTTGAGTGAAACTGTATTACCAGTTGTAATTATATCGACTTTATTGCATTCATATATGTATTAATCAGATACTTAATGCTTTTTGTCTCCCTCTGTTTGTTTGTCTCACTCAAGCTGAGGACACAGTGGTTGCCGTCCCCTATAAGAGTCGCCATGTACGTCTGGTCCTGAAAGGCCCGGATCACTTGTGTAAGTCCTGGTAGGTCCAGGGTGCCCTTCCATCCAAAACAGTTGAACATGATATTTATATTTGGCAGTGTTTTTTATTGCCAAATACCTGCACATTAAAGTATTCTGCATGTGTTCTGTGAGTTTTACTGCCGGTCATGTTATGTTTTAATGACTTGTGATGCAAAAAGTATATTACTTTTTCATTATATGTGTTATACTTGCTTGAACTTTCTAATGAATATCTCACACCAATAATTAACCTTTTATTTCCTATTCCAAAGTATGTTACATTTTGGGCTCTCTCATAAAGACTGGTTTTAAGAGTAGCTCGGAGCAGAATAACCAGGAGAGGTATTTATTTCTCCCCTTTGCTCTGGCTCTGAAAAGATGTGCCTGTAAAGCTTCCAGCAAATATCACTGATGTCAAAGTACTGGCATCAAACTCCCCACTGGATCAAATTGATAACAAATGTTCCATCTCTGTACCTATCCTTTGCTCCACTGTTAGTTTACAGATTGTTTCCCGAGCCAGGCCAAAAGAACTTCTTTTTCTGAATGGACAGATTTTTCATTAGATGTTTCCTCCGCTCTTTTTGGCCAAGGGCACTTAAATTGTAACCATCTGTCTGCAGATGATGACTGCTGCTGGTTACTGCTTGTTCCTGTGTTTCCCCCCGTTGTTTAGTTTAAATGTCCATGATGGAATCACACAAGACCCTGTTAGGCCAGGGTTGAAGTAAGGTTACTGCAGCGCTGGCCTGCTAGCAGACCTACATGAGCCTCCTGGCAGTGCCAAAGTGAGTCTGTAAACAGCCAGTCCATGTTCTTTATGTAACTGGATCTGACCGAAGGTCTGTGATAAATGAAAGGCATCCTTTGAGTATCTCAACATTTTAATCACATTTCCTTTTATTTGCTGTTTCATTTTGTTTAACGAGTGGTGACACACCAGTCATGAAAAATGTAGAAAACATTATAAAGTACCACTGTGAATTTTGTGGTCAATGACCATCCTGTTTCTTTTTTTTGACTAGATTGTGACCCTAGCTATCGACTGTGTTTCTTCTTTAGACGTGGAGAGTAAGACTCTACAAGGGGTAAAAGATGAACTAGCCTTGGATAAATCAGGGCAGTACCACCTGGAGAACACCACCTTGGACTTCCAGAAACTTTCAGATAAGGAGATCCTGAGAATCACTGGCCCACTCGGAGCTGACTTCACTGTCAAAGTAAGAACTAAAATATATCGATTCAAGTCTGCACTAAGCAATATTTTACGTCAACAATGGCTCAGTTTACTATGCGTGACGTGAAACAAGTTTTTCAAAGTGATGAAGCCACAGAGAATTATCACCCAACTCTTCAGTTTGCCTCAGCTCTATGCAGCTTTTCAAGTTAGCGTCTTTCAGCTCATTGTTCGGCTCGCAACTTTAGTCTTTTGGTTCACCATCACCACTCTCATCAGCATGGTGTCCAGTCAGCAGGCAGCTGTTTTCAATGAAAACATTCTGATAAACATTAGCAACTAGTTGGTGAACATAGTGGAGCATTTAGCTGCCAAAGAGCCAGATTTTTCACTCAGGAGTTGGTGGAGACCAAAAACGGAGCTAAAAGGAGAGTGAATATTGCATTTGTTGGGTGGCCGGAAACATGACAAATGAATGCTAATGGTGCTCCGCAACTGCATGATGTGTAAATGAGCAACTGTTTGCCAACATGTTTAAAATATCAACTTTATGTGGAGATACTATGTCAGTGATATGATTGCAACTTGTTCCACTGCCCCCAACTGGGCAAAAAATCAATTAATACTGCTTTAAATACACTTGGTTGGAAATCTTCAGGTGACCAAAGTGGTTACGTTAGCTACTTAACTTCACTCTACTGAGCAGCTGACGTCACTGGGACATTTTTGTTGTCTTTTCCGCAGCTCAACTCAAAACTGTAGTTTTAGCAATGCAAAGCTCTGAAAATAGTGCACCCCAGCCAAACTGGGCTCAGATAAGGTTCTTATTTCCATGAACTCCCGGCGAACTCGCCGTGTCATGCAGAGTTCAAAGAAGATTTGATTTCATATGTTTAGATTTAAAGATATCGGAGTATGTGTGAGCCACTTAAATATGAAATGTGAACAACTTTTTTTGTCTACTTGCTCTCTCTGAGGGACGACATGTTTTTGAAGCAGTGTGTCATTCAATGATAAGAATAGTAGCACACACATTCGTAGCTCCAAATCCAGTGGTTGGTTTTGGCTTAATGATGCCAAAGGATTTCATGTCTTTGGCCGCCACACGTAATATTACTTCATGGTGTAAATGCCGCTTGATAAAGCTTGTATTTGATTCATGGTTTATTCAATCGTAATACATCTGGTTATCAAATGTCAAATTTTAATTTACAGTATGTGTTATAACATAACACAACATAAATTCAGTTCATATATTCAGTGGTAGAGCGTGGGATTTTTTTTACAATGCGATGACAAAATGGCTACAACATGTTTTTCTCTTTCGTTACATATGCACACACACATGCACACATTCTCAGACAAGGGCCAGTGAGTGGACATTAAAAATTATACAGGCCACGGACTGGGAAACGCTTGCGAAAACTTCCCCCCTCATAAACACAAGTCAGGATCGGACAGTAAATAGAAATTCAGGAGACAGAAATCTGAGAAGCTATAAATGCATAATTTTCTAATCTGTTATGAGGCAGACGGCCAATTCATATCGTGGCGCTGGAAAAGGTTTGGACAAACGGAAAATCATATTACAGTGTTGCCAGACAGTCTTTCCACTGTAAACACATGAATGTGAATGAGTGGCAGTGGAGTGTGATTTATATGTGTTGTAGGTATAATCTGGCTTTGGGCATCTCTTCAATACGGTTGAGGCGTGAGAAAAATGTTTTACAAAATGTCCAACAAAACACGCACACTACACATGTGACACACATGGCCTAATTTCTATAAAACAGTATAAGAAATTTTCTACTCTCAATCAATAAATTATTTATCACTTCCTATGATACGCACTTATCCCTGCTAGAGGCTTTTTAACATTTCAGGTTACTCAGGGTCAAATTTCTCCAATGTGTGTGTGTGTGTGTGTGTGTGTGTGTGTGTGTGTGAAAATCTCTAAATGGATTCCAGTATCTTTCAGTTATTCGTTGGCACTGTCAGTGAACAAAGCTACTGTAATTTCAGCTACAACTGCCTTCTCGCTCCAGTCTCATGTCTCGACTCATTTTTATCCAAGGAGCTTTGAAAACAGTGTCAAGGCATTGATCTAGGAATGACCAATAACAGTTTGTTAGCCACAAGAGGAAAGAGAAAAAAATGTATTTTTTTATTGTTGTCATGTCATTGTTGTAGCCCAGTAACTTCAACTGCATTCATCATTTACGTCCCTCCACCCTTTTTATGTTAGCAATACATAACCAACAACCCTGCCTGGTCTATATGGGCAGTTTTTCTCATGAGGAGTGCTTGAGAAAAGGCATTTAAAATATATACTCAGTGGCCATTTTATTAGGTACACCTGAACAATCTAATGCAGTTCAATACAACAGCTGTGCTATAAATTCTACCTTTACGAAGTTTATAATGTTCAGTTTTTGTCGACTTTGTCTGAAATGTGTAAATTCAATTATATGTTTTAGCATTGGGGTCACAGTTAAAGGTGCTGTTGTACTGGACTGCATTATACTGAGAGGTGTTTCTAATTTTTTGTCCTCCCTATTTACAAACATGAGGTGGTCAGAATATTAGAAACACCTCTCAGTCCAGTACAACAGCACCACTAACTGTGACCTCCGTGATAAAACATATAAGTGAATTTACACATTTCAGACAAAGTCAACAAAAACTGAACATTATAAACTTTGTAAAGGGAGAATTTATAGACGAGCTGTTGTATTGACTTGCATTAGATTGTACAGGTGTACCTAATAAAGTGGCCACTGAGTGTGTATAGAGAGGACTGATGATAGATCCTCTTTAGTTGAATATTCACTGTAGTATTAGCCTTAGTTTGGTATGCTGACTTCTGAAAAAAAGATCTGAATCCTTTTAGCTTGCTGGATGTGTAGCTCTTTTCACCCACCACTTGTGCACTTCGGCTCTGGTTAGGGTATCAGTAGGAGCTGTTAGGACACAGCCATACAGACAGGTGACAAGAACTGTGAGTTTAAAGGAATGGTTCAACATTTTGGGACACTTCGTACACTTTGGCTTTTGTACAGATGAAACGAACAAGATATAAGGTGTTAATTAGTGAACTTAAGAGATGCTGGTAGGCAGGTTACCGTTGGACAGACCCAGCTGTTTCACCCATTTTTATGCTAAGCTAAGTGTAGACATGAGAGTGATACCAATCTTCTTATCTAACTCTGGGCAGAAAAAACGGTTATTCCCCAAAGTGTCAAACTATTTATTATTCAAAGCATTCTGGTTGCATTCGTCATCCTTTAGGCTCGATATAATATAATGAAAGCTTGGCTATGGAATCATTTCTTCAAATTGAAACAAAATAGTGAGCAAATTTGGTGGTCACACCATGAACACTGTTCCCGTAGGTGCAGTTAGCCAGTGGAGCAGACAGTGTGGTCCAGTACATCTACTACCAGCCCATCATCCACCGCTGGAGAGAGACTGACTTCTTCCCTTGCTCTGTCACGTGTGGTGGAGGTAAGCATGGAGTTGCATTGCTGGCATTGTGGGCTAACTGCTTGATAGTAGCCAGCAATATCGGCAACTAATGGAAAGCTGTTCTCCTCTATGGCAGATAAATAATAAAATGTTTGATAAATACTTAATATTGAATTATTGTTGATAGATAACTTTAGTGTTTTGTTTTTGTTTCATTTCTTTTGGGATGTGACATTTTTTTGTCTATAGGGTACCAGCTAACCTCAGCAGAGTGCTTTGACCTTCGGAGCGGCCGGGTGGTTGTGGATCAGTATTGCCATTATTATCCAGAGAACGTCAAACCTAAGCCCAAACTCCAGGAGTGCAACTTGGATCCCTGCCTGGCCAGGTTAGAGACAAAAAACTTAATTTTAACGACAGACATCTATGTTAATGATCTATCAACAGCAGTTTGTATAATCCTAAACCCTGATTTCCTTAACTGATTCTGCCTTTCAGTGATGGCTACAAGCAGATTATGCCATATGACCTCTACCACCCCCTGCCTCGGTATGTACTCACAATTGTGAGGTGAAATAGTGACACAAAAAAATCCAACACAAATTTACCTGTCCATTATTAGCCATTATGACTAACCTTTTATGACGTCAGATGGGAGAGTAGTCCCTGGACGGCCTGCTCCACGTCCTGTGGCGGAGGCATCCAGAGTCGCTCCGTATCCTGTGTGGAGGAAGATATGCAGGGTATCATCACTCCCACCGAGGAATGGAAGTGTCTCTACTCCCCCAAGACGGCTATCCTGCAGCCCTGCAACAACTTCGACTGCCCCACCTGGCTGGCGCAGGAGTGGTCACCTGTAGGTTGATTATTATTTCTACACAGTCTAAAGACAATATAAGGCCAGGAAATTAAGTTTAAAGGCAACACTGAGCCTTAATTTATTAAAAGTGTTCTTTTTTAAAGTGCTGGAAAGCATCACAAAAATAGAAATGTTCAGCCTAATATGCCTAGTAACCAAATGTAAATACATGTCTCTTTGTGTTCTGTAGCTGTTACCACCTGGGAAGTCAAATATTAGCAAATGGGTCATTTGTCTTTTTAGTCTGTGAATCACCACAGTGGGTCTTAATCAGCCCATGGAGTTAGAAGAAATAAAGAAAAAAGTATGATTAATTTTCTCAGGGAGAAACAAAAATATATTCCACAGACAGTCTGACCTGGGATTTTGTCGTCTCTTCAGGCATTTTTAACATGACAGTGCACTTCAGAGTAGCACTGCTAACCTCAGTTTGAGTGCCGTTCACCACCCGTACCCTTGAACACACCATCCAAGCCATACAGGGCTTTAATTAAAACCCCAAAGTCAACAGCAGATATGGACTTCTTAAACTCTTTCTCTTCAAACACATCCAGGTTATCGGGGTGGTGCATCTGGATCATCTAACACTCCTGGTTAGCTTATACTTATTTGGCAGAGTTGCTGTTACTTTAACTATAAATGTCCCATACAACGTCCTCATGGGGATTTTTCACCAGTTATACAGGCACAAGCAGAGGCCCAGGGAGTCAAATTTGTGGCCCTCTAAAAACCTAGGATGCTGTTTACCTAGCACATTCTTCCTGGTGAACTTGCCTTTAAATGCTTGTTTTGGCAGAGGATGCACAAAGTTCACCCCTGCGCAGAGAGCTGCAGGGATTTTGGAAGGTCTCTTTCTTGACTTCCCTCGAGTCAAGGGCTGAGACTTTCTGTCAAACACAAGTAAAGAGATGTAACCATAGGAGAGAGATTTAACACGTTAGCCTATCTGTGTGTGAAACTGCTCAGATTTATAGACTGGATCTCCTGAACTGTCCTGTCACCCCCAGTGCACGGTGACCTGTGGTCAGGGTCTGCGCTACAGGGTGGTGTTGTGCATCGATCACAGAGGACTCCATGCTGGAGGTTGTAACCCCACCACCAAACCCCACATCAAGGAGGAGTGCCTGGTGACTGTACCTTGTTATAAGTCCATGGGTGGGTTAGATTTTTTTTTTTTTGTCATGTTTTTACCACCAAACTTTCTCTTGTGATGTTCAATCTTTGTCTTTTTCTGGGTGTTTTTCTCTAGATACGCTACCAGTTGAGGCAAAACCCGTGTGGCATAAGCAGGCCATAGAGCTGGAGGAGGAGATCATCGTTAGTGAGGAACCAACGTGAGTACCAGACACCGACATATTCGTACATGCGCACAAAAAAGGATAGTAATGGGATCACAGTGATTTCAAAATACCTCCATTTGCTGCGTCCTGCTGTTGAAACTTTTGTTGTTTCTGTTTCAAACTTTAAAATACATCATTCTACTTACATTTACTGGCACTCTGCCAGCACTTCAACGATATACCTGCAATTTACTGCCAGAGGTGAATGTTTTGTTGAAGCCATCACAGGTGTTGGGGGGGGCCTTATGCCATAAATAAGGTGGGAGGATGCAACTGCTAAAGCTATAAATGTTTCATAACCAGGAAAAGTCAGTAACTTAAAGAATTACCGTCACTCTGCAGGGGTAAAGAAGTGGCCGGTGGACTTGGAGTCAAAATGTACAGCTGTAGGCCCCATTTTTTATGACACTTTTCAAAATATGCACCAGTTTGAGTGCATGTCTCTTTGTACACCTGGGTATGCCAAATGTTTGTCTGACAGGGTGGCAGGTGGTACTGTTTTGCTTCAGTGAAGGTGTGTATTGTCAGATCTAAGTAATGAATATGCTGTATGAGGTTATTTAAGGTAAAAGGGGAAGCTGAAGGTGAAAGAGGAAAAACATCTTTTTGGAAACCAGTGGACTGTTCAGTCACTGACTACCAGCATTACCTCAGCAAGCCTCAGATGTTCCAGATGTTCTTGTCCCACATATCAATTGACCAATAAAGGCTGTCCTCTGAAGATGGACAATGTTTGGACTCTACCCAGTGTCTTGCATGACTTGTATTAGCGACCATGTTAGCCAGTTCAAAACATCTGTTACTCTGACTTATCTTTGGAGCAAGAGAGTGGGAGAGAGAGAGAGAGACAGAAACGCCAAAACATATGATTTTGCTCTATTGCAAAAAAAGCATGTCTTTCCTCCAAAAGCACATAAATATCTGTGTATAATATGCAGTCATTCACAAGCCAACAACAATATCTGCCTACCATATGGGGCCAGGTTACGGATGTGAGAGGAAAGAGAAGGAAATTCCTGTGTTAGACTTATTGCACCTCCATTGCCAGGCCTTATGCCTGCCCCAAGCCACCGCTGTGCAACTGCTTGAAAAATTAAACCCATATATGTTCCACAGCTTGGCCAAAAGGGCTTTTTTCACCATACCACCACCATGAGTAAATAAAATATTTCCATCGATGGAAATTTAATTGATATGATTAACGTGGGGCTTTGGCAGATATTACAAAAATGTGTTGTTTCCGTCCATGAATGAAATCAAGCTTGTTTTTGAACCGACAGATGTACTTTAACTACGCATGAAGATAAACATTTCAGTGGGTTCGCTTGTTGACTTTGTTGCTCGTGTTCCAAGGTCTAACTGCCGGTGATTCATTTGTTTGTCCGAAGCACAACGAGTCCTTGAGCACTCATAAAGAGCCAACTTTGCTGTAATAATGAGCTCTTTATTGAGGCATCTTATAAAACAGCAGGGTGCTCTTGTGTTGTGGTGAGACTGCTCATGGAGGAAGAATGCTGCACATTGGTGCAGGCTGCCCCATTAGCAGGCACCTCTGTGAGATACATGCACACTGCACGCTGTAGGATGGTCAATGTTAGCTTCACGGACTGGCGTTAAGAAACAAAATTTCTACCAATCATTCCCATTCCCATTTTGAATGAAATGAATACAAAAAAGTAATCAGTCAATTGCATCACCATTCATAACACGTGACATTCGGCGCTGATTCTGACTGTCTGCAGGTCAGGAGTAATTTAAAAGTAAAAGGATGTTGCTGGTTTGAACTGTTTTGTTAAGTTCAGTGCAAAACTAGACCTACATAAGCGCTGTTCATAAGGTAATGCTGAGAAACCATCTATTTGCAACATAGTTATCTCATCATGATTGTTTCTGTGAATTTCATGGTCTTTCAGTCAATTCAGGGGAGCTCCAATGCAACTACTGATTCAGTCAGTGACAATGGTGATTCAGTATAGTCAGTTCAGCTTGAGGATTCGCTGTTAAAGATTAGTTTGTATGTACTGAGCACTTCTAATATGTTGTTATATCTGTTTCTATAGAAACAGTGGTGAGCTCAGCTCTAAACAGGACAGCTGCTGAATATTGTAAACACTTGGGCTGCCTCCAACCACTTTGTATCCATGATCAGGTGCATAACTGGGTGTAATGAGAACAACTGACAGCTGATACCCATTAGAAGGTATCAGGTGCACCATGTGGTACAAATGCTGTTTGGTCTCTATGTTTGAATATTTTTTAATGCACACAAGGGCGACATGAAACAGTTTCTATGATCTCCCCAGTCACCAGATCTGAACATCATTGAATCATATGGATGTTCTGGAAAACACAGTGTAAAGTAGATTTCCCCTCCTTGATCCTTCTAACTCTAAGAACTAAGCTTTTAATTTTCAGCCAATTTTTTTTTTTTTATGTGCATTCCCTAAAAAGTTAAATTCTTATTGAGAGCGTCAATTAAATCTGTAGATCAAGAGGGATTCAAACATCTTTCTGTCTCACATTTTCCAGTTTTATTATGTCTTTTACACTCTCCCAAAGCTAGTGAAGAGGGTGACAGTTCAGTCTCTGGGCCCTAACTCTCACCCAACCTTGACAGGCCTTCAGGCATTCGTGCACGCCAATGATCTAAAAGTATTTCCTTCTCTGATCCATTCTTTAAGAAGAGGAAGGATGCGCATGAAAGCCGTTTATCCAAGAATGGCTGATCCAAATGCTTCACAGCTGTTCAATTAACCACAGCAGGGCTGGATTTTATAAATACTTATTGAGTTTATGAACTTAGCAGTAAATGAATCTGAATCAAATAAAAAATTTAACTTCTTTTCCAAGCCTTTGCGTAGGTATGTGAAGTATACTAACTAAATGAGCAGCATATTGTTTAGATTTTTATGCGTGTGATTAATTGTCCCATTTGTGTTTTCTCAAACCTGCTCCTCTCCAGCTTCATCCCTGGTCCCTGGCAGTCCTGCAGCAGGACATGCGGTGCCGGGACCCAGCAACGGACCGTCAAGTGCCAGGTGTTGCTGTCGTTCTCTCAGACTGTTGCTGACCTGCCCGATGACGAGTGTGATGGGGTCAAACCTGCTACGAGTCAGCCCTGCTACCGTACTCCCTGCTCTGGTGTTTTGGGCAAGGGAAAAGACAGCGAAAAGGAGGGGGAGGAAGAGGAGGAGGAAGGGGAGACACCTGAAAGAGAGGAACTGCACGACTGGGAGTATGAGGGGTTCACGGAGTGCTCAGAGAGTTGTGGGGGAGGTATGGATCATTATCAGCCTCTCTAATATGAGAAAGAAAAGAAATAGTTTTTGTTAACTTTTAAACTTTGCAATCCCGTCCTTTCTAGTTCTAAGAGTCTACAGCCATGCTAGCAGCTCTATGAGGCTGTACTGTACTGAGCCAAATGCTAACAGCACCATGGTAACATGCTGACGACAGAAATGTTAACATGCTGGTGTTTAGCAGGTATAATGTTTACATGCTCGCCATCTTATTTTAACGTGTTAGCATGCTGACATTTGCTAATTGCACTCAACACAAAGTACAGCTGAGGCTCATGGAAATGCCATTAGTTGTGTGTAATTGGACGAATGTTGACTTGATGATGGCACTAAATGGAAATTATTACAATTCATCCTGAGGGGGACATGAATGTGATTCCCAAATTTCATGGCAATCCATCCGATATTTGTCGAGACCTTTTTACTCAGAGCCACAAATGTCAACCTCATGGTGGCACTAGAGGAAAAGTCAGGAGATCACCAAAGTCAGTAGGATGCATCCACTGGGGACCATGAATATCTGTACAGAATTTCATGACAATCCATCCAATAGCTGTCGAGATATTTCAGTCTGGACCAAAGTGGTGGACTGACAGACCAGCATTGCTGTGCTGCTAGAGTGGCTAAAAAGAAGGCGGCATTGTTAACAAACAGTCTGTGAGATCTTACATTGAACCCATTACAAAAAAGCTTTTACTGTATAACAGCAAATACATTATATTGCTTAGTTTGAATGGACTGTAAATCCTGAAGGCAAACCCCACCCTGTCAGTGTCACTGAATTTGTCCCAGTTGCTGTATTAAAACGAAACATCACAGCAGTAACCAGTGACCTTATGTCAGTGGATGACTAAAGCCATGCCAGTATGGCCTTTGAAGTAGAAGTAAGTTATATGATATTAGATGATAATGGATGGAAGACCGAGTTTAGCCCTAAAGATCATACGTCACCGGCTCTCACAGCAACAGTGAATGCCGCGCCAGACAGAGACAGCTTTCCCAAACATCCTGCCAACATTCGTTGAGGCCCACTTTAATCTCCCCACCTCCAAATCCAAGCCTGTATGCTTGAATTGTGTGTCTGTGTGTTAATGTCTGCATGTGTAACTTCATTTCTGCACATGGGCGTAGGCTTTTGTCAATGTGTGTGTGTATGTGTGTGTGTGTGTGTGTGTGCTCACCCAAACCCAACAAACTCCCATTCGAGGATGATTACAGACTGGTATCAGATGTCACATACACACCCTGAGGGCTGCGCTCCTGTGGACCATCACACCACTGTGGTGTTTGAAGTGCCTGCTTCACTGTTATTGTCCCCAGCATTGGAAGCAGACTCATAGATTTATGTTACGTCGCTTTTAACATGACCTGACATCACACCCTTAAAGTTTATCCACAGTTCAGGCCAGAACTTAAGCAGGCCGCTGTACTGTTTTGATGTTCATTGTGCCCCATTAGATACAACCACTGAGCCTGATATCTGGGTTGCTTCATTGAGGTGTCTGCTTGCAATATGCTCCATATGTATGTGAGGGTGATAATATGTAAGGGATGTAGAAGATATGGGACAGCAAACATGTGTATATTAACATTTTAAAAGTTGAAAACACTTATGATTGAACCCTGCATAATAGCTCATGGTTCTTTGGACGTCCCTTATGACTGCTCGGTGCTGTATAATCCCAGGTGTCCAGGAGGCTGTGGTCATCTGCCTGAACAAGCAGACCAGGGAGGCAGCAGACCAGAGCCTGTGTGTGAGCTCCCGTCGCCCCCCGCAACTCCTCCAGGACTGCAAAACTCAGCCCTGCCCACCCAGGTACGGTAAAAAAAAAAAATCAGACCTACATCATTATCAATTAAACATTGTTTAAAATGGTTTGTGCACGAACATTAAAATAGACTTGATTGATGGATGCAGTAAAAATGAGGAGGAAATGTGTTTTTGGAAAAAGGGTTTGGCTGCATTCAAGAAGAAAAGAAAATATTAATTAAAAACAGGACTGAAATCTGGCTCTGCTCTTTATTAGTTTGCCAAGAATGTAACCCAGCAAAATATGCAATATATAGAGCTGGGACGTTCATGTTCCATTTCCTAGAGCTGTGATGCATCCCTGGGTTCTACACCTGGAACCGCTTAACTTTCAGACAGATCAAAAAACACACATCACACTAGTTGAGTCAATTAATCTCTACTAATCACTGGTTGTGTACAAAAGAGATTCAAATCCTTCTAATCCACTACAATATCCCTCTCAGTTTAAACCACTTGAGCCAATTAAATCACCATTTAGGCCACTTGAGTCCAAGTGATACTGAAGCAGAATGACAGAGATGGATGGTTGTATCACTGAGAGCAGGAAATGAAGCCAGTGGGACAACTTGTGGAACCTGGTCAGAATCAGACACAATAGGGATCAGATGTCGGTGGTAGCTATACCTGCTAGACTCAGATGAGGAATTGTCCTTGGAAGAACTTTTCAAGACTTTGTCTTTCAGTGGTTGTGTCAGCACAGAAATGTAGGAGGCCTCTGCTGCTGTCGTTAGCGTTCCCTTTTGAAAAGTTACTGTCCAGATTTCACTTGGCTTTTTATATACTATACATATACTAGGAATTACCTTTAGTGATCATGCATCATACCAACAAATTTGCCACATTACCAGAGGGGTTAACAACATAACATTTGTCCTGAAGGGATTCTATTGCAAAGCCCATGGTGGGTCATTAAAATCTGAAAGGTTTATCCCCTTTGGAGCATGAATATAGTCACCAAACCTCAAGACAATCTGCCCAATACATTATGAAATATCCTGTGTGCAAAGTTGACATTTGGCCTAAGATGATCCATGAAGTGTCCAAAATGACAATGGTTTATCCTCTGGGGAGTAGGAATGTGCCCAATAACCGCCATAACAATCTGTCCATTAGATTTTGATATTTCTTCCATGTAAACAGAAGTTTTGGCCTGATTGTGGTAGTAGAAGAAATTTCAGGCAGTCACCAAAACATATAGATTTATCCTCTGGGTATCATGAATGTCCTTGAAAGACTGAATAGAAATCACATTATTAGTTTTCAATATCCTTTGCACAAAGTTGACACTTTGACCATAGGATGACTCTAAAGGAAAGTTTAGTTTAGTAATGAGTGTTGAAAATGGATGGGATTCATGCTCGGCAGAGCATGAATGTGCTCAACAAATTTAATGGTGATCTACCCATTAGAGGTTGCTATTTCTTGTTTAAAGGCCCTTAATTTTAGGGATACCTCGTCATGGAAAATGTAATCATCCTCTGGGGGCCCTGAATACCCTTGCTAAATTTCAAGTTGAAACTATTGAAATGCAACTATGATGTTAGTGCTATTATAAGTGGGTTGTTGTCACAGCATTTTGATTTAAGAATGATTGCAGATGTAGCCTACACTATTAAAGTTTCAGTCACAGTTTTTTAGTTTATCCAACTATCATCCATTGGGCATCAATCTGGAATACAGTGGATGAACAATGTTGGAATTTCAAATGTGAAATTGCAAACTGTATTTTGTAAGCAGCACACAAAATTCTTCAAAATGAAATACCTGAATGGTTAAACAGGCTAAATGGTGAGTGGATTTTGCGGTAGGCCACACGTTTCAAGTTAACACCGTGCGTAGTGTCGGTGTTCCACCACTCACACTCTTGTCAGAAAACCCAGAGGCTTGCAGCCTGCCTTTGCCTGTTTTTCCAGGCCTTGAGTCTTGTTTTCAGGCACAACAAACGCTGTATTGGACTTGTTTCCTTTGGCCCTTTACTCCCTCCCTGAGGCCTCCTCACCCTCCCATATTAAGCTACACTCTTTGGATACTGTTCCCTCTGAAGGGAAACAGCCATAGGATTTGGCTTTGAGTATAGCACCGGTCCAGAAACAAGCTTCATTCCCAATTCTCCTCAGTCCCTGGACCCTTGAGTAAATACGAATAGTTTTGAAATATCACCTAATCTGTCAAGCAAGAAGTAAAGTCGCTGCCATCTTGGTCAAAGCCAAAGCTTTCAGATGCCTTTAAAGGCATAGCGACAAGTTAGACACATGCCACATCATTTTCAAGATTGGAATAAAGATTCTCAGAAAACTTTGATGCTGGATTGATCACCCTGTATGAAATTGTGATGCACGGAGGTCATTGGGAAAATGTGGGTGAAGAAGTAAAGCCATAGGGATTTCTCAAATATCGCTAAATTCAGTGGGAGATTTAATGTTTCTTTGCCAAGATCCGGCCCCATGAATCACTGTTTTCGTTTTCACTCGTATTCACTTTCATGAATTTCACTTTCATGAATTTATACATTCATAAGACTGCAAGAGTGTCCTCGCATGGGATCGAGTAAAAACATCAAGCAGCCTGACTGAACTCCTCCTGACTGTACTCCTTTATAGATTGGATAATGGGCTACATATATATGTACACAAAAGATCAAGTACGGTGACTAATCAGGAACGGCAAAGGTTAAGAGTTGAATAATCAGCGGCCCAGCACAAAAGCTAAGTTATGATGCTTTGATCATGATATACAGTAGTTTGATGGTAAACATTGTATTCACAGGTGGGAAACAGGGGAGTGGAGTTCATGCTCTGCTACCTGTGGGGTCGGTCTGATGACCCGAACTGTGGCTTGCACTCATCGGCCCTCTCGGGACAGCAACCGTACTGAGGTTTTGAGGGATGAAGACTGTCAGAACCCCAAGCCCAGTCCTGTCCAAGCCTGCAACCGCTTTGACTGCCCTCCTATGTGGGACACACATGACTGGGGACAGGTAAAGCATCTCCCCTAGGAAGTCCACCACCATATATGCCTGGTCCAGCAATTAGACTGAAGAACATATTGCTAATACAAACCCTGGCACCTCTGTACTTCTGTCGCTGCAGTGCTCCCGGAGCTGTGGAGGTGGATTTCAAAGGAGGCAGGTCCTGTGTAAACAGCGGTTGGCAGATGGCAGCATCCTGGAGCTGCCTGACACCTTTTGCCCTTCTAAGAGCCCCACAAACCAGCAGCCCTGTGCCAAGCAAGAGTGCCCACCTCAATGGGTCACAACTGATTGGTCCCAGGTAGGCTTTCCTCAATGCACCAAACTACCTTTTTAATCAAAATCAAAATTTAAATATGTACAATATGCAGGGTTTTCTCATTTTCATATCTTACGATATTTGTCCAGTGTTCAGTGACCTGTGGAAATGGCATTCAGAGACTACAGGCAGTCTGCAGAAAACAAGGGGAAGATGGGGGACATTGGAACATAGACCATGAGAACTGTTCTCTGATGGCCCGGCCCACCAAAATCCGGCCATGCTCCCTCAGGCTCTGTGACAGTAAGAGATCCTCTGTCCGGCTGTATTTCATCAATTTATACTGCTAAGAGAGTGGAAAGATTTGTTAGTAAGCAAGGAAATCATTCCATCGCTAAGTTGTGTCAATGTACAGATAGCACAGACAATAATCAAACCATTCACCTGTACTGTTAATTTCATTCCAGACTCTGTCAAGCCTGATCCCACCATACTGGCCCAGAGGAAGGTGTATATCCAGTGGAGGAAGGGCAAAAAGTTACACTTGGTAGTGGGAGGCTATGCTTACCTGCTCCCCTGGACAACTGTGGTCCTTCGCTGCCCAACCCGCCACTTCCGCAAGGGCCACATCCGATGGTTGAAGGAAGGAAAGCCCTTGGCCAGCCTCCCACACCTCTCCATAACATCACTAGGATACGTGAAGATTCAGCAGGTTCGTGCATCTGATGCCGGGATATACACATGCGTCGCAGGTCAGGCACAAGAACATTTTGTCCTACAGATTATTGGCAGCAAGCAGAAGCTCTCTGTACCAGAGCCATGGCTACTCGCTGCTGGACAACAAAAGGTTGGGCAGCCAGATGTGGCCTCAACAGGAGAAAGATTTCAGGAGCTACCCATCTCCCTCAACCAGTATGACAACATTGTTGAGCATTTGCTTGAACTCAAAGGCTCTCTCCAAGATGAAAAAGACATTGCTGATAAACCACACTCCAGTGAAAAGAACAGGTCGACCCTGGAGGATGAGAGAGCAGGCTCAGAACTTCCAAGTCTGCTCGTACTCGCTGCCGATACCCACAGGCTAGATGAGATCACTCACAGCCTCTCTGAGGGCGTCGGAGGACCACTGGGGGAACAAGTCATCGCACAATTGCTCAGTGAGCTCACCATGACACAAGGTGAAACCAATGAGTCTACTCTTCATCCCCCGGAAAGTGCAGAATCCTCCACGCAAGGGCCCCTCCTTTACAAACCCAACATCAAAGCCCACACATCCAGGCCGAGAGGCCCGGTGATAATACAACGGCCCAGGAAGGTAGGAGCAGTGCCGTCCCCTGAAATGATAGTTCACATGGGAGCGCCAGTTTTGTTGCAGAAACCCATTGTTAGTTTGGAGCTTAGGTGTGAGGCACTGGGGAACCCTGAACCATCCCTAACGTGGACAAAGAATGGAAAAGAGTTGCACTACGACAGCAGGTAAGAACTATCCTTCAATGTGACTTTGTGTGCAAAAGGCATCAGCAAAACTGCAGATTTTGTTTGTTCTGTGACAGAATTGTTGTAGATTCAATGGTTATGTCGGCTTTGTGTTGGCAGAATAGGCCTGTTGCCCACTGGCTCACTGAGGATCCAGTCTCCAAGCAAGGTGGATGAGGGTCTGTACACCTGCACTGCCAGGAACCGTCTTGGATCTACATCTCTTTCGTCTTGGCTGCAGATTACAGGTAAGGAAAGACAAAGACAGAATCTTGTTTAAAAAGTAAAGGCATAGCAGCTTTGATCTAAATATTGTTCTCAAATTAAGTTCAACATTTTGAGAAACATATTTGCCTTCTTGCTGAGAGTTAGGTGAGAGGATGGACACCGCTCTCATGTCTGTACATTATCAAGCTAGAGCCAAGAGACAGTTAGCTTATCATAGCATAAAGAGTGGAGAAAGGGAGGGAAACAGCTCTAAAGCTTCTTTTAAGTGTGATGTAGCTTCAGTGAAGTTCTATAATGAGCAGATACTGAAAAGATAACTGAAAACTGCTTTTGTAGCTGCACACACAAAGTCCTTATTAACCTAATGTCAAGTTGAGTTTGTTCTAATATACTTTCATGTAGTCCAGCTTAAAGTAGTATGTGTTGTTCTTTTGTGGTTCAGGCTTTGAGATTCTGGGAAAGCATTCTTTTCAGCTGAGAAACACACACACAGGCACAACCACAGACACAGATATACAGTAAGCTTTTACATACCCTGGTGGCTCATCTGGCTGATTCAGTGATAGGGAATGTCCGGAGCGCGCCACAGCTCGGGTCATCTCCGAGCTGCGCTGTCCTGCCGTCTCCTCGGGGCAGGATCATTCACAACCTTGCTGCGGTCTCATCAAAGCGCCACAGGTTTCCTGATGCTCCAACACTTTTCCTCCCCATACGACAACAATTAGAGGTTCCAGGTAATGTTTCAAAGAAGATTAAGTGGATGCATCCATTCCCCTAATGTAAACTGAGAGGATGAAGGGGATTAAAAGTGGTAGTCCAGTCTGAATTTTCTTATATTTTCAATTCAAACTCAGTTGAAGGTCTAATGGATGCACTTCAGAAATCTAAAGAATGCAATCTCAAGTACTCTGAATGATGTTACAAATTGAAAATATAATTCTTTCTTGTTTCTGAACAAGAACAGGCCTCTTCTTAAGATACACACTAGACAACCATGACCCTCTTGGTAATGTCAAAGGCAATATTTAGGGCTGCTGAAGTAATAGTAACAACTGCCTGACTAAAGAACACACACACAGACATAAAGGTGCATTTTTTTCTTACCTAATGCACCTTTTAACTTAATGTTTTCATATTTTATCTGAAGTGAGAAAACCAGAATGATGCCTACCAGCTATTAGTGTCTATCAGGCAATATTATGTGTGTTGTGGAGTTGAGGTTTGTAACTCTTAAAGAGCTGAAGTAAATGTCCTCACAGAACTGGTAAGATTGCTGCAGTAAGACATGAAATTTGTACGTTTGAGTAGATGTTTGCACATTACACATTAACAGATAGGACACTGAAGCTATAAGCAGCAATAGACAGTACAGATTAAAAAGACAATTCTCTCCTCTTTTGATTTCTGCAGTATCCAAGTGTCCAGTATGTCTCAAAGATATCGGTTTTTTAAATGTATTTTCAGGTGGCAAAGGAAGAAACTGTGTCCAAGGTAATGCTATGGGAGCAAATGGCCCTATTTGCTCTGAGAGGAGTAACAGCAGCCAGTCAGCTGAGCTGTGCCATGGACAAGTCTGCCCCCTCAGGTACCTTGCTGCTACTACATGTTTGTCCAGTACTTTGAATATTAGGTTTGATAGGAACGGCTCCCACTCTCTCTTTTACTTACATTTCAAATTCCTCTCATCTATCCTAAAGCGCTGAGTCATTCTGTGTGCATGCATTTGTAAAATATTAAGATGAACCCAGGTCTGCTCACCAATAAGAGACTTAAGTGATGAGTGCCCAAACTGCTTATAAACTTTGTATATTTCTGTCCACCTTTCCTTTGTGGTTGGGTTAGGTGGCAAGTGGATTCTTGGTCGCCATGCACAGCTAATTGTGGAGGTGGGTCCCAGACCAGGAGTGTCCGCTGCATGAAGGGTCCAGAGGGCAGATCAAGAGAGGTGGAGAGCCAGCACTGCCTTGGTACAGGGAGGAGACCCTCTGACACCAGGCTATGCAACCTACTGCCCTGTGCCAGATGGGCCACAACCCACTGGGGACTGGTGAGTCTACTTACATTGACCACATGTCAAGTGTACCTGGACTGTGTCAAGGCTGTTCAAAACACAATGACAATTTCCCTCAGAAACTGTGGGCCAATTCTTGGTCATTTAATTTGAGGAAGTTTCTCAACTGCTGAATAACAGCACTTACACATTTGCACTGCACTTTACATTGTTTTACTTGTTTTCCAAATTATTTAAGGGGGAAGTACCCTGCTAATCCTTCCGTATATATCAGGGCTTGAATATTTGTTGTAGTTAGGGAAGTCAACTTTTCTCTGTGTTAACCCTTTCACATCTTTCACAAGTGTATTTTGAGAAGTTCCCAGTCTTTAAAACTAATGCATAATATTTGCAAAACAGTAGCTCCCATTTAAAATTATGAGGCATAGTTTAGATTTAAAAACCTGAAATTCAGTGTGAGTAGAAAGGTTGAAAATGCCAAAACCACAAGAGGGTGCGAAAGTATTTTCGTACTAAAAGCCGAACTTGCTTGTAATTTGATGAAATCTCCTCTTTTAGTGTCATGGTCAATGTGTGGGTCCCAATCTGGCCACACAGCACCGCCATGTTTACTGCCAAGACACAAATGCCACCAAAGTCTCCTACAGGATGTGCAGTAGACTCCAGAGGTAAGAATGTACTGTACAGTTGATATACCAATGTCGATGTACAGTAAGTGATCACTTGTGTTTCAGTGAAAAAGTCATTCACCTTTCTCTTTATGTGTTTGTATTTGTAGGCCCAGCTCCCTGAAGAATTGCTCCACAGAGGCCTGTGCCCTTCATTGGCGTGTGGGGCTGTGGACGCAGTGCACGGCCACCTGTGGACGGCATGGTTTCCAGTCACGCCAGGTGACTTGCGCGCACCGTCGAACTGGAAAGGCCTCGCGTGAACACCACTGCATGTGGAAGCCTCGCCCTCCCAGCTGGCAGCGATGTAATATTTTGTCCTGCGGCAGAGGTGAGAAAAAGTTGACAAGCGGTCTCTTAATTGTGAGTCAGAAAAAAAGTTGTTCAGTGACAGTGCATGATGGTATAACATCGTGATTTTAAAATGATCCTGAATTTACTACATGTTGTATAATATATTCAATATAGCATAACTGCATATGTTGATTGTGCTATATATGAAAATGTCCTCTGAAAAGTGTATTTTAGAGTTGAAAACACTGAAAACAACCTCAGTACAGTTGCTGTCAGTCCCAGCCTATGTTATTACCACATTAATGGCATATTTCTGAGGTCGTGTGCTAAATAAAGTAGTAAAAGTAGAACTTAGATTCTAAGATTCTAACTTAGATAGGACTAAAATTAAATTTAAATTATAAATATTATTACCAGGATCATTTGTGAAAATTTCTGCTGGAACCCCAGTACAAGACAAGTGAAGAGAATTTCACTTGTGCTACTCAAAGGCACTGAAAAATTACCTTTAAAAATCTCAGCGGCATCAGGCATTCCCAGAAAAATATCCCAGTTACTTTGAATAACACACAGCAACTCAGGAGATGTTATTTCTGGGGAGGCCTTGTTGATGACTTCAAGTTGTTTTTCCCATTACATTTGTCAGTGCTTTGAAAAGCACACATGAAATTCCACTAACCTCCATTGTATATGAGTAGCAGAAGTTTCAGAAGTCTGTGTTTCAAATCCTCTTCACATAAAACTGCAGGGCCAGATACTACAAGGGTTTTAGGCTCAAAGTGAGTATGTGTAGTAAACTGTAACCTTTGTGTATTCCAGCAGGAGAGTGTCGAGACAGCACGAGGTACTGTGAGAAGGTTCGACAGCTGGAGCTTTGTCCGCTGCCCCAGTTTAAGAGCCGCTGCTGTCATTCCTGCCGAAACACCTGAGGCGGGGACGTGAGACGAGGGCCATGGATGACCTGGGTAGGTCAGGGAAGACGCTCAGACAGCCAACAGAGACTTGAAACCTCTATGCCCCCGTCCTTACACCCACAACTGTCTTCAACGATCAGTCTCAGATGGGGACGCCTGATGCGGAGGAATGTTTGGATGGTCATACGTAGAGTGGCTGTGGTGGACTTTCATGTGTTTGAGTTTGTGTTGAGAGTTTTGAGAGGAGCGACATGTCTGTTAATGAAGGCTTCAATTTTACTTCTTTTTTTAAAAAAAAAATCGGAAGTTCATGCGACAGCTTTCCCAAATTAAAAAAGTAACTAAGATACATTTCCATTATGAATAATAGAAACTTGTGGTTACTGCATTGTTCCATAAAGGGGAACTCATAAAGACGTAGGCCATGACTAACAACCTGGCAACATCAATGGTATCTGGTGTAGTTTCAGGGGTTTCCTAAAACAAACGGAGCAGTAGTGCTGCACCACCATGTTCTATTATAGCACCATCACTTCATGTCCAAAATAGGATGCATAATATCATGCAATTTAGCTTACAATACACATTAATATGTAATTAATATACCTTTTTTAATTGATTGACTTCATACCCAGGGATTCTGGGTAGGCCCCTGAGCTTCTGATAACCACTGGATAGTTGTGTGTTTGCCTTTATTGCAATGGTCTCTGATGTGTTGATAAATAGTTTTGATGCTAAATGAGCTTTTATTAAAAAACTGAAATACAGCACAATGGTGCATATAAATGGGAAATAGATCACGGTCTGTGCTGTCATTTTGGGTCGTTTAGCACGTGTTGACCGCCATGATCGCTCAAGTCATCTAAAGAGGAAAGGTGCATTTTTGGCAGAATAAAAAGTAGGACATGATAAAGATTTATCTTGCATGGGTTGCACTATGGAGGTGTATGACTGAAGCAAGTCAAGTTTTTTTGGGGAAAAAAAAAGACTTATTTTGCACTCAACTCATCCAAGTCTTTGTTAAGAACATGGCTTGTAGAGTTTTTTTAGTTTGTAAAGTTACCTTGTTTATATATTTTGTCTTGTCATTTTGGTATTTCTTTTGAAAGATATTTGTTAAAATGTCCCTTTAACCACTTAATGACGCTACAGCACGTTTAAACATGAGGTGAGAATAATAGTTGCTAACTGAGCTAATAAAGCTCAGTTTATCCTGTCCACCAGATGATGTTTTTGCTTTAGTGTGACATATAGGACGACAACAGAGTTACATTTTACAGTTGTCATGTAACTCTTCCTCCTTGGACAGATTTCAGTGTTATAGTAGTTGATCTTAAAATATGTAAATATGACCTCTGTGTTATATTTGGATATCGGTTAAACAGTAGGGAACTTTTTTAAAGCTCGTCATTAATGTACCATGCTTACATTACTGTGCCAGCTAGACAGGGTTTGCACTTCTGACATTATGTCCTGGGTTCCACAATGCTCCATCATCAAGTGCAACACTTACCTTAGCAGGAGACTACTTGGCCTTTCATTAAGGTGTGATTATTTGATTTTATGAGAGGAAAACATCATTAACATATTACTTACGCTCTTAAGTTATGTAGATATTTGTTTTGTCCTTTTAACTATTTATTTTCATGTGTTTTCTTGTGCATAGTTTTGTAAATAATTACAGGGGTGGGTTTTAAGTATTCATTTCCCTGCAGTTGTTTGGGCTACTTGATGTGCATGCAATGGGGACCCTCTGCTGGTGACTTGATGTGTTGCTCTCTGCTCATGCCTGGTTAATCATTAAATAAAACCAAATACATTCCTTTTATAATCTGTTTGTTGTGTTCCCTCTTTTATTTTTTGAATAAAAATCTGACTGCATTATCTAGTCAAAGTACTCATGTTCCTTAGATTATTAAAATGGGTGTAGTAGTACAAGTACTGGAATTTCCATTGATTTCAACTTGAACACTTTGGCAGAACATATAAAAGGTGGATAGTACTGTAATGGGAGGTTCTACCATGAACCAGAAGAACCAGAAATACAAGGCCGCTGTGTCATTGTGACACAACTCTCTCTCTCTCAACAGATTTTGTCAAAGGGGAAAGCACTTCCTCTTTTACAACGTGCAGTTTTCATTCTACTTCTCAGCTGTTGAAGAGGGACATACATGCCCTGGATCCCTCTAAACTGTGAGATGAAATTCCTTTACAAGACGCTATGATTCAAACCGGCACCAACAGCAGATCATAACTGCACTTTTCTGATTTGTGCTGAGGATTATTTTACATTAGTTATGGTGGAAAAGGATGGTTGTAATTCTTGTTTGACAGCACTCAGGGTGCTGCGAGTTTCCCTCGTGGATGACCTAGAAGGACGTATTGACTCCCTGCTGGAAATCTTAGTAAGTCGGGAGGTGTTCACTCGTGATGACCGCGAGGACGTGTTGTGTCAGTTGGGCCCCCGGGGAAGAGTAAGAAAGGTGTTGGATATCCTTGAGTGTAAAGGCGAGGAAGCAGCTAAGACTTTTCTCTCAATTAGCAGTCACCAGCAAGAGGCACAGACGCACTCCAAAGAAGGCAACCCAGATCAGCCTCAGTCCGTAGGTATGCCATTTAAACCACAGAGATGTCTCGTACATTTAAGGTGACAATAATGCTGAGTTAAACACTTGGAGTAGCATTGCATTGTTCATATAAACAGTGTTTCATGAAGCACTGTCAAATGATCATGTTCTTAGGTCCTTTAGTTGATGTAAAGGAAGAAGTGTAAGAGACTAATGAATTTTTTATATCTTCTTTTGCAGAGTATAACAAAGTCAAACAAAAGCATAAAGACGTCCTGAGGCGTCGGAGTGAGAGCATGCTCTTCTATAACACTCGACACGGAGAGAAAATCCTTTTTTCCGAACATTACGTCAATCTCTTGTTGGTCGACGGACACCAGGGCTTGGAGATAAAAAGACACGAGGTGCTGACTTTTGGACAAAAGCGACTATCTTTGCAGCAGAAGTCAGCGGTGCATAAGAAAATCCCACCAGGCGAACTCTTTTCGAGTGCTAATGGAAACCGTCCAGTCAAAAAGGTTCTGGTGACAGGGGTGGCTGGCATCGGAAAAACCATCTTGGTGCAGAAGATGCTGTTTGATTTTGGGGGAAACCGGGGCAATCTTGCCTTTGACTTCATCATCCACATGACCTTCAGAGACCTGAATCTGATCGACAAACCTACAAACTTCCGGGAGTTGGTCTTGCGTAAAAACAGGCACCTGGCTAAAGAACTGGACAACATTTTAGCCAATGACAACAAACTGCTGATCATCTTGGACGGCTTTGATGAGTTCAGACACTACAGGAGCTGTGATGTAGACGTATTCGTGACTGAGCCAGACGAAGATGCAGAGGTGGTGGAGATCTTTGGGAGTCTGATGCAAGGTGAACTGCTGCCCAACGCTTCTGTCATGCTCACAAGTCGACCCGCAGCTATCAACCACATCCCTGTGGGCTGCATCGACCGCTTTGTGCTCATTGCTGGCTTCTCCTTGGCTGAAGTTCAAGACTTCTTCTTACGCTACTTCCAAGACAGTGCCCTTTCTGACCGCATGTTCGCCGTGGTATCAGCGAATGATCTAATGTTGACACTGTGCTACATACCTGCATTTTGCTACATTGTGTGCTGCATCCTCAAAGAAAGCAAAGACCTCTGCAGAGGAAGCCCCAAGACCATGACGGACATTTATGTGCAGTACCTGGTGGCCTTGCTTCGCTCTCACACTCAAGCGAGAACAGAAACATTTCTTCAAGAGCAAAGAGCGGGGGCCGTCCAGCAGCTGTCTGATATTGTGCTGAAGCTGGGTCGACTCGCCTTCCAAAAGCTGATGGAGCATCAAACACTATTCTACAGCAGCGACCAAGACGTTGCGGCTTTGGAGGGGTGCAGTCTTGTCAGTACCTTCCTTGACAAGACGGTGGCACAGGAGCCCGGCTGCACTGAAGAGGTTTACTCCTTTGCACACCTTACTGTTCAAGAGTTCTTTGCTGCAGTTTATTGTGCAGTGACAGATCAGCCTTTACCTGATGCACTTCAGCACACTGCAAGTCCTGGGGAGGGGGCCAACTACGGACATTTAGACCTTTTCAACCGCTTCCTGTCTGGAATCCTCTCTGAACGCAATGCTAGTCTTCTGTCGAGGCAGGTGGGGCTCTGTTGCCAGAAAGAAAAAGTGGACAACTACCGTCAGAGGATCATCAGAGAACTTACAATGCTCTGTGAGAATGGGGCCCATATCCTAAACCATTTACACTGCCTGTTTGAGCAACAGGATCCCTCTTTGGCCCTTGCTGTACAACCAAACACACTACGAGTTAATGTTAGTGATGAAACACTCTCCCAAATGGATTATAATGCCATCAAGTACTTCCTAAACCTCACAAAGGGAAAAATATCAGAGCTGGATATGACAGCGACAGAAGTAAGCTGTGAGGCACTTCGAGATATTCAGCCCCTGCTGCTCAGATGTGAGAAGTTTTGGTGAGTTCCAGGTAAAATTTGGTTTGCATTGTCTCCCATCTATTACATTTCTTACAGATTTCTTAGTTTATTTTTCAACCTTTGCCGTTCATATCGCTCTGCATGCATCAAACCCAGTACTGATGACTGTAAAGGGTCAACACCATCAGGTTGAGGAAAATATAATGTAGCTTTTGCACTAACTCCACTATTTCATTTTTAAGGCTTGGAGAAAACAACCTCGATATGGATGCAGTTCAGGTCATTGCTGATGTGCTGCAGGTGTCAGAAAGTATAACCCACCTAGGGTGAGATGTCAGTTGATTTTACAGGCTTTTGTTGATAATAAAAATATTACAAGCACTAAGCAGATATAAAGAGTACAATCATTCTTTATTTGAGAGAATAAAATCTCACAAAGAATCACACTTTCTGTTACCCATTTTAGACTTGGATGGTCAAATATTGGTGATGAAGAACTACTGGCTCTTTCTAGTGCCATATGGGTGAAAAAAAAGCTTCAAGAATTGTGGTAAGACTCATGTGAGCATGTGACATATCGCAATATGTAACGTAATACGTATTATTTTTGGGGGGGAAATGAAAACCTTTCCAAGCAGAGGTGATTGTGATTGTCTGAATCATGGATCTTTTCAGAGCTGACAAGGATGAAATGAAGAAAATACTGTTCTATTGCCAACTGTTGCAAAGGAAACCTTAATCACCACTCCAGTAAATGTACTTATGTTTAGTGTGTTGTGTTTGTCCAATGTTTAGTCCACTGCGCTCCAGCTCTGTATACTCACTATACACTTGAAGATGTAGTCTACGATTCTAATCCAAAACAGTTTTTGTCAAATTCAGTGAATATCTCCTCACGGTCCGCTAGCTTTCAGTTCTGTGTGTGCGCTGAAAAAAAAGTCTGGTGTTCATACACAGCCCTGGCTCTGTAAACAGGAGACAAACAGAGAGGCTCGGGTAGAGCCACCAACCAGGTCGTCAAATACCGGCGCTTTAGACGTGTTCCCACTGAACACTTCGGTATAATATGTCACAACTCGTGCTCGTGCGCAGGACAAACTAATGCTGTGAGTTACTCGCGCGAGTTTGAAGGAGCACTGAAGAGAGGGGTGTATTTGTTTTGCTTTTGAGTTCAAATATCAACAAGCTTTCTCCAGTATCGTAGACTACACCTTTAAAGGCAGACCACAAAAAATATAATATATTCCTTTGAAATGTTCTGTAACTGAGGTCTCCTATTACTGAATTAACATTTTTTAGCTTAGTGCTGAGGTGGTTATTACAATATTAAAGAACTTAAATGGATGGAAGCCTTATTTATAATCAAGGTCCATCAGAAAAGTGCAGCAGCCTCACCCTAAAATGACACGAGCGCTCTTGAAATAAAGAAAGACCTGATTGTAGGCACAAAGTGGGGCCTAGAATCTGAATAAAAAAAGATTTTATTAATTGAACACCAAGTACAGCTTGGTGATGGAGCTGGCCCTTTTCTATCAACAATTTAGTTCACATAGGGGATAGAGATGCTGAACATATTTTCATATTTGATGATTTAATGATTTATTCATGTGTAAAACATTTAAAACATTGTTCAGGATGTCTTACTGTCTTACCTTTGGGCTTACCTTTGGGCTTTCACAGGATGGAAGGAAACCGAGCGAGCCACAGAGGTCTGCTGTCACTCAGTGACTTGACCCCAAATCCTCTGAAAAAAGTTGTGTGAGTGAATGACTTTTTTCAACAAATAATTCAAATCCATATTTCAGCAATTGAAGTTTTCTGAAGCTTCTGCTGATTCTCTTCTCATACAGAGCCATATGGAATGACCTCACTGATACAGATCCAGAGTCCTTGTGCACCCAAGAGAGCGTAACCATGGACTTCACAGATGACGACACGTGGGAAGGGTGGGGGGAATGGGTCTTCAAAAGGTGTGAGGTCAGCAGCAACGAGAAGTTATTGATGGTACTCCACAAAGTGTGCAACATATCAGTGCACTGCTTAGAAGCCCAATGGGCGAAGACCTTCTACAAGCAACTATCACAGCTCATCGAGCACAGGATTGAGTGCTGCACGGAGGACGACATGTGCAAGAAGCTCAAAAAGTTTGAGAGCATTTTGAACCTCTGAGGTTTACACTAGCCTCAAGTTATAAGCTATAACATACAGGTCAAATATCTGTTTGATGCTGAATGCTTTGTGTCAAACAAATTGATTGTGGTGGACAAAAAGGGAAAAACAGGGTTCTGTTAAAGCATAGGTAATGCAGAACTAGTTTTCTTCATGCTTAATGCCAAAAACAATTACTTCCTGGAAAAATACAGCAAAAAAAAACCCCTCTCTGACTCAGTGGCAGAGAGGAGGATGAAGGGCAAAATCAAAGCCATCCTAAACAACTCCTCTCATCCTCTCCATGACGAGCTGTGGCAGATGGGCAGCCCATTCAGCCACCGGATCATCCCACCCAGGTGCAAAACGGAGCGCTTCATTTGTACCTGCTGCCATCAGACTGTACAACACCGCACAACACAAACACGTTTGTCCACAGTGTCAGGTACACTCAAGACACTCACCTCACCTCTCCATTGTTTCTCTGTTGGACTGTTGGACTGATTATATACCTCGCCATACTTGTTGATAAATTCTTGTTATATATTATACTGTACCGTAGGATACCATATTATATTTGATACTCTATTATATTCTATGTTATATTACCGTACTATATGTTATATCATACGCTATGTTATATTGTTGTACTATAATTATACTATGTTATTTTTTTTTCTATACTATACATTATGTTACACTACACTATATTACTACACATCACCTTATACGATGTCTCATATCCCATACTATATCATAATGTGCCATATTATACTATATTATTTTAATATACTACATTGACTCTTACATTATATTCTATTACATTAATACAGACAAACACTGAGTACCATTACTTAATCATATCATATATTAGCCTGGTGTACACTGTTTACATAGACTTGTTGGCTCTTCTATTAACCGCACCACTGTCACTTTCATTTTGTCTCCAAATGCTCTTGTGTAGATTCGATTTTTATTCTATTCTTATTTAGTTTATTTACCTCTTATTATTTATTTCTGTTACTTTCTATACTTATCTGTATTTATTTATGTCCTGTACTGCTGCAACAACCGAATTTCTCTGCTGGGTATATCTTATCTTATCTTAAAAACATTTCTTTAACGGTTAATTCATTGTGTCTCAGTAGGAGTAAACAAAACCCAAACCAACAACAAAATCAGAGGAAACTTTTCTTCTAATAAGTGTGCCTAGATGCATATTTATTGTGTATTTGAAGTAAATCTCATGAAACATAGCACATGTTACAGCTGACAGGAAATCTGGGGGAAGCTACATAGTGGTTGCTGTGTTATTCCCCTCTCCATGGGAGAACATAATGAACAGCAGAAGCAGTCAGCTCGGAAAGTCAACAGTGTGTCAGTATCCGCTGTGTGTTTAGAAAAAGATCTGTTGGCCCGTACGGGGATCGAACCCGCGACCTTGGCGTTATTAGCACCACGCTCTAACCAACTGAGCTAACCGGCCAAGTGGGACGATGTTCCGTGGCATACTGAATACTTTACAGTCAAATGATTATACACGATGTTCTCTGCTTTGCAACAATGAGATCCTTCTCTCCCACACCCCCCCGACACACAGATAACACCGAACGTCAAAAACATTAATTAAAAGGATACACCGTTAAAAACTTGAAAATGTGCCTTAGAATATGTTATCTAAACATTAATATAAAAGGTGAATAAAACTACAAACTGGTTGAGTGAAACTTGAATGTAGTGGTTTTTTTCTCTTCCAAATAAAAGCACAAACCATGTCACATGCAAGTGAAACTATTTTTTTTATGTTAAACGAGACATTGGTTTACATATTAGACGACTTGCACTATTAAAATGACCTATTTAAAACATTTATTTATAGAAACATTTTACGATGTTGATGTGTTTTCTATTTATTTTAATTTCTAATGTCACTGCATCTACTCTTTGTGAAGGGCATTGTATTCCGTTGTTACATATGTATTGTACTTTTTTTTGGTTTTTTTTACAAACTTTATCGTAACTTGTGCACAATTATCAATAAAATGTTAAAACTTCAGATGCATACGACGCAAATTTTTCATTTTATTTTGAAGTAGCATACCGGAAACAGTTTAAACTGCTCGCATGACGAATTAACTCTGCGACATGAACGAACTGATACCGTTCGTGCGAAGTTAGCCAGCAAGCTACAGCTTTCTGTCATTTTTGTGTGTGCAGCGACTCAAACTGGACTGTTTCCTCATCTAAAATTAGGTGAGTTCAGTAAATTATTACGTCAGTTAAATGTTGAGTGAAGGGTTGATGGATTTTGAAGTGCAGTGGGCATGACTGCAGCAATTTTAAAATGTCACTACCCGCGAATTGACATAGCTGGTTAGCTACTAAGTTCAACAGCTGTTTGCTAAAGGTAGTGGTGGCTAACTGATAGCACTGATAACTAAGTTAAGAGTTGCTAAATGTGAAGCTAACGGTATTTTACTAACTAGCGTAAATCTTATTAATTTGTTGATGCCATTCAAGGGGCGTGTTCACCATTGACTTGTGAGTTCTGCATATAAGATTCAGGCTCCTCCATAGAGATAATAACACCTGTGAATTAGACTTAGTGTAAACTAATGACATAATCCAGTAACACCACTTCACACAGTGTGACTCCACTAACATGGTCTTTATATAAAAATACACACATAAATGGACACAGTGATATTTTACAAGTGTTACTGACCTGTGTTGCACTCTCACCCACAGGATGATCGACACAGAGAGGGGGGCTGGTGATGCCGGGGCTGCAGAGCCCAGCAGTAAGAACAAGGAGACGGAAAAAAAGAAGAGGTCCCGCGTCAAACAGCTGCTGGGCGATGTGAAGAAGCAAGTGGAGTTCTGGTTCGGAGATGTCAACCTCCACAAGGACCGCTTCCTGAGGAAACTCATCGATGAGTCGGACGATGGATGTAAGGGGCTGTCAGCTTCAGTAACACACCACCACATTCATATCTGTCGTTGAGTCTTTGAATGCAAGTTTTTGACACGCAGAAATTGGATTTTGTCTTGAACTCTACACAGACTAATGTGTTATTTGTCTCAGATGTTGACATATCTGTGCTGGCTGACTTCAATCGAATGAAGAAGCTGACAACCGACACCAAGCTGATTGCGAGAGCGCTGAAAAATTCATCTGTAGTTGAGGTACTGTGATGTCAATCTTTTTTTATGATTTCTTTTGAAAAACACATACGTCAGATCTGTCACACTCTAACAGTGTTTTAATATTTTGAGAGGTTATACATGGCGTCAAACTAATATCAAATGAATGCAATGAACACACTGTTATTTCAGGTCAACCTAGAGGGAAATAAAGTAAGGCGTCAGCTTCCAGTTGGAGACGTACCAAATGATGTGGACGGCCGCACAGTCTATGTGGTAAAAATAGTTTTATGTCCTTATTTTCATTAGATTTTTTCCAGTGCATCATGTTCATTTACCTTTAGTCCATCAAGATTGATTTCCTCGGAATAAGAAATAAATCTTACGTTCTGGAGACTCACAAACTCATTTGCTGGTTATTTTTGACAAATGTGATATGCCTGCCAGGATGAGGAATACTGTTGCGTCACAAAATAATAAATTTCTTTCTTTCTTTTTTGGAAGGAACTTTTGCCCAAGGATGTGACACACAGCTGGATAGAGAGAGTGTTCACCAAATGTGGGAATGTGGTTTATGTTAGCATCCCCAGGTACAAGTCCTCTGGCGACTCCAAGGGTTTTGCCTTTGTAGAGTTTGAGAAAGAGGAAGAAGCACAGAAAGCCATAGAGGTGATAACTTGTGGATATTTCACAGTTGCCTGAAATATCTGATAATTCAGTGAGTGCGGTGTTTGTTTTTGGCAGGAAGAAAAGTCATGGAAACTGATTTTGATCTTTGAAACAGATGTTGAACAACCCCCCTGAAGATGCTCCCAGGAAGCCAGGGATTTTCCCCAAGACGAAAAGTAGGAAGCCCATTACTCTGCCAGCAGACAATCCACCATCAGGTACCGTTAATTAAAATGCATTTCTTTTACATCTCTGCACCTTTCTACCACATAGAAACATAAAATCCCTGACTCGGATGCTGGCATGTTATCAAGAAAAAGGCGATTTGTTGTGTTGATCCCCCCACCTCTTGACATTCATGTACTATAGGTGAAGAAGAGGAGAAGAAGAAGCGAAAGAAGAAGAAAAAGAAAGAAGGTGTCACAATACAGACTCCCACTGAAGAAGCCAAAGAGCAGGTGATGGAAGCGGAGCCGTCGGAGCAAAAGAGGAAGCGCTCAACGGCGGGGGATTTTGAACTGGAGGTCGCCAGCACTCAGAAGACACCGGGCAAACTGTCAGAGAAAAAAAGACGACGGTCACAGACGGCAGAGGGATCCGAAAGTGACATACCATCGAAGATAAGAAAGACAAGTGAAAGTGATGCTGGAGAGAAGGAGAAAGATGTAACAAAGACTAGTAAGTGATCATATAATGCACAAATAATTAAAAAGTAACAAAAAGTTCCACTTCCACTCTCTTTGCTTTTACTTTGCACAATTTAAAACTACATGAAGTAAGATGAGGTGTTTTTACAGCAGAGAAACCACGAGTTAGTTGGTGTTAACGGTGTTTTTCCCCTTTAAGATCTCCCCTCTAAAGGCGACACAGAGAGAGGTGTTGAGGAAGGGAAAGAAAACAGAGATGATTCAACAGTGAAAGCAAAGAGAAAGAGAAAAAAGAAACACAAGGAGAAACTGAAGATCGAGGAGGAGGTCATCCCACTCCGGGTTCTGTCAAAGTAAGATCCCACATCCCTTTTTCCTCATGCATGAACAAGAATGAGTTAATAAGTGAAAAACCCCTTCAGAACTAAAATTACTTTGAACACAATGATTCATGTCTTTCTTCCTCTTTCGCCCCCACATTAAGGAAGGAGTGGCTTGAGTTGAAGGATGAGTATCTGACCTTGCAGAAGCGCAGCATGACGTCCCTGAAGAAGTGCATCAATAAGATTGATCACAAGGAGCACAAGAGTCTAATGGAGACAGACAATAATGATCCTCAAGATGGAAACAGTGAGCTTTGATTGATTTGCCTCTTATTGGCACTCATGTCACAAGTGATCCCATTTTGATATTCCGATGTGTTGTAAACGAAGAGATAAGATATGTAATGAATTGTGGAAGCTGATATTTACAAGTTTCCAAGCGCAACAAAAGTCTTTGTCCTGGAATTTTAGCAAAAATTCACTTTCTTGTGGAAAAGACTTTCAGAAATTTCACACAACTTGTACGTTTCAGTGCTGAACAGTCGCATTTAACATGCAATAACATCAGTGAAGATGACATCAAGGCTCAACAGTATTAACATCCCAGTATTACTCCATGCTGTTCTCTTTAACGCAATAATGTTGGTTCATGTTCCCCCCCTCCCTCTAGTTGTGAAGAGTAAGAGAAGTGAGAAAGCGACTAACCAAGGCCCTCAGTTTACCAGCGGTGTCATCATGAAGATTACAGACAACAAGCAGCTACCAGGGAGGAAGTTCATCAAAGTACAGTATTACTCAATTATCATTGCCATCTGTATTTGGTTATCAAATCATGAGAAATGAATGATCAAGGCTGTTTTTACTTCCAAGTTTCTAGTTTCTATGGTCACAGTTTCTGTGACCTTTATTTGGAACCTGACCCATATATTGTTTGGATGTACACATTTCTGAAACCCCTGAAAGTTTCTGTGATGGTATCCAACTTATTTTGGAACACGAAGTAAACAGTCGGTCGAACTTCCGGTTTTTGTGCCGTACTTCCGTTTGATCGTTTCCGTCAACAGAGCTAACTAGCTTAATTAGCGTATTTAGCAATTCCGGTTTTCCTTGAAGCCATAGTTGTCCAAAAAGTTGTTGTGTTAGCTTCTGCTGCGCTGAAAAGTGAGTCAGCTAGCTGATGACCGGAAGTGCCTGACCGGAAGTCTTGCACAAAACCCTGGTGGATAACAGCATAATATCAAAGAATGAAGGAATTTGACTCTCCTGTGGATTCAAAACAAAGTAGTTAGATAGTTTTGTAATGCAAAAGTTGGATTAGAAAATATGTGCGTTGTATCCTGCACCATTCACCAAACAATCTCATTTAAATGATTGTCAGGTTAATCTGCACTGTACATGTAATCATTTATTTACTGTCACATAGATCTGTAAGATTACTAACATAGGTTTTATTTGCGCTTGTTTGTGGATTGTTTTGTGCAGGATGCTCTGTGCAAAATATCACCAGTGGCGTACATCGACATCTTGGAAGGAGACGCCGAGGGTCACATCCGCTTTCACACCCCAGAGGAAGCTAAAGCCGTTAGTGACGCTAGAGCAGAGCTACAGAAAGAGCACAGCTGGAAACTTGAGATCCTCTCAGGTATGAACTTTTATTTCCTTGTTTCAGTGTAGAATTATTTGTGCATAGCCTATATATCTCCAGTTGAGAAGAGGATGTGGATGACTGAGCTGGTTTTCATAATTGATGATGGCGGAAATAATTAATTGGGACCCATCAGCTTGTCTCAAGTTCTGCGTTTTTCAAAAGGTTTCATAGTTAAAATTTCACCACTTTAAAGGCTTATTGACTTTTGAGTCATGATATAACATAATGAATCTCTTTCAAAGGCGACCATGAACAACGGTACTGGCAGAAGATCCTCGTGGACCGCCAAGTCAAGCTGAATCGTCCGAGGGAAAAGAAGCGCGGCACAGAGAAGGTGAGGTCACCCTTTAAATATTTAAATAGAAAAATACATATACACACATGTTACTGTGCACAACAATATATTGTGGATCAGTTATTCCATTTTGAGTATATAAACAAGAGGCTGTTAACACCAAGTTGTATCAACTTTTAGCAAAATTAGGAGAAATCTGAATAATGTGGTATTTGGGATATGTAATATTTAGCTGTTACATTGTAATGCAGACATCACACACTGTTTATATGCTAATATTCAGAATGCACAAAAAAAATAAACATACATATTTGTGATTGGACTTTGGGATGCATATTTTGTAAGCAGCTTATTCTCGATCCAATCCATTTTTTGGATATGGACTAATATCTGGAATCATTTTAACAAATGAACACACACACACACGTCATCACTACAGTTAAAGCAGTGTGTCCCCTTTTGTTTATTTGCTCTCGCATCTAATGTCTTATTTTCTTGTCACACTTCAGCTCATATCCAAAGCCGAAAAAATCATCATCGCCCGGGCCAGGGAGGCTCATAAGCACATCCGTTTCCAAGAAGACTGACTGCTGCTGAAACTAGTTTGTGACAACCACACGTTTAACTATTAGACTTTACATAATGTGATTGGGAGGGGACAGCTGGTGTTAATGCGTACTTGGTCCCTTGTTTTTTGTTTGCACTGGAGCCCCCAATATAATGTGGAATGCTGCTATGCATATAGATATTTTGGCAACATTTTTTTAACTGATATCCTTTTTAAAAAAAACAAACAAAAAAAAAGATTCTGTATATGATGTAAATATGATTCATTTGAAAGTTCTCCCAGTCAAGACGTGGACAAGTCATGGCATTACCTTTTGAAGATATTTGCCTTTTTGTTTTTTAATAAAATGTCATTATTTGAGTATTACAGTATTAATTGTTTGGTGTATATAACACACTTGTGCTTCTTCTAAAGTTTGTGTGAGAGGAAAAAATGCTTTTTATTACAGGAATAATGGGCAGCAACCTCCACGTACTCCACGTACTTACTATAAGTTATCGCAGTTTAGATGGAGCATTCATTGGATCTAAATTATGGTTTTGCAGCCTCTGCAAAGTCGCTGCCGAGCAGATGTTTCAACATTTTTATTTACACACCTTTCATTCATTGGAGGATATAAGCTGTGATAGACCACATTAAGCTGTCTAACTTGTTTCCCAAACTGAATATAAATAGCCTTCAATTTAGTAGGTTACATAACACTTAAAATGAGTTGATGCTGAAGAGTATCAGTGAGATGCTTACTGGTATAAAAATAGTTGCTGTTGCATAATCTCAGTTCCATTTATGGCTTTTATTGGTGCAAAGGTAGACCGTACCTGAGGTAATGCCATCAGCCTGGTCTCTAGGAAACCTTAGCTTCTGCTAGAAACCATGCAGCTGATTATTTGGTGGGCCTGAGACGGCTCCTCACAGATGTCACCATCGGGCCAAGTCACTCCTCTGTCCAAAGAGGTTGTCCAGTACCTCCTGGATTCTTCGGTCCCGGTGGAGATGCATTCAAAGCCGGAAAATGCTCCATTCTCAGCAGGACACTCGGTGGCGTTACAGCTGGAATTACAGACTGCCGTCTCGTTCAGTTTGGGATGAAGGTTAAAGGGCTTTGGGTTTGTTTTGCAGCTCTCAGCAGGCTTGGGTGTGCACACTGAAAAGGTGGTTTTCTTTGGCCGGTCCAGCTTTTCTTTATGGACAGTGGGGAGGCGTCGCGGTGTGTCCCAAGCTTTGTAATCCTCCTTCATGGTAGTCGTTGCCTGGAAGGGCTCCTTGCTTTTCTCACTGGTTTGCATAGACGGCAGGACCGGTTTGGTACGCTGGCACTCGTGTGCCGTGTAGTCGGAATGTGTTGTGGAGAGGAACTTGTCGTGATCTGCTGCTGGGCTGGACTCTTTGGCTTTGCCTTGGCCGTGGAACTTGGTTTCAAGGGACCAGGTCTTGAATTGCTGAAAGAATTCACTGGCTTCGTCAAAAAGTTCTTGGTTTATGTCCCAAGCCGCCTTTGGCTTCAAGGGCACTTCATGCTCTAATGGCAGACCCTTGTTGGTTTGGTACACTGGCTTCTCCCTGCGTGTCCTGGGCTGCACTGGATGGGTGACGTAATCAGATCTGTAGCTGGTGACGCTCTCAAAAGGTTGTGGCTCTCGCGCCTGTGCGACCGGTTTGGAGTTCGCCGCAACTTGAGCAGAATTTTTCTGGGGGCGACCTTTGGAAGCGCTGTTCGTGACGACTAATCCTTGGTTGACTTTCAAGCTGTCACTCAGCTTATATGGCTGCCGCTTGGTTACTTTCCATGCCTGGAAATCGCCTGAAAACAAGAGACGGTGAGAGTGGATTTGAATCAGGATGCATGTTGTTTTATAGGGCTCTACTGATCCTCACATTGCTTACTTTTGTACACTGAGGTGTAGTCCTCCACCTTGGATGCCATCTGGTTTGCTACGAAGCGTACAGGATTGTGTGGAGCGCTGCCGCATCTCCGGTGGCCCTTGGGTGGCATAGATGGCTGTGGGGCCTTTGGTGGATGTTTTATCCATTTGTGGGTCACATAGTATGATCTGAAACACATGTTAATGATGTGAGATTCTTTTTTTTTTTACTTTTAGGCATTTTTATATACATGTAGACAGCCAGCTGCACTGCATCATGGACAATTGGACCTCACAGACACTGGCACCATTCTGCCTCACCCACCAGGAACATCAGTCCTCAAAAGTGACCTTTCACAGCTTAAGTTCAGGCTTTTTCACTAAGGTGTGTCCAGAGAGATGAGACAAAAAACAGATCAGATCTTACCTAAAAGTGGTCATATCGGTATTCGTCGCCTTCAGAGGATGGTAAGGGTCTTTCTGTGTCGAGGTTGAGACGACAGCCGTGTGGCAGCGCGGGGGAAGGAACCTCTCCTGGTACTCTGTGGTCATGGAGGCCCGTGTCTGGGCTCTCTGAGAGCCGTAGTGCTTCCTGGACATCAAGGCAAGGCAAGTTTATTTGTGTAACACTTTAAAACACAAGGAGTATTTAACCTTCATAAGGCAAACACCGGCATTAAGACAAAGTATTAAAGAAAATAAGGCCACATAAAAAGGCTCAAATACATTGCGAGTAAAATGAAATAGAAGATAAGAAGCTAAAATTGAATAAAACCCTCTCATGGACATTGTCAGGTAAAATGACAACATGTTCAACAACATTTTAAGGGCTTTCTTAGTCTTTCTATCATTCCACAGACATATATAGTTAGTAGTATATAATTTTCATTAATGACAAGAGTTTTAAAGCCTATAGAATCAGCATAAAACCCCTGCAGGAGTCAGCCTGATCACACATTTTTACAGACATATCACAGCAAACATATCCCACAACTACAGGTCACATAATTCCATTACAAATAGTGTCAAATTTGAACCAACACAAGCAGCTCACTAGCTTGTATTCTGTGTTTTCTTCAAGAAATCCCACCCAAATCTTGCCATCTCATAAAGAAAACGTAATAACAAAAGATGAGCTCACCTCACAGATGTGGCTTGTTGGCTGCCGTCGTGCTGTGCATTTTGCTGCCTCATAGTTTTGGGGTGCATCGCTCGTCCCGCGGTGCACCCTGTGCGCTTCTTGGCGTCCCGTGGCCCGGAGTTGAAGCAGCCTGCTCTCTTGACTCGTCGCTGCAGGCCTACAGCATATGAATTATTGACAGGAGGAACATGGGCTGTGTGTTGAACGCGAGGAGCACGCAGCGGCCGACAGCTTCTAAAAATAAACACCAGTGGATTACTCTCTGATGCGAGCCGGTTGTCAAGGCGAGGACGCGGCTCGTGATGATGCGCTTTTTTGGCGCGTAAAGAGGATTCCAAACCTGTAGTAATGTTGCACAAAGTGGAGTAGCCACTTTTGAAAAAGATACTAAGTAGTCCACCAGTTCTTTATGTGTCCCTTTTTAAAATCAAACTGGACTTCTAAAGGAGATTATGTTGCTTTTTCCTTTTTTTTTTTTTTTTT
>NTHP01000031.1:1578324-1617827 GCA_003416845.1 Oplegnathus fasciatus
GGGGGGGATGTAAGCACACACACACACAGTGGGAAGTAAAGGAAATTGTGACCTTGTGAAATTTCACATTTCGCAAGCGGATGTAGTCATGAGGATTCTGCCACGCAAAAGTGTTAAATTATGGATTATTGAAGCCACCAGGTCACGTGCATTTCTGTGTTTGCCCACTAGATGGCGTCCAAAGCTTTAAAAAGACGTGAAGAGAGACCATGAGGGCCACATTAGATTATGACAATTTGGATTTTGGAGTCTTTTCAACTACATTTAAAGACATCATTTAATTTGTGAAAGAGAGCTGACAGTTTTAACAAAACATCTGTTGCAATCTGGTGTCAGATTAGAATAGAAGTTGAGTTAAACTTTATGTTTTATGGGTGACAACCAGGGCTGTAAATGAGTTTATTTTTATTTTCACATATACAGCCTATACAACAGCATAAAACCAGATGTGACAGGAGAGGCCAGTGGACAGTGATACATCCCCTTAACTTAAGAAAAACAAAAACAAAACTAATATATAAAACGCGATTGAGCAAAATACATATCAATACAATGAAATTAAATGACAATAAGAGGCACAAAATGAACAGAAGAATTCCGCACCAATCAGCAGACAATATTCATACGAAAAGAAGAAAAAATATGTAAAAGGGGAAAAAAATCAGACATGATGAAATAAATGTGATGACTATTTCTTTTTTCAAAAGATAGCAAACTCTTGATAATCTGTGCTTTGCCCTTCCATATTTGTCCACAACAATATCTGAACACTGGCCATGTCTGGTTTTACAAAAAGGAAGGTGAAGATGGCCGACCTGTCCAGTTATTGATATTTAAAGACTGACATTTCAGTATTTTGTACTGATATTCAGCACTCTTTGGTTAATGGAATCCTTCATCATAACGTTAAATATTTAGTGTTTCTCACTGAGTTTTTGGCAGGGTGTAAAAGTCTCTGAAGCAGCATTTAGACGAGGAGCCCCCATAGATTTTCAAACAAAGGGTAATTCTCATATAGCAGCTCTGTAAATGAATAGACTAATTATTTAATTGATAACAAAACACAGCTGAACAAATGGAGCTAATGAACTGTTAACATAGCAAAACATACTCAGGGAGAAATTACTACATCAGAAGTGAACTTATGTGCAATCTACCAATAAGAATTATAAAAGGGAAAGTTGTCCCGCCCTAACAGGTGCAGCAAAGCTAACAGGGGAAGTGATGGAGATGTCAATCAAGCAACCTGAAGAGGCCTAATCAGGTAAAATAATTGAAATCACCTGTGTGCATTTACCATCTCCAAATCTCTTGGATGTTGCCCTTATTATATGAAGCATCATGGGTATACGTTTCGCACTCCAAGCCTGCAGATTATGCAACAAAACAGTGACTTCAGTGACTTGCTGTACACTGTTAACTAACGAATTTAAAGTGCTTCAGGTTACATTTGACAACATCTCTTCACCTGAAAAATACATTTCCAGTAGTAGTTTGTACTTGTTGGACTTTGTTCCAAATTGCCAGAAAGATTATAATATCTTATTTTATAATTAGCATTAACATAATAAAACTTGACCCATATGAGTGGGCAGACATGAACTTGAGGTTTAGGAATGTTGACCTATCAAAAGCTAATTAAACTAAATTCCAATTATTATAGAAAATATTTGTTTAAAAGAGACAAAAACTGCCCTGGTAAGTGATAAGTCTGCATTGATAACTCAGACATCTGTGCAGTTGTGCCTGTGCACTCAACCTACATCCTTCATTCTGAGTGATTTGGAGTGAAGATATATTTTCACAGAGAAGCATTAAAATGCAAAAAGGCTGGAAAGAGGAACCTCGGAATGAGAAGTCAGGAGGCTGGGGAGGTTTATGGATATTTGAAGTCCTTCCCCATTAAGAATATCTGACTGCATATGAGAAATGACTTCTCTACTCAGTGTCATCAGAATCACTCAAAGCATATTTTGGCATCTTGAAACGGCTGAACAGCGTGGTGGGATAGATGGTGATAGTGGTGTTCATTAAATATAGTTTAAAACTTGCTCAAAATAATGGTCTGCACATTAAATTCAAATCTCACTCTTCGGCGTCAAACAGAAAACACAAAGTTATGTAAGCCAGACGGTTGTGCCAAAGCCCCAGTAAACACATTAGATTATCACTGTGCCATTCAGACATACTGTTCAGTTATGAATGTGGATTAGAGTTGCCACTATCATGTAATGTGAACTACTGATGGATTGTTTGCATTGTCTGCTAATCCACGACATAGATATCGACAAACATCTTATCAGAATTCAAGGCACCAAACAGTACGGGAGGGACTGGGGGGGTCGCTAAACGCCAGCGTCTGTGTTTGAGCGCTGCTTGGCTCTGTGGCTCTCTTCTCTCCACGTGATGTCTGTTGAACACGATCAATCAATATGATGCGCTCTTTTCTCATGTTTGGACAGTTTGCTTCCACCCAAACCTTCGGAGGAGAGCTTTTAAGGTTTATCGTGCGTTTTTACGCAGCGCCATGGCCAAAAACATTTTGTTAACGTTGCCATACACTGGCTGCAGAAAATGCGATTCTTCAGTTTTAAACATCACAATAATTCCATGAATTATTCATCTTCTTAAACGTGTTTGCTGTCTTGCAGTGCTCTTACAGTAAACCATCATTTTACAAAATGAAACTCGTAAGTGCGTCTTTACGCAGCGTTCCATTGTATTCCTGTCAGATCTCCAGTTTTAGAACAATGTAACTGCTTCATGTACACTAACGGCGATTATACTGGACTGCAAGAGCTCAAAAGGAGCGGGTCAATAAATTATGTTAATCAGTCAGGACAGATTGGAGGCGTGTTGTTGCCGTAATGAGGGGGAGCATGCCTGCGCCGTGGAAAAGCTCCCAGTGGTAAAAGCTGCCTCCGCTACATGCGCGCTGCCTCCTATTCCCCCAGTCTCTCTTTCTACTTTATTGTGCATAATAGCAATTTCCTCTGCAGTAGACTACCGTGCGAGGCTCGGTGCAACAAGTTTGCAGGAGCCACAACACGCCGTCAGACAGGTTGACTTGCTTTGGCTGGAGCGGGGCTCCACTCATCTATCTGTCGCTGTCACCACAAAGTCACTGTGCGTGAACGCCGCGTCGCAGGCGCACACACACACACACACACACACACACACACACACACACACAGAGAAGAGTGTGCCATAATTTCGTGACTCCGCGCCAGATGCAGTTTGCTCCCAACAGCGCGCGTAGTTGTAGTTAAATGGAGATCGCGGAGGCAAGAGGAGCATCTAAGTGCGTGGAAAAAATGGAGAAAGAAGTGGCGCCTCAGAAGCGACAGTATTGCCGCACAACAGTGCTGAACATAATCTCGTCTTTATGTTCAGTGGCGTCCATCGCCTTTTGCATTCTTCTGAGCGTTAACGCAGCTGATATTAAGAGCCGGGTTGTGGATTTGGAGAGTGGGAATGGCGAGCACACCTTTATCCGTGCCCCCGGCTACTCCACGGATGATTTTAATTCATTGATTGAACAAAGAGTGGACGAGCTGCTCTCTCAGGTAAGATTGACTCTTGCTCTCCTCGAGTTAATTGTTTTTACCAGCTTAATTGCCCACAGACTGACACTATTTCAGTGAACAGCCGTGCAGAAATCCCTCCAAATACTTTGATTGTATAAAAAGCACCATGCGCATGTGAGTGAAAATGCCATTCTTTTAACATTTCAGCGCTCCTATGAAAATTTTGTCAAGATTCGGACTGCAAGACAAGCATCACCTGAATGCAACTGCCCTCCAGGTAAGTGAGAACTACTTTTCCCAATGCGTTCTGGACATGTGGTTGTGTGCCGGCGTGTGAGACGCTGGATCTGAAGCCTGTTTGACTCAGATCAGAGTTGATGTTAGAATGAATGGAAGCTTTCTGGACAGGTCTTTAGTTTATTTCATCGAAACCGATGACACATGACAGTTTGCCTGGATAGTGTTGATAGTTTGGGGAGGTCTGCTGTGAAGGATGCAGACAGCTGACCGGCCATTACACTTAACAGAAAGAAAGGTATTTAACAGCGGTCTACAGCGGTCTATACATAGAGGTGCTGAGAGGTTGTTTGACTTGTGATGTTGCCTGCTCACTTGTCCACTTGAAGGAGAGAGAAAAAGCCTCTTGAAATGCACGTTTCTCACCAGTAGATGGAAACATTTATTCCTTCAGTGTGGGTCAGCATTCGGATCATTTTAGGATGGAGTCAAGGTTGGGTTAGTCAGTGCATCAGTGTGGGAGATGCTGCACAGTTGGCACCGGCTGTTAAATGTTACCATGGCATTTACTGTTGTGCATCATTGTCACATGTCATTGGGAGAAAAGAGTCGGTACTGTTCCTGAATATGTGATTGACAGCTCCAGTATGAATGAGGTGGAAAAAAAAATTAATGTATAATAGAGCCCTGCAGGTGTTTTCTGACAATATAGATGCACAATTGCCAGCTAGTATCCAATTCTAATGCAAACTTGGTCGTGCAGTTTAAAATTTCAATTAGTCCATTAAGAATACATGAGGTAAAAGTAATGGAAATAACAGATTAAGGTCTTTAATCTCCATTTATTGTGCTTTATAGCATGATTTTTTTCACTCTGGTTTAGGTGAAAGGAATTGCATATCGTGTCTGTTGAATGAAAACCATGTATCTCCAATTTTGATGATTTTAAATTTCTCAGATAAACGGAAGGATTAAGTGTTCCTACTTCTTAAGATGAAAAAATGCATTGCTGCAAAGCTGAAAACAGGGATGTTTTTCTTAGCTCAGAAAAAGTTAACATTTGGAGATGCATGGTTTTCATAGGTCAGCGGGGATGTGTGAATTTCTTTAAGATTCCACCAGACATGTATAGTTGACGGGTTTTCTCGTAGCATTTTGTGCTTTTTTCCCCATGGGAAATGTTCTTATCAACTCCTCAAAAAAAAAAGCCTACAAGGTCACTGACAATCATCAGTGTTCAGAATATGAAAGGTTTGTCAAACAGGATCCTCAGCCTCTCTCAGTGTGGATAAAAGGAGTACTTGGAATCAGAATGAAGTGTAGCATCTTGCCTTTGTAAATAACATGTCACTGTACACGGCAGTAACATTTCCAAGTGCTCTCAGCAAGGCACATGTGAACATTACGCTCGCGTCTGGCAGACTTATCCGTGTGACTGCACATCTGAACCACTAGAGTACAGGCAGCAGGAAACTGACATGTTTTCACAACTTTTTAAAGTTTGACGAAGAGGGATCTGTCCGTATCACAGGCTCCCTCGACTCCAGCTGGAAATGTGATACAGTAAGTGTGAACATACTGTCGGTGACCTCTCTCTGGAAAAGTCACAGTTGTGACATTGTGCAGAGTAGCCTTGTGGTCGGAACTTTGGATGGACAATCCAGCATCTGTGCTGCAGGACTGGAGTATCCTTGGGCAAGATGCTGAATCCTTAGTACAGCCAGGTACTGCTCTGTTGTTGTCCCAGACCTCTGACCTCTCTGTCAAACAAAAGATTCCCCCTACTAGATACATACAGCAACACAATTCAGTAAAAGGATTATTATGTCTATCATAATCAGACAGAGGTGAAAGAAGAAACGAGACTGGTGAAAGTAATAATCCTTAATGACCCAAATTTCTTTGTTTTCACAAGTGGTTTTATCAATTGCGAATGACTCATCTGCTGAGTAAGAATGCCTGAATTACTGAGCCAGAAGTACTGGAAGTATTAACCATAATGAGACTCTCACAATCATGCTGCTCTCTGTTCTCAATCCCTATCATATGTCTGCTATTTATTTTCTCCCACCACATTTCTGCAAAGGGCAGAAATAATACAATGAAAACATTTCACATCAAATGAAGCGTGACGATGCTAAAACCAAGGCGGCACCGAGCTTGATCTCGGAAACTGGCACTCTCAAATTTGATTTGATTTTTTTTTCATATCCAGTACTTATCCTACACATATAACACCAGTATACTTTGAAGAATCTGTAGTGTATTCAATATTGTAATGTTCATGCAGTGTAAGTGTATAACACATGCAACTTCTACCATACTTTGTTAATGCTTGGGAGTGGGCTTTTTCTGGACAAATATCTTTATACCGTATTAATGCTGAATGGGCTCACTCAATATTTATCCTTCCTTCTGTCTAGGAGACAGCCCCTGGCTCAGATGTGGCTTTTTTTTTTCCTTAAGGGGAGGACTGTAATGTGCTTTTCACAGTCTTCACTTTATTGCTGTCAAAGAAGATGGAGTGGTTGCAAAGACAGAGCAATGGTCCATAGCTGGAGGATATTTTATAGGTTGCTTCTGAGTCAGAGGAAGTTTGTACCATCTTTATCAAAGAAAGTCTGTCCTGAACTTAAAGTATATTTTATTCATGCTGATGTAACTCTTTGTTAATGAAGGTGAAGTTTTTTTTTATGATGCCATTTGTCAGTCTAACAGTGTCTGGTATCGCTGTCATTTAGCACTCAGTTATTAGCTTCTGAGTGACTAAAAGCATTTTCACACTTTGGCTGTGATTGGGTCTGAACCTGAGATTGTTCTCAGGCTCTAGGGATGGCAGTGTTGGTCGGGTGGTCAACCACTTTGGTCCAGACTGAAATATCTCAATAACTACTGGATGGATGGCCATGAATGTTTGTACAGACATTCACGGTCCTCAGAGGATGAATGACTTTGGTGATCCCTTGACTTTTCCTCTACCGCCACCAGCGCGTTGACATTTTTGTTTTTTAGTGGAATGTCCTAATAACTTTTGGATGGATTGTCATGACATTTCTTACATATATATTCATGGTGCCCAGAGATTCAATCCTACTGACTTAAATGATCATCTAACTTTTTCCTCCAGGGCCACCATGCGGTTGTCATTTGTGGTTTTGAGTGAAATTGGATGGATTGCCGTGGAATTTGGTTTGGACGTTTATGTTCCCCTCAGAATGACTGGTACCAACTTTGCCGATACCTTAACTTTTCATCTGGCAGCATCATCAGGTGAAAAGTTCAGCTTGTCCAATACTTCAGCTAAGTCTGATTAATTGCCTCAAGTGATGTCACTTGAGTCAGTGGCATTTGAAATGTTTTAAAATGAAAAACATCTGCGGGTGTGGAGTCAGAAAGAAGTGAGTTTACCAGACCTCTGTAACGCACTCCTCATCTCTGCGTGAGGCTAGCATCTCGAGGCTACATTAGCCGCTACCAGTGTAACACACGCGGATCTCTGACCAAACTGTCGGCAGTTGAGCTGCACTGTGGGTAATGTAGGTATTAGGATTTGACAATGAAGAAGAATGTATAGAATAAAAGACAATATCTTGAGTTCTGCAACATCAGTTTTGCTACTTTTTTTTTCATTGTTGAACTCCCTGTCTTTATGAGTCCGACAATGTTATAGAAGTGCAATGATAAAGTACTCTTGGAGTACTCTTTTAAGTAGGGACCCCGTGCCACATTTTCATTTTGAACCTGTGTCAATTTTTCTGGACTGGACCCTGAGTTTGAAAAACTTTTTTTTGGTTTTTACACCATACATTTGGTGTAAATAGTCTTGGGTCTAGGGGGAAAAGCAAAGAAAACCAAGTTGGTTTGAAATCTCTGAAGTCACACCCACTCAGTGTGCCACACTGTGAAGCGAGTCCCCTTCTAATAATTGTTTCAGCATTGGCGGGCAGTTTTCTTTTTCATTTTTTTGTATACCTTTCTCCTCCCTTGGGATCTGCATTCCAAGCTGGGCCTGTTGTTTAATGGGACCATAATAAAATGTGCAGTCAGCAAGCACTGGTGCTTTGCTCTTTCCCTGTTTACTCAACCATACGCCTCAAACCCCCCTACCCCCAACATCCCCTTTTCCCACTCTGCAGCATATCTTGAAGTTAATGCTTCAAAAAGCCTGGCAGCTAAACACCGGCCCAAAGTGCTCTTGAGAAAACACAAACATACAACTTGTAATGTGCGGGACTTTGTTTTTCTCCTCTTAACACCCAATGCTGGTTGTCAAGGGCAAAGGGGCAGCAGGGGGTCATATCAGCTGGCTGTTTATGTCGTAAGATTTCAAAGTAAAACCAGAAGCAGATGCAACAATATCTGTTTGGCTTGCTTTGTCAAGTCCAGATTTGATTTACTTCCGCAGAGACAAAACTACACAAACACACAGCCCACAAAATTCTCAACCTAATCACTCCTTTTGCAACTCCTCGTGGCCAAGCTGGGTTACACTCCCCCTTTCCGCCTCACAAAGTGTGTAATCCCAGTGGCCTGATACAATTACAGTTGTGCCAATCCCTTCAGATATCCTCAACTCAGTGGGCAACTGGTAATTAATCACTGACAGCTTTTGAATTTAGCCCTCTGTGTGGTTTGGTGCTGGGAGGTGCCCTAATAGCCATGTAATTACTGAGTGCTAGGTAAAGCTAAGCAGACTTCCAGGTAGCCACTGCGGCCAGATGCTTTTGGTTAGGTGAGTCAGGTTAGGCTGCCTTTGTGAGCAAGTGAGGCCAGAGACGAAAGATGGAGCCTGGGAAAGCCTTTGCTGGAGGCAACGGTGAATGGGCAGTTATGACTTCAATTACTGCTAAATTGCTTAAAAGGGTATCTACATGTAAATCATGAGCATAATGTACTCCATGCAGTGAATAACATCTTGCCAACATCATTTTATGCATGAAAAGCTTGAGTCACTCAGCTCAGATTTTACATCAATCCCAATAAATTAACATGATGTGATTTATCATGATGAATCATCAGAAGTGGTGCATTTGCCCTAATTTTCAATTCTCGCACAGGGTTTATTATAAAGAGCAGGATGCTGGAAATAGCACAGATGGTCTCTTTTATACCTTTGACACAGCAGTTTTTATGGGAGATGATGAGGCATGCCAGCTGAAAGCACTGGTAATGACTGCGGGGTTTGAAAGGGTGGCACACTTTTTCCTCCTTTTTACTATACATTAACCTGAGGGGACACTCTGAATGGAGAGGAGATGACATGATTTTTATATGAGCGATGTCACAACAGCACTCAACTGGAGATTGAAGTACCTCGGGCTGGGAGAATGGGGACAGGGCCAAAAGAATGGAGGGAAATCGAAATGCTTGTGCCTAATGGTTCGTCTCACGTGTCCTTGAACATTTCCTGGCGTCGATCCTCAATCGTCATTTTGTGTGGAATAAAGTAGGAAGCTTGGAGATCCTGTGTTGGCTGCTTCTACGGTGACCACTTGGAGTTAAATGAAGGGGTTTCCATCACCACAACATAACGGCACACCCCACAATTGAATAAAATAATTGTCTCCCTTTTTTATTTGCTCCAAAAATAGGCTGTGTTTGTCATAAAATTAATGTTTTCCCTTTAGGATTCATGGCACTTTCTGCGTCATCAAAGCATAAAGTTGGACAATGAGATTCAAACTGTCGAAGGTGGAGCAAAATTATTCTAGTGTGCTTTTGTGTCTGGCTTCAATAAGCTCTTTGTTAATGGATGTCACCCAAGTTGTTTGATTACAGTTGAATGGTTTTCCTGTAAGGATGTGCTGCAAGCCCTTCTTGGTCCTTTGTATCTACTCAAGCACGATAGGAAGGCATCATGCATGGAGGTAAATTTGTTGCTTAAATATTGAGGAAAAGAATTAGGAGGCATCACATTAGCAGGCCTGGCGAGTATTTGAGTGTCTGCACCTTCTGGGGGCACTTCGGTGGTGGTGATACAACATTACCCCTCCCTTCCATTGCCCTGTAACCTCCGGTGCAGGAGGGGGAATCACTGCTGTTGGTTCCCTTTGATGCTCCCTCTCCCAGGATCCAGTGCTCCTCTGTCAGAGCTGGGTGGCAAATCCTCCACAAAAGGCGGCTCACAAATTCGGTGCCTCATCCACTGGCTGCCCTCTGACACTGGATTGAAAGTTCCAGTCATCCTCCTACTGAAGTCTCCTTTGTGATGGCTTAAGTTCACCCTTCCCTTCAGGAGCCCACATACTCATCCCTGACCTACCAATATTCAAAGAGACTTTAAATAGACAAGGGGGACCTTTTCTAATGTGACACCCTTGTGGAACAGCTGGTCTACTGTTCAATATGGTGATTTTTCTGTGACTGCAACGGCCACTGAAATGTTCCAGGATTTTTTTCTGTGTACTTCGACTCTAATTATCAACTCTCATCTTAAAAAGAGAAGATTTTTACCTCTAGTAGCGCCATGGATCTATGAGTGGGTCCCTGTTTTGTTTATCAGGTGGTGGTAACATGTCAAGATATGCTGAAATGCACCAACAAAGGCAGTGAAGAAGAAGATTGCTAGCTAGTAAACATGGATGTAGACAAAGTAGGATTTAAAATAAATAAAAAATCGTCTTTAAAGGATACACAGTGAATGAGTAACAGTGAATGTAAACATAACTTTTGTTTGTTTACAAGAAAACTCCACAGGACACCTTTAATATATTGTATTTCTTTTACCAGCCTGTCTTATTGAAGGTCTCCAGATGAAACTTTTGATATATAGTCAGTATTTCCTGTTTGTGAATCATTATTGGCATGATGCTAGCAAAATGTCAAATGCAAACTACATTATACACGCTCTCTGATTTAGAATGCAATTTAGCCCCCAATGCCTGTCTCCGTAAAACAATTCTTATTTCATTCGTTTTGAATGTAAGAATGATTTTCCAGTGTCTGTCATCAATTTCAAATCACCAGTAAAGCACGCCGATGCCAGCGTTCACCCGTGTCATGGAAATTCTGGGCTCCAGACAAGCAAAGAGAACTAGGAACCCCTGAGGCGCTCCCCACATGCTCTCCTACCCCCCTTTCCCTCCTCACCGCCTGTGGCTTTGTGCCCCAGGCCTCTCAGCTCTAGCAGGCATGGAGGATGGGGGGTGAGGGGCACAGATGCTGCTACTCTGTGCTCCATCAGCCTAATAAGAACAGGCACTACAAATAAAACAGACTGGTGTGCAAAAAAAAAAGTATTGGGACGTGCCACGGCAGGAAGCTATAATTTTGCCAGCGTGTGCCTGACATGCAAACTATGGTTAATATGGTCTTGCCACCAGTCATGGGCATCCCTAAAAAGATGTCTTTAATTTTGAAAACAATGCATGGATGGCGTTTGCTGAGTCTGTTTATTTTATTTGTGTGTGTGCATCATTTACTGCGAGTCCACAGACTGAGGGCAGAATTAGCTCAGAGCTGTTCCATGTTATGTTCAGTTCTTAAGTCCAGAAACAGCATGACCTTGACACCAAGTCATTTTTCATTTTAGTCCTAGACCTGCAAGGGAGTGTCTGAAAATGATTGTTGTGGGGAGGGAGGGTGGAACCTTATGTTTCATGTTTTAAAAATTCAAGACTGTCCCAAGTGTTGTTAATATTTTCATTTGACCCTTCCCTTGAAAAATAAAATGCGACACCCTCCCCTCAATAAGTCAAAACAATACTCCAATATAAAATTGGTACAATTTAACCTACAATTTAGATGATCTCTCCCAATTTAAACATTTACTACATTTAATACCACATACATTTTCACAATGTACGCCATCAATACTAACATTATAAGTGAAAATAAGTAATTGCCCATTTTAGGGCAAACAGATGATGGCATCCCATTGACTAAGTATTCCATCCACTCTTTATTTTTTAACCATGAGCTACTAAATGAATAGATGTTACCATGGCACCGAATGTGTGAACTGGCCCCAGGCACCAGCTCTGGCGTGTGTTGATTGCACACACTAGTGTGAAAATGACAAGCTCGTTGCGAGAGATAGCGTTAAATCACAAAGCACTTATAACATCCACCTGTTTCTCAAAATGGTATCAAAATCTGTATCGGGGCTTTGAGACAGTTGGGGGACTGTGGTACTCTGTATATCTCAAAATGCACCCTTAGGACCCATAGCAAACATGAAAATCATCTCTTTGATATAAGCATTTGATCTTTTTTTTCCTATATAATGAGTCTTACAAGAGAAGGTTGAAATAAAATATAAATAAGGTTGAAAAAAAATTAAAGAGCCTCTCCTGGTCTCCCAAAAAAGATAACCATTGCTTTAGCAAAAATAAAAATTATAATGCCCTCCCCCTTTTCTAATAATTTTTGTATAGTTCCTAACCACATGTCTATCTTCTAGATGAATTCTCCAATTGACATTTCTGATCAATCATTTTATTGTTTTTTGTTCAATTCCAAGGTTTTAAAGCAAGATATATCAAACTACACCTAACGCAGCATTGGCAGTAATCCTTTCAGATCATTTATTTATGGTCGTTACAAAACATTTGCTAGAGCTAACATTTTGGAGTGCCCTCTTTTCAATTTTCAAACCATTTAGTCTCAGCAAAAACAAGCATGCAATCCCTCAAGCTATCCAAAGACTGCAGGGATTCAGGCGATTTCTCAAAGTGGAAAAAGTGATGGAGGCAAGGAGGGTTTGCCCAGCGGCTGGCCAGATGATGTATGCTCCCAGACTCCCCCGGGGCGCCACCGAGAGGTTGGACTCAGAGGAAACGGTCCAAACGGTTGGATCAGACTGTTGGTGTTTCTGTCCACTGGGCCAAACACCACTAAACGTCCAGTGTGTTTGTCAGTTAAGGAGACCCCCTTGTCCCCCCCCCCTTCACTGTCCCCTTCCATGTTAAGATAGATACAAGAATGTTTTGCTTGGGATGTTGTCAGCTTGTTCGATGCCCCCCTCCTCACCACCGCTCACCGGGGGACTTAAACTTTGCCAGCTCTTCCTTCTCGAAGCTTGTGCTAAATGTGACATGAAATATGAGTCATGCTGTAGATGTGAGCTGGTAATAAACACACCGAGCAAACATTTGAGCCCATGTGCACTCACAAACACGCTGTCGCACACCCGTGGGCACAACTGTATCACAAAATATGCACACTCGCGGATGACCCAACTCGCAAACATGTAGAGACACCAGTGCCACAGAAACATGCAGCCATGCGTGACACCCTGCAGTCCCTCACTGTAGATTTTGTAACTGGATATATCACCAGTGGCAAAGGTTTTTGGTGATATTGTGGTTTGTTTAATTTAATTTTCTAAATTAAGAGAGGGCGAAAGCATGAAATAAATGGATTGAAGACATTCATTCTCAATTTTCTCAACAAGCTGTGATGTTAAAAATGGTGTGGAATGCGGTTTTCTAATCAAGGCTTATGTAATGGTATTTTTCCTCAGTATTTATGAATACTTTTTTTTTTCTTTCCCCTTTAGCATGCAATTAATCTACAACATGCAATTAAATAAATTGGCTCAAACAAACAATACAGTGCCCGGGGAAGTGGCAACTTGCCAATCTAACATACCTGGGAGTGTACATGCATCTACTGCGTCTTTGTAAGTAAAGATGGATTGATATGCAGAGAGTTGCCTCATGGTCTGGTCGTAGCACAGACGGTCTTGCTTTCAGGGGCCCCTCCCCAAGTATCTGATGAAGAAGAGGGTAGAAACAGCTGTGTAAGCCACAGTTAAGGCCTGGAAAACCTAGCGGTGAGACAGGCAACCCTATGCACTTTAATTTAATTGAGCGGTCATTTGATATGGTCCGAGCAGGCTAGACGGCTGGTTAAATTGTAATTTTCGACAGCGTGATAAACGGCGCTGATGCTCCGTATGTCTGCCTGAAAATAGGTCTGTCTGATTTCTAGTCTTAGATGGAGGCACTAGTTTGGGACAGTGCGGCATAACGATGTGAACTGTGCATGTCTGCATGCGTCATTGCTGTGCTTTTGTGCACCAGTTTTTAATTATGACAACCTTTTTTTTATAAGTGAAGGCAGGTTTCGGCCTGTCCTTACTCTGATAAGTGACAATTACATGACGGTTTTGTAAAATTAGGCGTGCAGTGGTAAGGTAAAAGTGGAAGTAGGAGATATGAATTCATGAAATAACTGACCGCTGGCTAAAGCCTTTCCCCAAACAGTGATTGTGCAATCATGGCTTAGCAACAGTCACTAAGCACAAGAGGCCTGTAAAGCTTTGAATTTCTTTGTGATATTTAGTATTTCAAGACTTTAGACGGTTGTGTCTTCTTTTTTCAACCTTTCCAAATGAAAAACACAAGGAAAATTGTGAGGAATAAATTAAACATTGTGTCAGCTATTACTTAAACTGCAAACGTTAGCATGCCCGGCTTACTACCTTACTACAGTACACTCCAGTAGTAACTTAGCGTTAACGTTACAAAAAACTAGTCACAGGAATTTAAATACTTTATTTAAAGATAAGCATAAGGGTGTCCCCCCCCCCGTTCCAGTGCACACTGTTGAGGAAAGATTATCCCAGTTGATAATGCCATTCATCTGGATTCATGCTGTTCACTCTGAGGTTGATGAGTTGTTTGTGTGCATTCATGCGCTGGTGTCTGTTAGGTTTTAATGAATCAGGCACACTGAGTGGAAATGTTATGAGATTGTAAATCAGGATACCTCATGCATATTTTACACATTTTCCCCACAAACAGAAAAGTATAACGATCATTTATGCTGAATGTAACATCCAAATGATGCACAGACACAAAAAAAGTCAACGAAGTTGCCTTTAAAGTGATCTACATTCTAGTACTTGCATGAATATATTCATTTATATTAATGTATTTTCTAGGGAATGGCCCAAATTCCCTACCGTGCTAATATACAGATTACTTGTTTTTCTATCGGTTTTATCTTAACTATGGACTTTTTTGTGATAATACATCTGCTCCAGTGTCCTCACACACACTGTTGGAAAGTTTAGAGCACCGTTTGAGAAGTTTGTGCATCATGAGGGTTGGAAGTTCCTCCTGTCCACATGTCGAAGTGTCCTTGAGCAAGACCTAAACCCCAAATTCCTTCCAATGTCTGTCTATGTGTAAAAATCTAAGTCTCTTATGGGCTAAAGCATCTGCCAAATTAATGTAGTGTAACAGTGATAATGCTCTGAAACACAGACGTTGCAATCAGTTGCCCTACATCTAATAACCTTTTTGACTCTCTACCAGTCAACATGACGTCCTGCAAGGCTCTGTCTGGATCCAGGTTAATGAGCCACCTCCCATGAGCCACGCTACTATCTCGAGCCATTTCGCATCTCGTGAGATTCTCATACTGCACTTGTTACTGAAATACAAAGCTGACATCTCCGCAAGATTGACGACGTCGGCGTGCTGGCTCGAGCTGGAAGTGCCGTTCATTTCGCACAGAACATTGCACTTACTGCCTGCTGTGTCGGCTGCAGGTAGAGCATGCAAATTCAAACACGCGCTAGAAATTCTGTGCATATACCTGACTGGAAGTGTTGAAATATATCACAGTGTCCAAGTATATTTGGATGCTCTATTGTAGGTCATATGCCATGCTATCTATTTGCAGCTTTCTTTAGTGCCCAAACTGATTTGGTGGCAGTTAAGATTGTGATCTAGAAGGACCATATGGCCCTCTGTGGCACCTGTTGATAGACAAAGACAAATTGTGCAAAGAGCAAAGTCTTCATAAATCAGTTGCTTAATTGGAGCCATCCCTGCTCCTTAAATCTTTAGCGCACTGTAAATGTTTATTGTCTCGTAAGTATGCCCCCAAGTGTTTTCACTGGTTTCCCAGGGTCTGTGTTTAGTGCAAATGAATGGCGATATTTATGTTCATAGTTTTGAAGCTGCAGCAGATTTAAGATGGTCAAACCCACCGGTGAGAGTTCGTGAGAAAATTGACTGATGGCCTTTTTGCAAAGGCATCACGCCGCTGGGTGATTATGACTTAATCTAGAGGTGGGTATAAGTCAAGGTTATCCCTATTGTCCATCTCTGAAAAAAATAAAATGGTAGTAGGTGATCTTTCCTCCTTAGCAGATATGCTGGGTGTCAGCGTGACTGATTTGAAGGGCTTCAGGTAGGGATTATCTTTTTCTCAGTGCTAAACAGCAAAAGATGAGTGGGGATCCATCACCGTGCCCTTGACCTTCAAAACAAATTACCTTCTCAGCATTCTCCCTGCCTCGGCTGCCACTGTTGAACATTAGAGGCTTTTTAATAGCCAAAGGAAAAAATTATGGAGAAGAGACATGACTTTACATGACGTGCATTTCAGCTGATTAAATATGACATGCCAGTAGTTTGAACTTGCCACAGTATTTTTGGTGCCCAGGGTAAGATGGTGACCAGATTAGTTAATCTTTCCCATTGTGCCAACTGCATGTGTAATATCAATTTAAGGAATATAGAACACATTCTGACACCCAAACTGACTTTTGGATTTCAGCATCAGCGTGCATTTGCCGTCAACTCCGACATGCTTTTTCCTTTCATGTAATGTAATAAATGAGAGGGAAACTCCTGCACACGTGTGGGTCTGCAGTCAGATCCCCAGTGTAATATAGACTTGATCGTGTACTTGTTATTCTTAAAGCAGTCATTCATGCACTATTGGCTATCCCACCTATGAACTTGGAGTCACTTTTTTGAGGTGGAGGTCAGTTGGCAGGAGCTGGCAAAGCATCTGCGTTACTGCAAAACGTCAGGTCCCAATAATACGAGGGTGTAGGTTTCGTCTGAGCGAGAACGGGGAATAACACGACGTAACTCAATGTTTCTTTAGTTTAAATCAGTTGCACGGAGTCCCATAGGAGTTAAGGCACTCTTGCTTGTGAATGTCATACCCATAAATCTAAGTCTTGCCAGCCCTAGATCCAGTTGCAGCTTTGGACAATGCTGCTGAGTTGAATGAAATTAATGAAATTACAGAGTTAATATAGCCAATCCCTGCTGAAGTGGATATTAAGGAAAAAGAGTATTGATTTTCATCATAGAGTGAATACACTAAAATGGCTGAAACCCATCACCACCCTTTAAAATCTCTGATACCATGAAGTGTTGGGCTAGATATGGAGGTGCCGCCTGAGGCAGAGCGCATTGCTGACAGAGGTCAGAGCTGCAGAGTTTTCGGTTGCAAGACTGCCCTGCTGCACTGGGCATAAATACTAGCAGGCTTTGCTGAATATATTAGTTTTGAAGAAGCCTGCATAGCATGTGTGCATTCAGTCATTATATACAGTGAGTTGGATGGAAATCAGGGATTCAATATTTTATAGTTTTTTGGATAAGTTTTTATTAGTGGTTGCATGCTGGCTTGTAAGAATAGCACACTGAGAGAAGTGCATAGGGTGAGAGGCTAAGATGTGTTGCAAGTGCAAAGGGGCAGCGTTTGAGGGCTTATGAGAGAAGAAAAATGGATTTGGACTATGTTTCTCTCTTTATAGTTTACTGACACTCTGCTCCAGGTAGACTGCTCCCCTCCGGCCTGTTCTCGGATTAGCATGTGCTAGCCAAAGTCAACACGAGAGGAAGCGGGGAAACGACTTCCCTCATTCGCACCGAGACTGCTAATGCCTCGCCAGATCTTGTGTCAGACCAGTCAATCTGAGATGTATAATTTGTGTTCGATGTAAAACAAAGGAATGAATTTATTTGCTATTTCATTTTATTCTATATTTCTGTGGGTGTTATGCTTGTGATTCTAAAGTTTAAATTTATCCAAAGGGTGCTCTTGGGGACAGAACCAGTCCTGCAGGCAGTGTGGTTAAAAAATGGGTGATCACTTTGATATTTTATATATTGGCAAGAGATTGCTACAGAGATGATTAAAACTGTAGACGCTGATTGCATATTATGCAATGGGCAAAATCCAAAGCCAATTTATGGTACAGGATGAATATCTCTTTAAAATACACTTATTTGGCCAGTGAATAGTTTTTGTGTGGATTAAACAAATGAGACACAATGTGTTAATTAGCGAGCTTTAGAGGTGCTGATAGGCAGATTTTGTTACCTTTGGACAGAGCCAGGCTAGCCGTTGCCCCCTGTTTCCAGTCTTTGTACTAAGCTAAATTAGCCAGCTGCTGGCAATAGCTTCATATTTAAGACATTAGAGTGGTATCAATCTTCTCATCTAACTCATCTAAAGAAAGCGAATAAGCGTATTCCTGAAATTTTTTAACAATTCCTTTGAGACAACAATATGATATAATATACAGTATACTATACATGTGCCTATAAAATGTCATTCATTACATGTGTTATTGAAAAATCCTATTCCTGTACAATTATTGTGCTGCCCATGTCAACACACTAATTTTGCCTGAAAATATCAATTGAAATAAAGTTTTGGGGAAAAAAACTGTTGTGCAGAAAACTTGGTATAGCACTCAGTTTTACATCCATAGTACAGAGGCCAAAACAGAAGGGTAAAACAGGTTGTTAAACAGGTTAACCAAAAGTCACCAAAACATCATCAAGGCACTGCTTGCCACCTCTTGATGTCAAAATTGGGTCATGTTCAAGGCCCTTCCCAACCCACTCGTGTTTAATTGCCACGTGCTAAAGAATTTCCCATGTGCACACAAACCAGTCAAGTCTGGTGCGGCCTAATAATTGTTCACTCAAATCGCCTCTTTGTGCTGCTGTCTGCTCTCAGGGCTGCCAGGATTTTTTTCTCTCCCCCCTTTCTGCACTCTTCAAATGAGATCTCCCCATGCTTGCAATGATGGCTCCGAATGAGCCATTGCAAAGTATTTTCTAATTGACAGGGGTTATCTGCTCAGAAATCCTTTCGCTCCCCTTTGCTACTGTCAGCCACTACATAAAAGACATGTCTGGCTGTTTGATTTCAACCAGGCGCAAAGCTGTCTTTTAAAAGCAATCTGTGACTCACAGAGACATTTATCCCTTCCTCTACCAACGTGGCCCCTCCTGCTCTGTCCAATCGCCTCTTTATCCTGTTCAAAGGCTCTCTCTAGTTTCAATGAGACGAGCATGGGGAAGCAAGCTGTTTGGGGTCTAAAGCTATTGACTGGATTTATTGACTGGGCGAGACAAAAAAGTGACCAAAATAAGCAGCAATGACAAACACAGAAACAGACTGGTGGGCGGAAAAAAACCCTCACTTTGTTGTAAGCAGAGCAGCCTGTGTGTGCGCTGCTGATATGGATCCCCCACGAGAAGGCTCAGGTCACTGAATCCCTCCTCAAACAGGCCTCAGAAAAAAAGATTTATTTGGATTTTTTTTTTTTTTTTTTTTGCTTCAAAGTTGGAGGGGAAAAAACCAGAACACAAACAGGGTTTTTAGCATGCTCTCTGCAAAAGGGTTTTCTGTGACGCTTCAGAATGATAAATTATATAAATGTCTTTGGAGGCCACATTAAATGGTTCATGAAAATAGCAGACCCTCTGAGAGTTCACTGTGCCTTCTCTGTACAGCATGCTTTGATGAGGGTAAATGGTACACTGCTACACTATCTGCTTTGACGAAATGTCAAAGTCCTGAAAAGGTTTCATCCTGAGTAATTTTCCCTCTGTTGGTGTGCTTTCTCTCTGGTGAGCACAGCCGTGTGCCAGTGTGACTTGTAATGATTGGTGTTGACTCTCTGATGACGCGGTATTGTCTAGCTAGCTGGGATTTTACCTGCACTCGCCACATCCATTAGAAGCCTCTGAAACTCTAAACTGCTGCTGAGATGAAGCAGGTCAGTTTTTGGCCATATATTGATGTCTTAAAATATCGAATATGTCAGTTAGGTCTTGTAGCATGTTTGGTTGTTGTGTGTGTAGGTGTGTGCGCATAGAAATTCAAGCTCAGGTTAGACAGACCGTTGGCACGGCTCCTAGCTCTCACCAAGAAAGCAGCCCCTGTCAGACTCCCAAAAACCCTGGGCTGGAGATGAAACAGAGAAGAGTGTGTGTCGGTGTGTATGTGTATGTACTGTGTATGTGCGTGCCTATGAGCCCCGTGCATCTCTGCCTTGCCTGCGCCTCATACTGACATTTCCAACCGGTGCTGGAGTAAATAGGGCCGCCAACCACAGCAGGTGTGGAGAGCAGGCCTGGGAGCAGGGGAGGTCTGAGTCCCTTCAACCCCAGGCCGCAGTGAAACTGTCCTGGAGAAGTCAATATTTGCGCTCGGTATCAAAGCCAGCCCTGTTTTTGTATCAAAAACCAGGCTGTACAGAAGCAAGCTTGTTCATGAATCTAGGAGATGTCAGGGATGCAACAGTTGCACTGGTGTTACACACTTGTCATAGTTTGGCGAATTAGCATAAACTCTCTTCAGTTGTGTGTTTAGGACATAAATTGTGTGTTGCCCCGTCACCGTAATTGGAACACTGAGGGGGTAGCGTGAATTAAACCACATTTTCACCGTCTTGATTCATGAAAAGATTGCTGAACAGAACATTTAAAGCTGCACTGATCAATATTTTTATATGAACAATGAGTCAAGTGACTATGTGCAATGTGAAAGATGTCACCTGTAGTCACTAACCTTCAGATACTTATCACCCGACTGCACTTCACCTCCACTCTATGAAGCTTTTTAGCGTCTTTCAGCTCATTGTTTTGATTTTACGGCCAGCAACTTTGTTTTGGTTCAGTCTCACAGCTCTCATCAGCGAAACAGATAACCCACTGTATACTACCTGCCAGACAAAGTTAGCAACTAGCTGGTGAATGTAGTGGAACATTTATCAACTAAAGGGCAACATATTCCACTTAGGACTCCAAATGAATGTTGCGTTATGTCTGCTGGATGTGTACAGTAAATAGGCAACTGTTAACCAACATATTCGCCATAGCAACTTTATAAGGTGATAAAATGTCAGTGTTGTGTGGAACTGTATGCACATGCACCACCTAAGTCATCAGCTATACTTCCAGTTTAATCATCTTTTGTATAAAACTTCTAGTCCTCTCTTCTATCTTCAGCCAATCTCTACCTCTTTTCTAGATCCATTTGCTGTGGGAAAACGCACTTTTCTCAGTTTTTGTACACAGAGCACACATTTTAATTTGAAGACATTCACCAGGAGGCCAGACTGTGCTGGTGTCTGGGTCCATTCCTCCCTGTCTGTTGAAAGTGTGTGGAAAAACACTTACATGGCTTTGCTTTGATTTGCAGTGTGTACAGAGGGGTTTCCATCACAGCCTCTCATGTGGTCCGCTGCCCGTGCTCCTGTCTGCTCACTGAAACCATCCTCTCATGGGGGCTCCAAGACAAGACAGTGTCTTGACTCTATCACAGACCATCGCAGTGGATTTTTTTCTTCAGGTTCACACAACCTCAGCTGCAGCGAGGGAGTTTCTGTAAATTTGCTAAAGGAAGCACTGATTGGTTGGTGAAACGCCTCTAGAAAAGCAAAGAGACATCAGTAAGAAAGGATTGCACATCAGGGATAAAATATTACAGTATGTTGGAAAATGTAAACAGGCCCTTGAAAGCCATTACTCAATTATACAATTGTGAACTGACCACAGGAGTCACAGGCAGACAAGCTTTGGTTAACACCTGGTGAGACCCTGCGAGGTCCAGTTTAAAATTTGGACCATGTACCACATTGGTTTTCACACACCTTCTTGCATACGAAGCAAATCAGCCACACTTGAGCTAATGTGGAACCTACATTAGTAGGAACTTGTGGTAAACAAGCCAAGCAGGGCACCGCTTGCCCGACTCTCCTGTGTTGCAGTCTTTTTTAGTGTCCTTTTATAGCCTCCTTCCTTCCTCCTCACACTCCACAGCCTTCCGAGAGGCCGTGCAGGCACGCTGGGGAGTAAGGAAGTCAGCATGCTTCATTAAGTGAATGCGGCACACCACGCATGTCACTGAAAACAACAGAGGCTCTGTTGAGGAAAGAAATGACACTTAGAAATAATAGTGAGCCAGAAGCTGCCTTTAAGGAATGGCTGATGGTTACACGGCCTCCAGCTGTGGTTCGCAGACTTTGGTTTTATATTAGCAAGCTGGAAGTGTTGAAAAAGGCCTACTTGAAGGCACTGAATTACTACACAGCATTTGTTGTTGTTGTTGTTGTTGTGCTGTAATTAAGTTAACTTTATATGGTCTTTGTTTAATCTGCACTCAAACTCGAACACTTAATCCTTTTAATCCATTACTATTCATTATGTAATTTCCTGATATTGTCAAGTTATGGTTTGTCAGACACCCAAATTTTATCAAGCTAGTATTATTTTATAGGCATGCTGTTCATTTAAGTATCCCATTTGAATTTTGGTCTATTGGCTCATGTTTCATCAAATATTTGGACGAGAACATTAGATCTCCCCGAAGAACAGGACAAACTTTAGCAATCATTAAATAGTAGATTAGCGTGGCACATGTCCAATGTATCTATGTGGCTGCCAAGATGGGGGATTAACACCTTTTCCTTAAAATTAGGTGGTAGTGGGGATAGATGTCCACTAAGCTGACACAAGCCCACGGCTCATACTTGGAATGTAGTCCCGCTGTAAAAAGTCATCTTTAAAACTCCAGGCATATGTTGGATACTATAATTATCAGAGTGCTCTTTGAATTTGTGCTTGAGGATGAAGATTGTTCATGATGAGTTAATCAGAGTGGTGCTGAAATTTTGTTTCATTGGTTCATTGACAGAAAATAAACCTCTCACAATTTTGATAACCTATTAATTATACAAAGGTGCCCTGTGGACTTTTCTAAGTAAATTCACAAAAATTATGTTTGCATTCAGCGTTTCTTACCAAACTTCTAAAAAACATGTTGCAAGCATTTCCTTCCTCAAACGATACTTGAAAGGCTACATTATTTGCCCTTTGTTGGCACATTTCTACACTTCTTTGTGGGCTAACGCCACCAACTGTCAATGGCTTGCACATGTACACACAAACAAACAAAACATTGCTCCATAGCACAACTAGTGGTTGATAACTCCATTGGGTGCCTTTTAAGTCATGTATCAAGAAAGAATACAAAATATTGTCTTTCCAGCTTCTCTATTCTGTATTATATCGTTGTAAATAGAATATTTGGGGGTTTTGGACTATTAGTCGGACAAAACAAGCAATCTGAAGACGTCAGCCGGGAGGTCTGGGAATTTGTGGAAGGCGTTTTCACTTTTTTCAGACATTTTATAGTTTATAAATTGACCAATTATTCTAAAAACAACTGATTAATCCACAACGCAAATAATTGCAGCCCTATTTCCTTGAACTATTACAGAAATAATCCCACATGCAATTGATGTATAAATTGTACAGGGATTGTGTGAAAGCCTAATGAGGAATTGTTCTGTCTGAACACGACAACTCTTGCCCCATACGCCGAATCATGGTGTAGGGGTCTAGTACGTGGACGAGACTGAATGAATCCCTGCAGACAGGTGCATGTCTGCGGCACCTCCAGGGTGGCTGTGGGGGGATTAGAGAAGGTGAGAGTGTTTGGTGTTCCGCCCCAAGGCCTGTCCCGGCTGCTGCTGTTGAGCCAAGACAGCGCCAGCAAAACAGAAAACAGATGACAGAGAGAAGGGGGAGCCGAAAGGCTGGCTTGTGTGTTCCTTCTGTTTTGTGTCTGTGTTTACCCTCGAGGGGTGTCAATAGGATATGGCTACCATATTGTGCATGATATTACTCCTGTTGCAGCGTGGGGTGGTTCCTCCATTTGTCCTGCTTTGCTGGTTGTTGTATCATCAGTCGAGCCCAACACATGCTGTAAAATCCAAAAAGGGCTCATCACCTGTTTGTGTCAAAAGATGCTCAGTGCAACCCTCTACTCATATGCACTTAAACCCAACAACCCCAGGCTTGTGTAGCACTTATCTGTGTCCCAGTGAAACTAGAGATTGAAGTATATAAAACACCTTGGAGAATTTAATCCTCAGTCTATCCTGTGTAGATATTCTAGTCCATCTTCTACTTAAACAATCATCCCTGTGCTTGCTCAGGAAATTTTGACTGTCCACTCCCCTTGCAGCTGTGCAGTGGTCCATATCAAAGTGGCTTTGGCAAAGCCTGACAGCCTCAATTAGGACTTCTGTGCCACCTCAACTTTTAGCACTGGCTACACCGGTTCCTGCTCTAATCTTGCAGGATCATGTTATGTTTTCTCTAAGGATTTTTCAAATGATTTTATGTAATGGTAATTTTTTTTTTTTTGCTGCCCCAAAGCCAAGACCCTAATCTCCATATCCTTGGAGGTTCTGCTCCAGTGGCTACAGGATGCTGTGTGGGTGTTTTTCTTTCACCATCCTGAAACTGCATGGAGTGATTAATACCCAGGTCTGTTCAAGTGGCTTGTGAGTTTTGGCAGCTATTGTAGATTTGGACACAACAGCTCCATGATGAGTTTAATATAAAAATGTACTCTTTTACTCTGTATGCTCAGCCAGGGCTGACAAATTAAGTTAAATAGTCAATCAGAGGGATCAATACTACCTACCGTCCTGCTGATCATACAAATTTGTGTTTATTTGGATCATTCTGAAAGACAGTACTGTAGATTTACCCTAAAATGCTGTTAGTATTTACACTGCATGGTTATTCATAGAAAATGTACTGTAAATATTGATTAATGAAATGTATTTTAAACAGTAAGGCTTTGAATTTTTAAAACTGGTGCTAATGTTTGATTTTGGACTTCTACAACGATGAATACGGGCTGGTGGCTTAGCTCCAGGTTGCACTGACCTTAGGTCACCACACACTTGCATACAGCACCGTGCCATCACATCAGCCACTCAGTGTTGACAAGATTTGCCAAAGCCTGGACACACACACAGGCAGGCGGGTGGGTGGGTGGGAAGGCAGGCAGACAGGCAGACTCTGCTGTCTGGCACAGGCAAGGCTCAGAGACAGACGGCTGAGCCATGTTTGATGACTCCCCAAGCTCATCTATCAATCGCCACCTTTCCAAATCTTCAAGGCTCTTTGGAGATGCCACAGATACCACACTCTGACGTCAGCGCTGACAAACAGAAGGGGAGGTTGGGAAATGGCTACTCACTTGTTTATGGTCTGGTGCCCTCAGAGCGGACAAGGCCTTTGACCTTAGAGAGCTCTCGTCAGAATTGTGAGGCAGGCAGCAGAACAACACTTGAGACTAAAATAGGAATGGGGGGCGGGACATGAGATTTCTGCCCATCTGTTGGGAAGCTTAAGTCCCAGAGAGATGGTGCTGAAAGAAATCTTAACAATACTTTTTGCAGTATCTCTATTGTCATGCACTTTAAAGAAGATGCATCTGCATTGTAATTTGTCTTCAGTCAACAGAGTTTGGATCATTTTAATCAGAAACACAATACAGCAGGCAGTGATATAGTTATTACAATTCCTGTGCTTGTTAAAAGACATGGTTGACACATGAACGGGTCAAAGTTACTGGAAGGAGCCCACACGCTATAGTCACTGCTCCAAAAACGTTTGGGGAATGAGGCGCATGCCCAGCAATCCAACCTTTACATTTCTTGGAGTGTTGGTGAGGTGGCAAATCGAGGTAGGACATTAGTCTCCAGCTGGCTTTAAATCCCGAAAACAACCCTGGTCAACTCTGCACACCAGGTAATTTCAATAAACACAAATGTCAAATTTGTACCTTTACGACTGCATTGAATAAACTGACTCTCTCTACGTACATTCTGAATTGTTCTGGCTGGTGCACGCAATATATAGTTTCTCCAAATGGCCTTGAATAAGCAAACTAGTACGAGATGCCAGTGTTTCTGTCTCCGTCGAGATATGCCAAGAGACATAAGTGTCATGGTTATATGGAAGATGAAGTGTTATTTAGTTTTTTGCCCAAAACCAAAATAGAACGTTTGCTTTCTTTGAGCATATTTTCTTTTGTGTATGTGGTACAAACCTTGGCCTACGACACATTTTGTAAATCTTGTGGAACCAGTTCATGTGCTGTGCCTTGTGGCTGCAGGGACATGGATTCTCTTCCTCCTCAACAATCCAGCAGTTTCCCCTCCATCCTCTTTCTCCCGCTCTTAAGTTACTAGCACCATCAGGCCAAAACACACTCTTGTACCATGGGATTGATGGGTGCCAATGGTTGCCCCTTCTTCTGGGAAAGATTTCCTCGAATGAAGGCTTGTGGTGAAATGTTTACAATGTGGGAACTATTAGCGACCTTCAGGGAGCAACAGCCCAGCGTGGTGTAATCAATACTTCTTTTGTTTGTTAAACCCACACACTCAAACCCCAGAATCTTCAGCTTCCCGGCTATATGGCCCATGGTAAATTTTGCAGTGAGGCAGCTGCTTTGTTTATCTGACGTAGTGAAGTGTAATACTAGAGTTTTAAGAACATGTAAATGGGCTTACTGATGGTGTCTAGCTTAGCACTGAGAGCACGACTGTAACGCTGGAATGTACCAATCAGGTTCTTGTTACTAGCACCAGGCTAACCGGGAAGACTAACCGGAAAGACGGTGAATATTAAAGCTTCTAGGTCTATAACAGCTATGTCGAGTACAAGTACGCTCCCCAGAGGCTGACTTTGTGTAAATCCATCCTCTGCAATAGATGCCAGCAGGGAATATTGGTGATAATGGGAGAGATCAATGAGAAAACCTGTTGTGCAGAATGTGTCTGCATTGGTACCCTAAGTTGAGCATTGGTATTTCTGTAGCCATCCCCATTTGCAACAGCTGTACATGTGTACAGCACGCTCATTTCCGTGTGGGGACACATGCATGTAAGTCATGTGGTAAAGACCCACAAAATCCTGGATACAATCAAGCGAACTGGGTCATTCAGCAACACCTGCTATTGGAATCTGAGGATCAACACTCAACGCCAGCAGCTGATTTCCCCTTTTCGCTCAAATCCCAAATGTATCAGGATGATTGATGAGTTGAACACATGCAGAGTAACTGTTTATCTCAGGCATCGCCTCACACCTCCATGAAATTAGTCTCTCATGTACCTTTGTTGTATTCTGCTTAAAGCTTGCTCTCAACTGCACACAGTCCAGCAGGCATCCACAGTAAAAAGTGCCATGCACCTGTTCCCACTTTGGCTCCCTCCAAAGTCCACAACAACTGGGCTCAATGCAGAAGTCGTCAGGGCTGAACTGAGATCGGTTTGCCAATGGATCCCCTGTAGTGTTCTGTTTTCCCTACCAAATATCCTTCAGAAATATAGGTATTTTCATCTGCCTGTGGAAAAAAAAACGTTTAGGAACAAGCTTGTGACATTGATAGCTGAATTCCTCACATTCAATTTCACACATTTAATTGAAATGCAGCCTCTTTTGCTGCAAGGATTAGGAATAACCTCAAAGGTGTTAAAGAAGCAATTTCATGGAAAGATACAGTGTGTACACACCTGCTGTTAGGTTCTCAGATGCCTTCAAAGCAGGCAGATGGGTTATGTTTAATGAGGTAGTCATTGATTTATTTCTTGGCAGGAAGGTTACGTGCCTAGTTGTAGCTGTACAATTACTCAGAACATGATTTTTTTCATTCACTCTCAATAAAGTCATTTTGGCAAGGTCAAATAATGGTTCTGTGTACAATTGAACTTGGAGGTGTAAAACATTACATGGCAAATTGGGTGTCAACACTAGTTATCTAAGTTCATAAATATACAAGGCTTTCCTCTCATAGGTATGCCTGTTTGTACACCTTGAAACTTTACAAGGATGACACTTTATTTTTCAGTTTATTTAATTACATAAGTCTTGTAGTACTAACCTTTGCACAGTATTAGTTTTAAACCTCAGAAAGACGCCTGGAGAAGCTGTTAAGTTTTCAGAAGAGGGGCATGATAGCGATGTCTGCCAACTAGGCGTGGACAGCTGTGAACTTGAGAGCCACAACAGTAGCTGTGTACTTTTCCTTTTTTAGCAAACCTACTTTTTGATACTACAGTCGTGTGTGTCTCTGTGTGTGTGTGTGTGTGTGTGTGTGTGTGTGTGTGTGTGTGTGTGTGTGTTGAGTATGAATTACAGCCAATATTTTGTAACATTTCACATGATCAGTAGGTCATCCAAGTTAAACTGTGATCTGAATATATTGGCTGTTAATCTGACAATTATGTTGAAGGTAAGATGCTCAGTCTATACATACATTTTATAGAGAAAGCAATAAATGCATGGCATATTTTAAAGCTACACAGAAATATTTCCATGATATTATACAGCAATAGTCTTTATTCCTGGAGTTCAAGCTTTATCTGAAAGAATGGAAACAAATCGTGTGTTGATTACATAATTAATAATAATTAAATAATCAATAAATACCTGTTTTATTAAAAAGTAATAGTTTTTTTACACAAAATCTTTACACATCAAAGTCTGTTTACAGGACTTGGGGAGTCCTACTGCATATGTGAAAAAAGTTGGGTAAAGTTTTTTGTGGCTCAAGAAGGAGCTGCAAGATGTGTGTGATACACTACTAGCATAGCACACACATATCTCAGGAAGAACTGTTGGTGGTCGAGCAAAATGACACGTTTTATAATATTATGAAACCGCTTAGTGCCTATAGGGGACTGTTGGATGACACCAAGAAAGTTAAATACAGAAATGGAAGTTTAGCTCACATTTAAACTCTGCTTTGACATTGTGCCCATTCTTCTGTTTATCTTCATTTGACAATGTTGCTATTCTCCCAATATGGCCACTGACATTGTTTGAGTTACATATTTCAATGCACTTAACTGCTGCACTCTCCACAGCAGCAGTAGTGCCATCTGTCAATTACTTAACATTGTGCACTAATAATTGAAAACTGGTTCTGTGTCTGAACTGTGCACCCGCTGCAATCAATCTCCTGGCAGTTTACAACACCTTGCAGCTGTTGACAGTTGGTTGGCAGGTATATGACCTGTGGTTAAAAAGGGACAAAGCACATGTGATTAATCCCCCAAATAAAAAAGATAAGTGCTCGTTTACCACTTTGCTCTAGACACAACAAACGTCACCAGTACAAGAGAATGCTGTCAACTGTGAACCAGAGAACTGTATCCAGCTTGCAAATCCTGCCATGAAATCCCCATGTTAAACATGCCATGTTATGCAAATATTGATATTTCAGGAAAGGGTTTAAAATTTTTCCTTAGGGAGCTCTAAGCACATTGTAAACAAGGTCAGATCAATCTGGCCGGTTAGTCATCAACAAAGTTTCAGTCTTTCGTCATCATGACATAAGATCGACGCCGATGGTATTAGTCAGTCCTGTCTGTGAACACTGGTGCTCCAAGACTGGACAAAGCTACGCTCTGACTCTTGAACCAGCTTGGTGTTGTGCTTGGATTTAAAGTTGTATACCAAAGGTAACTGGAGAGAAAGTGCCCGCTGTCTATGACTGCATTGCACCCTTGAATACCTCCACCCTTTCTCAGAACACTACCTCATACTGTACACTGCTGCCAGCCACTGCTGATCCTATACAGTACATACAGCCTCTTGGTGTCTCTATTTAACCAAAATCCATCAGTTAAAACACAAATAAATTGAAGATTTACATTTGTGTCAGGTATTTAAAATAATAGTTCAACATTTTGGGAAATATGATTATTCGTTTTCTCGCCAAGCTAGATGGAAAGATCGATACCATTCTTGCATCTGTCCATTAAATATGAATCTACAGCCAGTAGACGGTAAGCTTAAGTTAGCATAAAGACTGGAAACGGGGGGAAAACAGCGAGCCTCACTCTGTCCGAAGGTTACCAAGTCCATCTACCAGCACCTCACACAAATTAACACATGATCTTTTGTTTGTTTAATCTGTACAAAAATCAAGTTTTGGTTAAGTTTTCAAGTTACTGCGCCTTGCCAAGAAATAGTCCAGCACCCTGTAAAACCACATCTTGTCATTTTTACACTTAAAACTATGAAAAAAATGAGATGTAGCGTTTTAATTTGTGAGCTTATTCTCAATATTGTTACTGTTGGACAGAGCCAGGCTAGTTGTTTCCAGTGTTTATGCTATGCTAAGCTAATTGGCTGCTGGTTGTAGTTTCATATTTTACATTGCGAGTGGTATCAGTCTCCTCATTTAACTCTCGTCAAGAAAGCCAATAAATGTGTTTACTGCTTTAAATTGCTCTTTACCAGCCTTTGCCATATCTGCTAATGTAGCTGTAGTAAATTTCATTGACAGACTTTTTAGTGCTGTATATTGAAAATGGGTATAGTTTGGCAGGTAGTTATAGGTAATATACAAGTTCTCTCAATTTAACAATAAAACTACATCTCACTGAGACACCAACGCACACACAGTTAATACAATTTATTTTCTGCAGTGTCTTAACGGGTAATGACTAAACCATGGGAGCTGGATCAGGGATGCCTCATAGCTCACCCTTCCACTCTTCTTTCAAGTCTTTGCCAAGAAATAAAAATCCAACACAGGTAGACAGCATTTCATCATTCAAGATCGATGGCAAGAGCAACCTGTATATCTTAATGAAATGTCTGAGGGCTTTCCGAGCCAATTAAAAAGCGACAAAGCGAATGCTGCTGAGAAAGGTCACATTTGACTTGACATCATGATGATTATCTGCTTTTGCCAAACAGAATTTAATATCTTCTAATCTAAGCACAAATGTTTTCACCCCAAACACTTAGATATTACATTTTTCCTAATTTCACTAGTTCCTGATCATGCAAAGACCCTAATAAACTTGTTTCATCTGGAAACACCAATGCAACTCCAGACATCCCCCCTAGTGCTGGTCTTACTAATTTCAAGAGAAACACATTCTAGTATCACATTTTCATAAAGTACTCAATATAGTCTTTGTGTGGCATCTTAACGCGTAGACAGTCGCGGTAAGGTCGGGCACCAGGCTGTAAGGTTAGAAATAGTGCCCCAGGGACAGCACCGAGTTAGAACTTGGCGTTGATCAGATGGAGCTCAGGTTACTACCAGCTGCCCACCCAGATTTGCTGGCAGGTTAAAGTGTCCAAAACCAAATCCCTGCCAACCGTGAGCTCAAGCCCAAGCCCTGAGGAGAGTATTGTGTCTCTGGCACAAGCCGATGTTCAGCTGCAGCAAAAGCCTTGACGGAGGGGAGCTAAGCGATGATACTATGCCTAGGTTAGGAAAGCCACAAATCAAAGGTACTCCGCCCATGGAAAGCGATGCCCCATAAAATGCTGGAAAATGTGTGCATGCAAAATCAAATATAAACCATGATGGAGAGTGTTTTGAATGGAATACATCTTTAAAGGCGCACAAGGGATTTCTGAAATTTGAAAAACCATGTATTTCTTTCTACATTGTGTAATAGTTTGTACAATATATGCTGTTTTGTTGGTTGTCTTGTGTACGTGCTTGTTGCATTGGGTTTTTAACCAAACAGCTGCTTTCACACAAGATGTCTGGAGAGCTTTATTGAACATGTAGAGTAATGAAGTTGTCAGGCAAACGCACGATCTGCCTGCACACTGGCATACTGACCCTGGGTAAGTGGAAAATAATAACGTTTGTGGGAAATAAACTTAGTGGACCAAGCAGCAAACCTTTTGTGATTTTAGAATTCCAGGTTGAGTCTTGCATTAACTTGTATTTAATAGAGCTTGAAATTAAACAGCAAAACTGCAAGTAAACTGTTTTCTTGTTTCATGATCTTTTGCCTCTCTTCTGCATTCCTACTTTCATTGCCTTCCCCTCCTCATGCAGCATGTCCTCCACAACCCCTACGCCTCCTCCGCCCTTTATAATATTCATTTTAATCAGAGTTCATTAAACACATTTTTATTTGATTTTGATTCTGGTCAATGGCCCTATGATGGCCCTCGTGTGGGGCATAACTATGTTTGTATTTTTTGTGCCATGGCAACGAGTTGGGTTCCAGTGGGGGTGTATGTTGGGGTGGACTTTCGAAGCGCCCATGCCCGTTCAATGAAAGGCCAACATTGTCAGCATCCCAAAGATCCCTTTGTGTGTGGATGTGTTTGATGGGGGGCCTTGTCATCTTCATGAGACAGCATGTTTGTTGACTCACGACGGGACGCTTTTGCGGGGGCCTGTCACTACAAAAGGCAGTTTGCTCCAGTGCCAGCACTTCTGTCTCTTACAGTATCTCAGTGCAGTTACCTCAAATGATGCGCCGTTGCAATTGTGATGTTTTTGTCAATGCTTATCAATGGCACGGCTCCATGGATAGTAATGTCAGTTGGTTTGTCGGCCGGTCCACCACTTTGGATGGATTGGCATGAGATTTTGTGCAGATATTCATGGTACCCAGAGGATGAATCCTACTGACTTTGGCGATCCCCTGACGTTTCCTCTAGCGCCATCTTCATGCTAAAATTTTAGTTTGCCCAATACTTTTTGTTTATGACTAAATAGCTGCAAAACTAATGACACTCCCATCAGCTGTACATTTTCTTTAGTGCTTATTAGCAAATGTTAAGTGCTAACACACTAAACTAAGATGGTACACATTATATCTGCTTACCATCAGATTTCTGTGTGAATTTTGACATCTTCAACTTAATTTTTCCCAGTTTTTCTACAGTCAAAGAAAAACAGGTTATACTGTAATCCTGAGAAGGCCAAATTTAAATTAGAGATTAAATTGCTCGCGAGGTATATTGTCAGATTGAAAGAGGACCCAACCCTCAAAGAGGCATCACAACCGTTGTGAGCCAGTCTGTCTCAAATCCGGTCATCTGGAGATGCTGCTGAGACCGAACAAGTGGCCACTGTGGAGTTGTGGGGGGTGTGTGTGTGTGCTGGAATCACTCGAAACTTTGGTGGAGTTATTTGTGTCTGCCCTGATCCACCGTATTTGCAGCTCATGGTATCAAGTGTTGAGAGTGTGTGTATGTGTGTGTAAGGGGTGGATTTGATAGGGAAGTTGAGATTTGGTGTATGTCTTTGCAGGGGGAGTTGGTCGCCGTTGAGGTACGAGAGCAGCTGGTAGCTCCACTCTCTATTTGAAATGTCTGGCGCTGAACCCAGAGTCAGGAGTCCAGCAATTCATTCCCAGAGAGAGCAAACACAGCCAGGTCAATATCTGCCATCATAGCCACTACAGTCTTTTGGCCCACGGTTCTCAGAGGAGGGAGTTTTTGACTCTCTAGTTTGGCAGCACAGTATTTTATGTTGAGACTAGGGCTGCCCAAAGAGGGGCCTGCGGGCCAAATTTGGCTCTCAACAGTAGTTTTTGTTGGCGCTCCAACAAGTTGCAAAAAAAATGATATGATTTTCTTTATTTGGTCTAGTTAAATGTAATTTAGCAATATCTGAGGTGTGTTTTGATTACCTCGGGCATATTAACAAGCATTTTGGAGACCAAGGAAAATATTCTTACTTTTGCATTTCAAGATTATCAATGACCAGTGGAGTTTTAGGCCAATGGCTAGATTGTAATGTTTCTGCAATTAGCCCTGCATGTCAAGCTTGGGCATCGTGGTTTGTATTTTAAGCTAATTGCAGAGTTGGTGTTTGACCTACAATTGTATGATTTACCATGCAGCAGTCAGAATAGAGTAAGAAAAGGAAAACTAAGAAAGTAGACCACAGTTTGAGCTGGCTGCGTCCACTAGAGAGCATAACTGAACCTGTGAAATGAATGGGCAGTCACATTAATCTCCATGATCTGTAAGAGTCTTCCCATCTGTCAGTGGAAGGCCTGCTGTGATTAATGGTGAGGAAATTAGCCCCTGTTTGACTGAGTACATTGAAATTGCCTGATCGACTGAGGGCAGGTCAGAAGGCCTTTAACTAGTTTGTCTTGTGTCACACGGTAAATGAGGCAATTAATGGAAGAGCCACATTACTTGTCCAGTTGAAATCTACCCAAATGAAACTCCAGTCCCTCCTTTCAGGGCATTTCTCAAGACTCTGTGTGACTTAGAATGTTAGCACCATAAGGTAATGTCAAATGATATCGTGCGTCATGTTTCATTTGGGGTTATGCAAGTGCACTCCTGTAAGTGCGAGGCCCAAGATCTTATCGGAGTTTGCAAGATGCTAAAAGTGCCTCAGCCCTGGAGGGGCCTTAAAACTGGCACAGAAATCCCTTCACTCTTGGTTCACCGAACACATTCAGGAAAAAGGTCCTTTTGAAAGGAAAATAAAGCAACAAGCCGCCACCACTTCCCGCCACCGCCCCTCAGGCCAAGTGCGGGATTGACTGACAAGGTTTTCAGTTTCAGACCCCTCAAAGCTGTCAACATCAGGCCTCAACTGCCAGTTGCTTACCACATGGTCTGTTCGTGAGCACAGACACATTTCTTCTTCTGACCACAAACATTACCTTGCTGATTTGACCCCCTTTTGTTGCCTAAACTGTTGCTCTATGGGGCTCAGGGGGGCTCATCCCAGAAAGTTTTAAATCTGACACAGGAGCAGTCGTTTCAGAAGATCCTTTCTCTCTGCAGTTCCGCACCGCCACACAAGAAATGCCATCAAACCGACATAAAATCTCCCCAGTGCCTCATCTTGTACCAACCACTTCGCTGTGGATTTGCAGCAGTTACCCAAACTCGCAGGACAGGGCCATTACTCACAACTGTCACAACTGAGCCCAGGTCACAAACATGTGTCAACTGAGCACGACACTCTGCCTGGCATCAGGATACCAGAGCTCCTGATCTTTTTCATCACTGCCACTGCTGACACTAACGGCCACGAGTACCTCAGGAGAACTGCCCGGTTTGATTTATGACGAAGTGATTCTGTTACATAGACTATGTTTGCAGCATGTATTTACTCTTCAAGTGCTGTTGCTGGATCTACATCAGAGGGTACAGTATTGGAATAGATCAGGGAAGATGCTTCAGAGGCTGAGTCAGCCAGTATTCACACCTGTTATTTAGTGCCATATTAAATTCTTAATCCTCTGTACCATCATTATACAACATACCAAAATAAATCCGTGCATAGTTTGTTGATCCTGTCTCTCGAAGGACAAATACCAATACAGATAGAACGATTCGTACATTAGACACCTCAATTAGGTCACCCAAACAACTCCTTAAATGTAGCTTCATCAAGCCATTTCTCATTAAATAATCAAAATGTAGATGAAAGTATGTTTCTTTCTTGCACAACAGTGCTGTTATTACTGCCATTGTGTCTGTTGGTGGAGGCTTTCGCTGGTGACGTGTAGTGGACAGATGGTGAGAGTTAGTGCAGATGACAGTCAAGGTTCCCATGTGCCAACCCAGACGTCGTTATGCCAGTGACAGACAAGGGGATGTGCTATATTTCATGGTTTGGGTTGCCATGTCTGAACCAACAGCTGACCCAGCCCTCCAGTCTAATGTGTGTTGTGAACACACGTCTGGAGCACAGACAGCTCTAACCATATATCTGTGAAAGACAGAAGGTTGTTATCGCCAAAACAAAGACAGTCATTCACTGGTTTCACCTGTGCTACACGTCTGTGTGTGCCTATTCGTTTATCCATAGCTAGTATCCCCTTCTTTTTGCCATTTCTGCACCATGATAGGTCATTTTAAAGAGTTACTACCACATTATTTTATAACATAAATGGTATAAACTATTTGTGTTGTTTTTTATGCTTTGCTGTTGTTACGGTACTTGAAACAATTCAGCTTCCTGCAGGAAGTCCATAAAACATCCTCCAAGTAGAGCTGAAACAATTAGTTGATTAGTTGACTGTCAGGAAAATGAATAGGCAATTATTTAATAATCATTTTTCATGCAAAAATGCCAAACATTTAGTAGTTCCAGCTTCTCAAATGTGAGGATTTGAATTGAATATCTTTGGGTTTTGGAGTGTTAGTTGGATTAAAACAAGCAATCTGAAAATGTCCCCTTGGATTTAGGACTGGAAATTGTGATTTCTGACATTTCATACGCTAAAAGATTGATCAGTTAATTAAGAAAACAATTGTCAGATTAATCAATGAAAATAATTGTTAGTTGCAGCCCTTTACCTCCAGGTAATATCTGTGTAATGACACTATAACTGTGGCTTTAGGGTTGGGATAGAGATGCTTATCCAACTATGTTAAGCCATGTTCGTTATTTATTATTTCGGCTCACTTACTGACATCCTCAGTGGTGAACTGTCTCATAAGCATGATATGACTCTGGCAACGTGCTTTAAGGTCTCAAGTAAGGAACCCATGATGTTGTGATATAAAAGTAATTTGGGCTGGTCAAAATGTGTCTCTCAACTTTGATAACTGACCGAGTTATAGTGAGCAGGGAGAAGAAAACTTGCCAAACTCTCCCTGTAGCTTTACTCCTGCTATCCATTGATGCCAGTAAACTAAGCCAACTGCAGCGAACCAGAAAACATTGGCAAGTGTTCTAGACCTTATCGACTAACCACCCCTTATGACTAATACATGGAAATAAAGTTGAGAATCAGCTAAGAGTTTCTTTTCAAATTCAAAATTGCATCTGCTCTACATGACTTTGAAGTTAACTGTTTGCATTATGACATTTTGAGGTCTCCTGTGAGACCTAACTTGAAGAAGTACTGCCTTGTGTGCCAGAAAAACTGATAAATCAAAAAGGGAAATCATTTGCAATCCTCCCACAGACACACACACACCATCCAATTTCCTCAGCTGGTGTACTCACAGAGAGCGCAGTATTTCCTCCCTATTTTTCTCAGTATTTATTGAAAAGCACAGCATGACTGCATTTCATTTTGTTTAGAAACTGAAATGTTTGCACCTGAGAGACTTCTCAGAAATAAATGGATAATGCTGGGTGACAAGATGTTGAGTATCTTTGCACCTCAGGAGTGGAAATAACACAGAGCTGTGACGATAGCCACCATAATTCACGCTAATTATTAGTGACTACCAGGTCGTGAGCAACTATTGCCCTTTTTGAACTGCATAATGAAGCTGGGTTTATTTCACTAGCTTGAGGACGTTTCAGTATCTTTCCTCCACTATCTTGGCAAGAGCATTACAGTATAGGTCTCACTTCCTTCCTTTTTTACTGCCAGTCTTCTTACTGTGATGCTCTTTAGCCTTGAGAAGAAGAAGAAGAAGAAAGTAGACCCTAGTCAGTATCAGCCAAGTGTGTCACTGAATGCCCCGTGCTCATGTAACAGTTTTCCAAAGGACTAGGTTGCAACGTGTCTCCTATGATTAATTGTGATGATTATGACATTACCGTGTAAAAACCAATATCTGCAACCCAAGTGAAATATAATTGAAAAGTGTACCCTGAGGGAAGGACATATTAATTTAAATCATTAAGCTAGTTTAATTCATACCGTCTACATGTCAATACTTTCAAGGTATACTCGCATATTGGGACATATGTTTGTTGGCTTTTTTTGTTGGTGTTAGATAAGAAAATCAATAGTAATTTCAACTGTGCTTATTACAGAGGTGATTCCAAAATATGTTTAGCTTAGCTTAGCACAAAGGCTGGAAGCAGCTAGCCAGGCTGTAGAGATACACATGGAGGTGTTGTGATTTAACGAGCAGTTACATTGGAGCTATTTAATCACCAACACCTGTGCTCAGCTGCTGCCAGCCTGCACATCAAAAGTCCTGCCGTCTCACTGAAGTTTAGACTTTAGCTTACACATAACAGAACCAAACCTGGTCGACTCCTTGATGCACTGGTGGCTAGTTAGCTAGCTAACAAGATACAACAGGTTAGAGCTGTTAAAAGGTGTATGTTAGTGTTTTTCCCTACTTTTGGCCAAGGCTAGCCTTTTCCCTCCTGCTTCCAGTGGGCTACGTGTGCCAAGCTAGGCTATACTTCTTGGAGAGGAACCTCGATGCCAGTCTTCCTCAAAAACTCCTGGTAAGACAATTAATAAACATATTTACCAAAATCTGTTTTGTTGTAATGTAATTTAATTCAATTTTAAAGTTGCACACATCCGGCAGAGATGTGAAAATAGCAACGGAGCAACGTTAGCATTCATTTAGAGCCAAGTGTCCAGCCACCTTACAAATGTAAGTCCAATATTGACAATCATTTTAGCTTAGTTTTGGTCTCCACCAGCTCCTGAGAGAAATATCTGGCCCTTTGACTGCTAAATGCTCCACTTCACTAACTAGCTAACTGAACTGCAAAGGTGGTAATTCAGCACTATGAGGGACCTCCTTCACATTAATATAAAATTATTGATTTAGTACTGTTTTGATTTAATGCAGATTACTGAGCTGTTTAGTCTTTATTTGTAAGGATTATAAGTAATTTATCTATTACATGAAATAAGTCCTTAGTTAAGTGTTATCACCTGTAATGATGTACACCACAAAAACGTATTCACTGCTCCACTGGGAGCTCATTTGTGAGAAGGAAGAGACGGACTTGGATTGCTCGCCGTGAACTGTCTTATAAAACAAAAGGGAAAAAACGTGCCGTACTTTTGATTTAGAAGATGAAGGAAGCCGCTTGCCAAGGTTTCCTTGAAGACATTTGCTTATTTTGACAAAACCAGAAGGTACCAAGAGCCACACAAGTGGACGCTTGACAAGTGCAATTGAAAGATAATAAACAGTAGTTCTTGGAGCAGGGGATTTTCTTGGAAAAGCATTCCCTTGCAGAGGCAGTCTGCTATGCAATTGTCTTTCTTGAAACTTTGCAGAGAAACTGTTGTCTGTCGTGGAATTATTGCCATTAGAAAAGATGTACTTGATAGTAATTTTTGAAAAATTCTTATTGAGTTTAGCCTGTTTTTTGTTACCATGTTGTATAATTTATAATTTAAATGTGTAACGAATGTACAGCATTTCGAAGATTACAGGTCAGATTACCATTGAATTTCAAACTATACTTGCATCACCTAATATGTATACAAAATAGGAATCTTGAATGATATGTGTGTGTGTGCGTCATTCCTCAGAGTTTGGGATGCGATGTTACGTGTCCATCTTAAAGACAGCTATATCATGAAATAGTTTTTCCAGATATATGTAAGCAGGAACGCTATCTCCCACACTCCCATTTGGTTTCCCTTTACTTAAAATACAATCTGGAAGGAAATATCTGAGTTTGCTGTGTCTCAGTTCAGCAACAAGGCACATGGACGGTCTGGACTTAAAAGACTCATCCTCAACAACCAAGACAGCAGCCAACATCTGGTGCCTCACTCCCCCTCCATTGATGAGTAACGGACTTTTAACCATGCGTTGTGGGAAACCAACATCTTGCATCCTATTATGACAAATAATGCGTAAAAACAGCTGGATGAAAATAGAGCTTGAAGTCAGAGTTATGTAAAATTGTAATCAATGTAACAACCACCCATCACACAAACCATAATATATCTGACGAGTAGACTAGAGTAGACAAAATTTAAAAAGAAATAATGAAAGACTGATCATCTTTTAGTCCCAAATTGTGAAATGGTTCAAATTAAATTTAAAATGTGTATATATTTGCCCCACACCAGTCACAGTGGTTCACATATGTCCAGTGTTCAGAAACCGTTATAAAAAGTTAGAAACTTAACTAAAAAATGAAATATGTCAGTTACTTGACACACTTGGTGTATAATGCATGGTGCAACCATGAAGCTACAAAACAAAGTCTAAAACTAATCGTACCGCATGGCTCATAAAAGTTGCAGGAGTACCCTTCGGCATTTGTGGTCAAGCAGAGACAATGGATAGTATACTTTCTCATTGAGAACACTGAGAATGGTGCAGTGGGTAACTCGATCTGCAGTGTTTGGGCTCTTGTATAAAACAACAATATGGTTAAAAAAATGCAGTTTCAAAATGTAATTCAGTCTTATTAGTGGTAAAACCTTTTTTTTTT
>NTHP01000031.1:1617835-1640738 GCA_003416845.1 Oplegnathus fasciatus
TTTGGCTTCAATAGATTCCTCTTCCAAAGCTGCTCTTCAGTATATAGTGATTTCATTTGATGATGAAACATGACTAAGTTTAAATAAAGTGGATGAAGAGTGAAGGTGTCATTATGAGGATGCTTAGAGAAACAAAAACTTGGAGCCACTCAATCTTAAAAGCAAAAGCATCTCCATGAGATAAGCGAGGCTTGTTGTGAGTCCTGCTCCTGCAAAGCATTAAAAAGAATTAGGAATTCTCAAATGTGCTGATCCAGTACTAACTAATTTAGCAACTGCTCACGCTGTGACCATTACTCTCGCATAGATTGCTTTGCCGTCCACTGGTTTCTTCTGGAGACCACTGTCCAGCATCGACGTTAGTTAAACCACTTCACTCCCCGTGTACACGCAGTTTCACTTCCTGGAACATGTTTATGCTTTCTCCCTCCCTACTCATTACTTCTCCTGCACGCGCTTCCTGAGGTTTCTGCCTCATCCGAGATGCATGGGGCCTTTGTCTGCACTGTGCAGATGAAAGGTCCGCGGTGAAGCGGCAAAACCGCTTGGAAACAAAAGGATTCTTTCTCTTGCGCTCACACATTGGAGCAATCTCAAAGACAGCTGTTCCCCTCCCGGGTGTCCCAAACTCTCTGACTTGATCTCTCCCTCTCTATCCCATCCACCCTGCTTGTTGCTGATTTATGAAAATATCAAAAGGGAAACGAAAGGGCCCACCAAAGTGGTACAGAGAAGAGGAGACATGTTTAACCAAGTCCCTCCTCCTGCTTACCCTGTCCTTAGCTGTTCAGATGCCCCCTCCAGTTCAGATAACTGGGATTCTGGAGCAGTGGAGTTATCCAACCGCCACAGAGGATGCACTCCTGTCACAAGTTCCCGTGACTGATCAGGGCAGATGACTTTTCAGTGCCCACAGATTTAACCCATGGTGGGCGGGTCTGTGCGTAATGAAGGGATGTAAATCAAAGTAGTAGTGTACTGTAACTGCAGCATGTGGGTTTGTGCTTAAAGGCAGAGGGCACTCCAATTACTGGCTCTGTCACCAAAACATGATGAAAGTCCTCTTAGCATGGCGAGCTTGTTGCTCAAACACGAGACTCAGGCAGTTTAAACCCCGTGCTACAACTTGGTCCAAGGAAGGGCTGTGAATTTATTTGAAGGCGAGAACAGGATTTTCATTCATCAGTTTTTTATTGTATGTTATCACTTTTCCAGCGTCTGCAGATGGAAAAGAGTCTGACAGCCATGATCAAATCCAATCTCCGTGGTAGTCGTCTGCTGAAAAGTGTCATAATTAACTCCAGAGAGAGCAGTAGTGTGTCTGTGCTAAATTATGTGACTAAACTGAATTGCAGTGAATTGTGTAGGAATGGATTTTCATATTTAAGACAGGTTGATGTCCTATGGGATGTCTGCACATTCAGGAATTCCCATTGCACTGTATTGAATTAAATTAAAGGACAGATTCAAACATTTTGTAAGTTATGTCATGAATTTTCATCTATCTGCTTTTGAACTCAATGTAAACCAACATTTTGCATTGAGACATCAAAAGTCTTTAAAATATGAAATATTACAACCTTGGCAAGCTCCAGACAGCACAAACAAGCTTACATAGTGTAATAATGATGCTTTTAAACTCCAGCTCCGCCCACCTTTTTGCATGTGTTTTCTGCATTAGTTGGACTCCTGGATCCCATGCCTCACATGAGTGAGATAAAGAACCAGGAAGAAATCAGGTCAAAGTCGGGCTTTGACCTGGCACTTCACCACAGACCAGCTCAAAACTAAATGGAGATGGAGTGCAGAGCCACTTGCACCCTGGAGCTTGGAAAAAGAGCCGGCCTCCTTAGCAAACCCAGAGCGTGGCAGGTTTACTAGTCATAAACACAAGAAAATATTAGGAATCCAAACATGGGATTTATGGTACTTCTTAAAGGCATCTGGCACAGTTGAACTTTATGTGAAATGTGTAAACACTTATGTAAAGCATAAGTACCTCTGCAGTTAGTTGGTCTGTGCTAAATTTAAAAAGCGCATGGTTTTTCTTCTACTGTATCTGCTCACCGACAGCATAACTCATCCGATCCCAAACCATAGATCCAAACACAGGGTTGGAAAGGCCTGAAATGTGATCTCTTTCTTTAAGAAATAGATTAAATACCTGTATATCTTTCTTGACTATTTAAACCTCAAGCGTCATAAATGAGCGCTCAGATCCTCGTGCAAACCACTGTTTAATGTTAAACACGGTTCACTGAAATCTACCATAAAGACAATTTATTAGTAGAAGAGTAGTCGCAAGTTCAGGGAATCTGGGGACGAATTCACAAAGACACTGAGAGCAACTTTTACTAAGAAAGTGAGACAACTCCTAAGCTAAGAGAAGGAACGATGTCGATGCTGTTGCTATGGGTGACATACTGTTTAGTGAATGAACTTAATCACGGATTTGTGGACAGTGACCGGTCTGTGTCAGCGAATGTAAAAAAGTGTTCATCAATACTAAAGAATCCCTTTTGATATCTCTCACGTATATCACCTGCACTGGTTTCTTTGCAATGCTGCCAATCTCTAACGACCAACGACCAACAACGACATACCACTGTCTTGACCCTCTGCTCATGCATAGAATAGCATTTATGCTGTAGCATGTATAGAGTAGAGATCAGCATGTAGACAGCTGGCCTCTGCAGACAGACATAGATTCACGAAAGCACAGCAGTGTGAGGATCAATAGGCTTGCTCAGCCCAGTGGAAAACTGCAGTGATCAGAGGAAATACTCTCGCTAATCATTTATTGCACGCATGCTTTGCCTTGTAAGAACAAAACTTTCAAAGACAAAATAATTAGGGATAAATAGGGCAGAATAAGTTGTAAATTAGGCATAAATGCACAAAATGAGCAAATGCTCAAGGAGTGTAAAATTTGAACAGCCAAGAAGCTGATGTAGCGAGGACCTGCGCACCTCTCGCATTCACAGTGTGAGCCAGGTAATGAGCAGAAACAGACTCTAGTCGATCACTCCAGTACAGTATGTACCAGCAGGAATCGGCTGAGAAGAAACCGCTATCAGCCGGACAGAGAGAAAAGTTAAATCTGGAAGACGCTGTCTGTGCCCTCCAACATGTATGTCTGGCACTCATCAGATGGGATTGTGGGATTGTATGTGTTTAGTCAATATCCCGTGTATTTATGCACGCTGTCAACAGCACGGCTCCAAGGCCTTGCCAGCAAGTTAAAAAAAAAGCGTCAACAAATCCATCTGGATAGTTTTTTCAGTCAGGTAATATATCCCGAAGTCGACACCCCTTCACTCGCCCCTGCCCCTCACTCACAAGTGTTTGCATATGCATACTGCAGCAACGAGTGAACGAGATATTTAACTTGGAAGACCCATTAGTCCTTATCTGTTGTGACAGCGTTCAGAAAATGTCAAAATGTGATCAATTCAAGGAAAAGAAGAAAAACAAGTGGTGAACAATGGTCACAGATGAAGTCATGTTTTTTCCATTAGCTTTGGTGAATCCTCTCTTTCTCTCTTTGGAAATGGATCTGAGAAGATATAGTTTTGACTCAGAGTGTTTTTAGACCAGTCGCTTCAAATATCATCTTGTAGAAGGCCAGTGTGTTCCTACCCACACTTGAACTGTGTTGACAGCTGGAGAATGTTGTGTATATGTTTAACTGACAGTTTGTTGCACACACACTGGTCTGAATTGAAGAAGTCAACTTTGAATGTGATGTCAAAGTCGCTTTACCATGAAATAAAAGTTTACTGAACCTTGTGAAAAAACTAACTCAGCTCTGTTTCTCTTCTCTCTCTTTTTTTCCCCCTGTTTTGGCTGGAAAACCAACTGCTTGTCCTGGATTGCCTTGAATGACTTCAGGTATGTCAAATCATTTAATATCACTGCTGCAGTATGTAATGAGATTACCTCCTTCACCCACTCTCTCCTTCTTTCAAATAGTGGTAAAATATATGTATAACAATATTTGCATGGGGAATCAACAAATTATACATGGCATAATGCAGAAGTTGTGGTTCAGGTTTGGAAATGTTGCAGTCTACCACCATTAGTGAAACTTAGCAGAGAGCTGAGTTAGCAGCTTACAGTGCACAGCTATTATGTAAATTAATATGTAATGCAAATAAACACATACATTCAGATCAAAGGCCACTAAGTCCCTTTCTGGGACACTAAATAAAGCTTTGAAGTGGTCAGAATACCACAGACCTTAATGTTTCTCCCCTATCAGTGTTAAATACCCGTACTCTCTCAGTCCTTGTGTTTTCATTACAGCGATGAAGAGTCTAAGTCCCCCTTAAGCTCTTGTGTTCTGTGTCTCTGTATTGCGTAACCGACAATTTGCACCCCACTTTTCAACCAGAGAATAAACTAGGCGAGGCATGGTGTGCAACCAAACTCTTAGTTTGCATCCCCCCCACAGTGCGGGAATGTTTTTTTAAATAAAAGACCTGATTTATGCAGTAACACAGAGATGGCAAGCAGAGAGAGTCTCAGTTATATTGGATCCCCCTCAAACTTTGCACATATTTCACTTCGCAATGTAATAAGGACCTGTATTTCTAATTTAGCACTACAGGGAAGGGCAAGGGGAGAAAAGAAATCTTGGCTGCAAAGTCAAGTTGAGAAACACCAAAATGGATAATGACAATATTTGGGAGGGGGTTTGCTTTAATGCTGACGAGAGAGACTAAGGGATCAATTCAAAAGACTTCTAATCCTGTGGACTTTACTGCTGGGTTCTGGCAGCCATCTGAGGCAGCAAAAAGCACCAACTAGGGCAATCAAAATATAATCTCATCAATCTGCTTGATATGGTCATTACAGTGTGGATTAGAGTAATGCATATGATCCCTACTTAGGGTATTTTTTTAACCATTTTCACTGTGATGTGCCCTCATTTAGTTTGAAATATCCAGGATATGGTGCTGAATGGCCGCTCAAGAAAAAGCTGTCACGATTGTAACGTTTATTGGTTCCTTCCAAACGAATAAAATATACAAAGTAGAAGCAGGAGTTTGTGTGGCGCACATGTCAAAGCAATGACTAATTTGTGTTTGGTTTGAGAAATTAGCAGATGGAGCTACGGGCAGGGGCGAGGCAGTGCACAGAGCACTCCTTCCTCCCCATCCCTCTCTCCACTCACTCACCATCACGCCTCTTCCCTGATTTAACGTCTCTTTACCTTATGTTGCCTGTTCCTCAAAACCTCCCTACCTCATGCCGCCACACATTCTCTCGTCAATCATCCTTCCTACAATGTCCTCTCTGTCTCTCCTCCTGTTTCCCTGCCTGGCTTTCACATCCATCCTCTCCCCCTGTTGATTACTTGTATATCTTACCTCTTCCAGTTTCTATCAAGACCTCTCCCTGCTTCATTCCTGGCCCCCTTCCTTATCTGGCTCACTATAAATAATGCCACCTGTTGGGCCAGGGCCTTCATTACAACTCATGTAACAGCAAATCACTGAGGAGGGGGGCGAGTGAGGGTGCCCTATACAGGCTAGGCAAGTCATACCACTGGCACAGAAAGCTATGCCTGGCACTCACTGACTAATGCATTCGATAGTGAGGCCAGAGGGAGAATAGCTGGAGCAATGAGGCCAAGGTTAAAACAACCTCTGATTCTCTGCAGGGAGGGGATTTAAGATAGAAACTTAAGAGGGTTTACGATGATGATGATCACCTCTCTGTTTTGGACAAGAAGACCAACATGATCTCAGTGTTTTTCAATTGCAGATATGTACAGTATGTTGTAAGTATGATGAAGTTGCAATCCAATATTGCGTCTCAGAGAAGTCCGGAGCAGCGGCGATGCTCAGCCGAGGAATTGGGTAATCGATACATGTTTCGCACTTTAAAGCAGAGGGTTAGAGCAAGGGTTAGCGGGTCGAGTACTTGAAAGCACGCACAGTGGGATGCGATCAGGGTGTGGGTGATGGGGTCGGAGGTCAACTCTCTCAAATAGCCTCGGTGAGTACAACGGGCCATCGGCTCCTTTGGCTTTGAAATGGGAGGCGGCGCTGGCTGCTCTCCCATGCTGGACCAGCTTTCAGCATACCACCGCCCGCCATCAAACGCAGTTGTCGTGTCGGGTGTCTTCCGGGGAGAGGTTATTTTTAAGATGATGAGGGAGGGATTTACGAGCGTATTTGACGATCACATGCTGTATTTGATGTACAATCAGCAAATTAACAGTACAGTAAAGGGCATGAATATTGATTTGAGCCTTGCTAGTACTACAACAACACGATGACACAACATACACACACTGCATGCTTGATAAGGATAATTTCTACAAATTAGCAGGCATGTACAGTAAATGTGACAGATGTGACTTTGGTGGCTGGTAAATAATTAGTTACTAGCCAGGAGGAAAATATGTGTCTGGTTAATTAGCTCCTGCTACCCATCCATAAGGAACAAAATGCCACCCAGCTCCAAAGGACAGAAAATCACAGTTTTCTCATGACATCTGTCTTGGGGGCACTTTTGTTCATCTGCTAATTACTGTCTGATATGTCTGCAAGGAACAAAACTGCTTCCCTTTCTCCTTCAAAGGGACACACCATGTCAGCCTGTTCTGTATGCCAAATCAATTAGTCATCAAAAGTCCCTCGGAGAAGAACAGTTAACCTTTATCTCCATCAATGTTTCATTAGTTATCCCCCTTGCCAGTGCCACAGTTTCTCCCTTGCTGAAATAAAAGCAGGACTTGTGGTGGTTAATGTAAATAAAAACGTAAATGTGGTCATTAGTATTCTCTCTGTCCTCTCACGGAGGAAGCAGTTCAGAGGAAAAAAAACGTTTTAATGAATGCCTCAGAGCCACTCGCTTTCATGGATTATTCAGAGAAAAAGAGGTTACGATGCTGATTGTTTACATGCCACACAATCACGTACAATAACACCCTACCAGAAATGCTTTTAGCCCCTCTCGTGCAAAGTCAGATACATGCACAAATGAATTCTCCATGCTGTGCCCTGGAAAAGCAATGACTAGTTCCCAAGAGGCTTTTCTCTTACTGACATAAATTCACAGAGGATTGTGGTTTGTACGAGTGGTCGGTGTAGTGAAATACAGCAGTACAGTGCAATCTATATACAGATTTAACACAGGAGTGGAGAGGAGCAACATTTCAGCAGGACTAATATCCTAGTTCTACATTTCTTTACTTTTTTCAACTCATCAGTTGGATATAATGCGCATTGTGGAAGTTGTCATGAAAGTGGATTAACAGCTTTTGTCATATGAAAATGAGCTTGGTGGCTCTCTCATATCTGTCCATTAAATATGAAGCTAAAGCCAGGAGACTGGTAGCTTAGTGTAGCTTGTAGACTGGAAGCAGGGGTTAACAGCTAGGGCTAAAGGTAATTAATTAGCATGTTATATGTTTGTTTGTTTAATCTGTACAAAGTGTAAAAATTAGTAATTGTGTTTTTTTTATACTAAGCAAACTGTCTCTTGCCTGTAGCTTATACGATATAGAGTGGTATTGATCTTCTCATTTAGCAAGAAAGCGAATAAGCATATTTTCCAACATGTCAAACTATTCCTTTTAAAACAATACCATATACTTCCATTAACTATACTGTAAGACTAGGAATTGAAAAAGAAAGTACATGTATATGACTTTGAGAGAAATGGCTTTATTGTTTTCAAGGCTGCAACTTGTGGCAATTTTTTATCAGTCCTTCGATTAGTTTTCAGTTAATTGATTGATTGTTCAATCTGTAGAATGTAAAAAAAAAAGTGTAAAATTTCAGAGCCCCAGTTGATATCCTGTTTTGTCCAACAAACAGACCAAAACCCATTCGATTTACAGTGATAGATAAATAAAATAAATCCTCACATTAGAGAAACTGAAACCAGAGAAACATTTTCACGTGATTTTGCTCAATAAATGACTTAATCGTTTAACTGGTGTCATTTAATTGATAAACGGATACATTTTTTCATCACTAATTACTTTATACTGTGTTGGACACATTCCAGTTGGGAAACTTTAAAAAAATACCATCATAAAAATGTTAAAGCCTTTATAAGATGCTTACTTACTGATATACATACAGTCACAAATAGGATAAGACATGGAGATTGGGAGTATACAGCTTGTGTAAAGCTTAATGACTCCAAACATTAAGCTGGAGCACATTAACAAAGCTGTCATCTCCTGTTGCCAGGATGCCTTTTTTCCTCGTGATCTCTTAATTGGATCCTGAGAAGAGTGACGGCTAGGTGAGAACTCCTGCTGGTCGTATTTCCCCTTACTCGCATAGTCTAATCTGCAATGTCTGGCTGTGCCCCTGTCCCACTCCATTAGGAAAGCACTGACAGCAGGCACAAGTGGCCGCTCCAAAGAGGAACAGGAGGACTTGTCTTCTTCTTCTCTCTGTCTAGCAGAGACTTGTCGGGATAGGTGGCAGACAGACTGCAGCTGGCTTTGCCTCAGCTCATCTAATCACAACCCTACTCTCCCTGCTTCAGCACAGGCATGTCCATATTTCCTATAGGGGTTTTCTCCATGCCTGAAACCACTTATAGTTGACATATGACAGGGTAATATGGGTGAAGTTGGAGTCATTAATTCTGGCATTGTCAGCACCCACATAACAAGCTAAGCCAAATGAAACCAGTGGAGAAATGGTGCCAACCAGTTCTAGCAAACCAGTGAAGAGAAACGGTTGTAGTTAAGTTCTCCTTATGAAAGCTTTTAGAAATTACCCTAAAATTACAGAGTACCGTAAGAGTAGTGTTATTTCTTCATAAAGTACCTTCACAGAAACGTCTCTTGTGTCACTATTAATACAAACTCCATTCAGAAGGGCTTTAAATGGAGGAAGTAAGAGGCTGAGATTCTATGAGACTGCACTGTGCATTCACTGTGATAATAAAAAAATTTAATTAATTAGCAGTTCATGTGAGTGCAATGTTACCTGCTTGGCTCAATAATTGGTTTGCTCATTATCTCCTTTTTGTAGAATTCATTACTGTTACAAGTAGCTTCAAGCACATATTACATATATGTATGTTGTATGCATAAAACCACTGCTTTTACAAGAATATGATTTATTAAAAACCGACATAATAAATGATGTCATATCAAAGGTTTTGCCATAGATATATTGCTATACAGTGTTGTATTGCTCCAAAAGCCTAAAATGAACCGTGCACAACCTTACCCATGCAACTGGCAGATCCTTGAGTTGGTTTTGGAAGACTATGGGTCATTTTGTAAAGCGACGACAAAAAGACCCGTAGTTGTTTATATGTGAGGAGGTTGTGGTTGATCCGTTATGATGATTTTGGTTTGACGGTGTGGAAGTTGTAGGATGAATCCGACTGCATTTGAGTCCAGTGGAACCATAAGATAAGATACTAAGTGTGCACCAATTACAAACAATTTGAACTGTTAAACCTTAAGAAAAAGTTATTTTCAAAGATGTATTACTTTGCTTTTGAGTAGTTCCTCAATTTCTGTTGTTTGTTGCATTGTGGGACAATAGTGTCCATGAACAAAATGGAAGCATTTTAGTCTGTTTGATGGCATTTTTTAAGTATATCTCATTGCATACACTATTTAAAATATAACCAGAATTAGCAAATAGAATTTGTATTTATGCAATAGCGAGGGCAGCACTGAATGTTCTTGCAGCTGATGCAGGATGGCTTCTTTAGTCTTCTGTAACTACTCTCATAGCTGTAACTCTGCCTCCTCTTAACTCAGGCCTTTTAACCTAAGACCTTTGTGCCTATAGATGTCTTCCTTCAGGATGTCCTGCTGAACATGGCTCTTTAAGATTATACTGTGGTCAAAAAGGAGCAAAGTTAAAAAGAAATGCTTGTGCTCAGTATGATTTTTCTCTTCATCTTTGTCTTGGTTTTGGGCCTGGTCTGACTCATTAGCAGCAACACAATTTGCCAGGCTGGGGCAGTCATGCAGACGGGTGAAGGTTCAAACTGATGGGCTTTGTCACCTCACATTAATCCTGCTGATGATGATTAGAAGGAATCCGCCGCCCAAAATTCCTAATGATTGGAATGCTCATCTTGATGAGAAAAGCCACTGTAGATGGTCTTGCTTGCTTTCCCTTTTTGTTGCTATTGAAGGGTCTTCCCAGAAAAACTGTATAGCATCAATGAAATGCCCCTGGCAACAACACGAGAGGCAGGAAAAGAACTGTGGTCCAGAACTAGACAAGATTTATGAATAGGACCTTACAGTGAATCCGCAGTGTCGCAGAGTAATGATAGCATTTTTGACAACAGTCCAGAGAATGGCTTTGATATATTCTTACTGTTATGTAAGTACTATGGTGTACCATCTAGTGGAAATCAGAGCTCATCAACCAAATTCCATAGAGAAAATAAGGAAATTAGCTGCCTGTCTAAATACAGTGCAAACTGGTATATTTTTCTATAGTTTGGAAACGGTAAACAATATCCTGTGACAGATGCACTGCTTCATTTCAAGTCCACAGTTTTGTTCCTGTCACAAACAGAACACACAGTGTTCCCATTTACCACTCGGTCTCTGCATTTCAAACATCCAAAAATTCACCTACCCAAATTTGGAACCATCTCCAAAACTTGGAAACACTGCTGTACATGGAGGAGTTCATTTCTCACTGTCAGCAAATCGGCCACTTCCAGAACAAAGCCCATCAATTTTTAAAGTCATTTTTATGTGGCATGCTTGCAAAAACAAGGTTTGTTGAAGGATAGTTGTTTGCTACCAGCACAGGCCTGTCAGCAGGTTTTGTGTTTGTTTGTTTTTTAAACCAATCCTCAGAAATTTGAGGATGCTGCATCTGGCAGGGGTCCATGCTTGACTGATATAGTCTGACTAATATTTGAGTAAATACTGATGCCTTTCATTAAAGTGAAAGCTGTCTTCACCTCTTGTGGTCAATTAATTGCATTTTGAATAAACTGCTCATTAGGGAGAGCTGTCACGGTTCTGTTAGCAGCAAGATGCTCTGACATTAATTGTCTCCTCAGAATATTGTTTTAGCGGAACGTCCCCTTCTAGTTGACTTGTAAATTATTCCCACAATGTGATGAAGCTCAACACATGTTCATCTTGTGAAGTTGCTTCATGGATTCTTGCATGTTGTGCTCTTTGTGGGTTTCACAGCTTGCGAGTCTGCTGTTCTAGGAAATGTCACTTTAGAGCTCTATTGTCACAAAATATGAGAGGTGGGCTCTTTGTTTCTTTATTTAGCTGAGCAAATAAGTAAAGCAGTACTAATATGAATTACTGCAGCGTTCATGCTGATAACAGAGACCGACGGAGAAGATAATGGGACAAATATAGGGTGTAAAATGGTTACTGGAGGAATTGCGAATCATCGACAGCCTCTCATTTGGGGTTCATGAACGCGCTATGGTGTATGATCAGTGGTGGGGAGCCAGTTCAGTGGGGTGCCATCAAGGACCCGTCTGCTCTTATTTGAAGCCACCCCAAGTGATTCATTAAATGATACTGGTGACCCAAGGAGGTTTCGGGAAGGAAACCAAAACCGCAGGCATTCCCACCACCCATTCCCACCATCCATTCCCACCATCCATTCCCACTTGGAGATGAGAAAGCAAGTACTCTTGCTGGAGACATGCTTCAGTGGCTTTCCCAACTTCATTTTCTCCCTGTGTGCTAAAATCGTGCTATAATCCATTCTAAAAAGTTACAGCTTCCAACAGACATATATCCCAAAAAATCATAAGCCAGAGATCTGTCTAATAACTCTAATAAGACAGTGAGAATTATGCAAACATGTTACCATATTTGTCTTCAATCCAGGGATCAGTTTGTGCTTTTCATGTACCTTTTAGAAGTAAATGCTGCATCAGACCATGAAAACCCCAACCAGCAAAGTGGCAAAGCTGCTACCAGTCCCGGACTCTAATCTAGTTGTAACCCAATCCCTGCACAGGGCTTTTTGTGTACAAACGAGCCCTCTCAGTCACTTCAGCCCTGGAGCTTGTGGTCTGCATTCCGCCTGTCGTAGACACAAGCTGTCTAAATAAATGCTCGCCGTTGCCTCTTTATTCTGGTGGCAGCTTGTATTTGGGGGGCCCCTGGCGCTTTCATGCCAACATCCATGCTGCACACATGCTCGTGAACATCCGCAGACCAAAACAGTGGCATACTACCAGGCTAACACATACAGCACACAGCAGACACCAGCTGGGGACCTGTTAACAGCCAAATAGCATTGGTCTGTCAGTGAACAGCTTGACGCTGGTTCTGCCTGTTCATTCTTGTTTTGAGCTGCATTGCCCGCAGCAGTCCAGGGCTTTCAGTTGGCACTCATGGCTGGTATCACATGTGCTAAGTGTCACTGCCAGATACTATAGCCTTGTGCATTCTGCTCAGGCTTTACAATTAGCCTGGAGGCCCAGTCCTCCATGTCTGCAGACAGCATCTGCTGGCCTCCACATGGGCTAAAATGGTCCCAGTATGTTAATGAAGAATTCCATTTTAGTTTGTTGAGCAGTACTTATTTTAAGGTTAGCCAAGTGAGAAAACCTGTTCACTCGTTTAAATGGGTTTTGAATGAAAGAATAAGGCATCATTTCACAGCTACGCTGTTCTGTTCTCACATGTTTATATTTATTTCTGATGCGCCGTAGTTGTTTGCCTGCAAATCAATCCTCTCTGCCTACCCTCATAATCTCCTTCTTCTTTACACTTTCCTGTGTGGTCTCCTCTCATGCCAAAACATGTCAACGAAGTCAAAGGCTTGTGACAGGAAAGCATTTCATTTCATCAGCAATAATTGCACTGTATTCAAGAAGAGATGAGACCTTCATCCCTCTCATAATGAAATAATGACGGGAAAAAAACAGGCAAACTGAGCCATCCAAGAGACACTGGATATGATTTTTTACAGATGTTCAGGTTTGAAAGTAGAGTTGATGATAATTTTCTTAAAATTTGTCTTTAAGGGTCCAGGAAACTGGCCTGCAATTATTCCTTGGTAAAGCCACTTGCTGCAATTGCTGGATGAAATTATATTTCTGATAAGGTCAGAGGAAAGTCTACCTCAAGATGTGACAAATGAAAAATGAAGCATGTGCGGCTTCTGGAAAGACTCAGCCATGGATGCATGAAATGTAAGGGTTTATTGTTTAATACAACGCTCCTTAAGCAGTCTTCAGTGCCTGTGAGAGTGACAATATGGTTTAACATTTTCTATCGTAGGGATGTTATGGTTTCTCTATGAACCTTTTTTGACTTTTATCCCTCAATGCTGCAGTTAGCTCTGCAGCGGTCCATGAAATTTTCAACATCTCTTCCTGAAAATGACGGGAAAATAATGAACCTCTTGCATTTGGCTACAACTTTGACTGAACACAGGAGTATTAGTGTTTGTAATGATCTAATCATGTGGATGTATCTGTGACAGTTTAGGCTTACTCTGCTTAAATTATCAGTGGATATTTAGTGTCTTTGACGTCCAGATGGCTCAAGATACAGAGGATAGGACTTTCTGTGGGACCTTAAGATCGTGTAATTCTTTTAAACAAGGCTGCAAAAAGAGCTCCAAAAAGTTTGTTAACTTGGAGTCTTCCCTGTTCCCCCTCCTGTGTCGAACAGAAAGAGCCAAAGCTTTGGTGAATCAAAAGCACAAATTGACCCTGTTCCATCTCTTGTCATCGAGTCTCATTAAAGGCTTGGTTTTTGAGACCACAAGCATCTGGATTTAAAAATAGGACCCTAAATTGCCTTGTTGTATCCCCATTTGGTTTGTTTATTTATTTCATGTAGGCTGTGCATCATGCAAAGCATTTTCTTGGGCGCCTTTTGTTCATTATGCTTGTTTGCACATTGTTGCACTTCGGTGCAAATACCTTGATGAATCAAGCCCAGATGTTGGCGTTGGAATGCCAGAGGTAGGCCTTGGCAAACGGCACTCTGGCCACCCCTCAGCTCAAATAAATACAGTCGACTTTGAGCATGTCAATTATTTCTGCCTCTGTGGCCAGAGTCAACAGCCACGCGGTGCACTGTCCAGCAATTACACATCTCAAAATTAGTTTTATTATAAATCTTGACAGGGAAAATAAAATGGTAATGGTGCTGAGTTTTAAATGTGGCTTCTAATGACTTGTACCAGCAGCCGCTTCAAAAACTGTCCCACCCCCAGACAGCAACGTTTCAGCAAGCCGCTTCAGCAGGCGCCAATTAAAATTCAGCAAATATCTTTTATGACAACCATTGCTGTGAAGTCACTACAAGGTCCAGCCTAGCTCCAGTGATACTGTCAAGCAGGAGACAGAAACTTGGATCTGTCTTTTCTCACTCTTTCACACACACATAAATGTCTAATATCTTTGGCATACGCCGTAGAACCTGACGGGTGACAATGTGGGAGTGTTGGGTAATAACATTGAATACAAATGTTGACATTTTTTTTCAGATATGAGTCGTGACTTCACTTCACTTTGTGGTTGTAAAAATGATGGCCAGGGTGATTTGTTATCCCCAGCATTGTGCTATGTGGGAAATATTGATAATGGAAAAGAATCAAAGCAGAATTTAGTTTTAGCACAAATTCAAATAGATTTTCAGTAATTTTTTGGAGATGTGTGTCTCCAAAGTTGTTGGCTGGCCTCTGGTTATAAAGCCAAAAACACATTCACATCTGACAAATACCTTTTTCCTCAGGTTCCTTCCCTAACTGTGCATTCAGATACTGCAGGTTTGCTCCTCTCGCTCCTCTTTTTTATACAGTTCAGAAAGCCACAAACTGTGACTGTAATTTGTCCTCCATCTTTGAAAGAAATTTCCAACGAGTGCATAGTGGAAATCCCGAAGCTGATCAGTTTTTGCTTTACTGCATCACTGAAATTTCTTGCTCAAGTTGCAACATTTTCAACTCGAGGTAACTTCTTCCTAGCTTCTTCTTCTTGCTAGAGAGAAGCTGTTTCTATTTGTGTTTTCCATCGACTTTACATACACTTCCTTCGTCTTCAAATTTGTGAGGTGGAAGTCATCACCCCAGACAAGAACCTGCTTTGCAAACTATGTTGAAGAAGTCCTGAGTTGGAAATTTTAGTTGCCTGCTGCCACCTCCCAGTGCATATCTTTTTATGCATCAGCAGTCTGATTTAAAAAGGGTCAAAGATTGCTTCCCTCTTATGTCAAACACATTTCCCCGATCCTGCTTGCCTGTCTGATCTCAGCTGCATTTTATTCAGCTCAGCATTTCTTCTTCAGGAAATCTTTATGAAAATGCTCCTGACTGTTTCCATGGGTGTTCAAAAACAGGGTCCTGCCTAATATGAATACAGAAGACATACACAACATCTTTAGCAGTTTCATGGACTGATTTACAGATTTATCGTGGTTACATACATCAGGCACATGCATGCAATGAGAATTTATATTTTTCCGTCACCACCTTTTTAAGATTCCTCTCTGCTTGAAGTATTCTTCCTTTTTTGGAGCTGAATGGCACTTGAGCCTCATTGGCTGAATGTGAGAATAATTATTGCAGCCTGTCCAGGCGTCACAAGGGTCACCACAGAGTGATTTGAGGGTTACGCACCCAACCTGGCTCCTTGCTGCTAATGTCAATCAAGTTAACAATAGCCCACTTATTTGGTAATTGTAGAAAGTGTAACCTGCAAGCAATGCAAGGTCAAAGTCCACTGAGTAAGAATGTACAGGTGGCTGCTCGGTGTAGGAAGAGATTACCAGATACTCAAAGTAAGAAAATGTGACAAAGAAGTATGTGGATAAAGGCATGTGTGCTGTTTGTCAAAGTCGTATTGGCTTTTCTACCATTTGAAGGACAGTGTTGGTGTCATTTTAGTTATAAGCCTTTCGTTTCTGTGTCTGCATGAGATTTTCTGACTTAATTGCTCTTTAATTAATGGGTAATATAATTACACTCAACTAATTTTAAGACCTTTTAAGGTTAAGACATTATGGTCTCAAATCAAGTGTAAAATCATCTGGCATCCCATCTAACTAAGATAGATGGATAAAAAGACATTGATATGTGTAAGTTTGTCAGCTGGCAGGTTTTTGGCTGTTTCTTTCTGTGTGGGTTCCAAGTAATTACTAGTAAGCAGAACCAAATGTAATGTGCATTCTCATACAGTATGGAAAACATCGAAACAACAGCAAAGCACACTTTGACAAGAGCACATGAAGGCTACATTTCACTATGTATCGTCTGTAGTTAACATCTACAACAACATTTATCTTAGGCAATCTGCAACTTTGGAAGTTTATGTCACATTCAGTAGTTCCTGTACTGATGAGGCAACTTCTTATGCTGGAATACCTTCTGTGGACTTGGAAATCCTTGGAAAATCTACATTATCTTTGACAGGCAGTCATTTGGTCCCAGTTACTGTTTGTAGACAGATATATTCTTGTTTCCTCCCCCTCGTGTCCATACGATGCATGGTTACTCGAGACTGTTACCTTAACAATCTGCAAACTACCCTGAATTTAAAGTTGACACTTGTACAGCGACTGGGCCAGCGACTGAGTGCTCAAGGGCAATCTGCACTCCAGCAGACCTGCCTGTCGATAATTTCCCAATCCCCTTCTCACTTTGCAAAACAAACACACGTCTGCTCTCCAATTAACTACTACAGTTCCTTGAGTGTTATTGGTGCCTACAATTATTCAGTGCACTTCAGTGTGCCCTGCGCAGCCTTGCAGTACGATAACATTTTTCTTTGCTGCAATTATCACGTTGGTGCAGTGAGCAAATTGGGATCTTTTGCATTGTAGGACAAGGGTTGACCTGCCAGGTTCCAAATGTGTTTGCAGAACCTTTAATATACTTTTTGAAGGAATGAATAAGGTCTCGCCTCCAGAAATCTCTGCTTTGTTCAAAACATTTTATGCAGCCCAGTGTGAATTCAACAGATATGTGGTCTCATCTTATTATTGTGCTGCTCTGGTGGTACAAACTGCTCCATAACAAGCTACATAGTGCGTAACAAAGTGAGCTGGTTTGTGCTGAATTGGACGAAATGTGTCTGTAAAAAGCTGCTATTTTACACTGATTCAAAGAACAACATTGTGGGGCTTTTTGCTGGATTGCAAAAAAGTACTAACACATTCAGCGGTATGTGGGAATGTGCTACTTATTTAACTGGTTGCCTCTTCACAGTGGTTTGCTAAGGATGTAGTTGTGTTTTTTAGTGCACTATTCTAAGTTCAGTGTAAGCAAAGTGGATGGTGCAGGTTTAAGGGGCAGGTGAAGTGAAATCACTGAAGTAGCTTCTCAGGAAAAGGAAAAGTAAGCGGCAACAGGAGGTTGTAATTAGCAAATTAGTTTGCTTTTCAAAGGGAAATGGTCATTAATGTGGTGCTTTATCAGACCTGTTTCCTCTGTCTGCTGTCTCTAAGTGCTCTGTTCAGATTTATAGGCCTACTGCTCTTTTTCTCTCTGCCTCCCTCTCTTGCCCTCCTTTTACTCAGATACAGACACAAAAACACAAAGTCAGCCACATTATTGTGCTGTTAGCGACATTACGATGGTGCACTTTGTAAATCATCTAGTGTGGTTGTTTCAAATCAGTTAACTAGTGCTAAAACATCTGTTATCATGAACATTTGCGTTTAAAAATTCTGTAAATTTCACCAAATCCCACAATCTTATTATTTTCTCTCCATCTTTCTTCGTCGTGTTGCTGTGAATGTGCCATTGGGTGGCACAGGACCTACTCTTGTCTTCTGTATATCAGCCTGTCCTCTTTCTCTCCCTCCTCCCCTCCGCTCACCCATCCTTCATGTCATCAGCAGTATCTTCCTCGCAGCAGAAGGCCCTTCTTATCCTCTCCGGCTAATCAGCATCTCCTCTGACCCCCTTGTTTACCCATCCCCTTCTTTCTGGAGGCTGACACGGATTGGTAATGATTTTTCCCCTCTGAGGCTGCTCCTCTCAAATCCCCCGTCTCCCGTTTGTTGTGGGCGGCAGGCTCAGGGAGCGCTCAAGCTTCTCTATCACGTATGGTAAACAAACAAACAATTACTGCCCCAATGACCATTTACATAACAGTAATACCACTTTCAATATGTTGTCTCCTGCTTTTTTGAAGCATCTGGTTCATGAAAGGTCTCAATGAAAAAGCGCTCTTCTAAATGCCAAGTTAGAACTTTTTTTTACAAAAAAGCTGTAATTTGAAGCATACGCATGGCTATGAACAAAGACAACTATGTTCTCTTCTGCACCCAATCATCACTGTTAAAGACGTTGCCTCATTTCCTCCTATTTTTCCCTATTAGTAATTTTGATGAAAGGCAGCGGCTGCTCCTCCAAATGTGAGAGAACGTCTTTGGTGGTTTTCCCTCACTGTAATCGATGCACATGCCCGGATTTAATCAAGCCTGCAATATCAGTGTTAACACAGCAACACTAATTAGCTTCCTGTACAGTAGACAGAACAGCCTTAATCTTTGCTGGCAATCAAAATTAGCTTAAAGACATTATTTAAGTGATGTCTAAGGGAATATACAGTTACATTTAAGATTATATATAAGATTTAATCTTTTTAAACATGTTAAAAACAGTATGTAGGAGCTGGTTCACTGCTTTAAGATGAATGCAGGTTCCTTTTGTAGTGAATACTACTAATTTGAACAGAAAATGCAAATGCATTAGATGAAGTAAGAAGTAATTACTCTTTGACATTATTGGCTACACTGTATAGGTTTGATTAAGTTGTTCATGTTCATATTTATGGGTTTTTTTTCTATACCAAATTCAGCCTGCAAGATACATAGTTCAAGCCTCACATGGTGTTCTTTACTCCCAGCATCATATACAGTACATGTATCCAACCCACCCTTTGCAATGAGGCAGTCTATTTAAGCTGTCAATGCTGACAGTGCTGCTGCTGCCAAACTACTCATTTGCAAAATCTGCTGCTGTACTTATAGTATTCCTAGGCGAGCTCCCCCTCCAACAAGTCCACTGGTGCTGCTCAGTGGAGAATGGTAGTGTTTGTACAGTACCAGACTTCCCGCTGCTGCTAGAATTCTGCAACTCCAATCACCACTGATTGTCATTATCAACTAGGCCACAATGCCACTTCAAGGTGGAAACTGGCGTTCTATTGTCTGTGGCCCTGGACCGTGGTCACTAAATCTTAGGGGTTTATTCCACTGAAATGCCAAGGTACCACTCCTTCACCAAACTAAGCTTTGCCTCTTGTTGCACTTGCTGTGCAAATCATGAATTACTTATTTTTTTGCACACTTGATAAATGTCAGTAAGGCTTGAGGACGCCGTCACTGCTGGCTGCTTTGTCAGTCGTGTCTCAGCTTTGCTGCAGTGCTTTTCAGCAGTGCAGGCTTGGCAACAGTCAGAAACAATAATATGCATGATATTTTGTTTTATTGATGTCTCGCAGGTAGGCTCATGGTCCATGGTGTGTGGTAAATGGTAAATGGACTGCATTTATAGAGCACTTTTATCCAAAGTGCTTCACAATGTGCCTCTCATTCGCCCATTCACACACAGACGCACTCACACACCGATGGCAGCAGATATGCCATGCAAAGTGGTAGAGTGGTCGTCAGGAGCAAATGGGGTTCAGTGTCTTGCTCAAGGGCACTTTAGACAGAAGGAGCCAGGCATGGAACTGCCAACCCTGCAATGAGTTGACAACCGGCTTTACCTCCTGTGTCGATGTCTGCGTGCTGCTATAAGTTGTTTGGGCATTATGATGCTTCATGATGTTTGTTTCCATAGTGGGTAAATATAACATTTGTGTTTGTACTTAGCTACAGGCTGAAATTGGTTTTTGCATATTTTCCTATTGTGGTGATGTTGCTGTTGTTTTGGAAGGGAGATTTCATATTGCTGCACTGTAATCAAGTCTCTTGTTGATAGTAATGTTGGCTCTATGGATGTAAACATAACTGTTGTCTTGTACACAGTCTTTTTTACATTGTTCTTTTCTGTAATACTGGCTGCATGGGAAACATCGCTTTTGTCTCACACAGGATAGATACACATTCATGTTTTTTCCGCATACTTTGTATTCAGCTAAATATTAGAAATATATTTCTTAAAATGGATTTATGTGACAACTGACTTTGCTTTTGTTACTACTACTACTCTTTTAGCCTGCTGCACCGATCAGGTCAGGTGGATTGCTGGGTTTTGATTTATCCAGCTCGGTGCACAAGATAGAATATTAAACCCAGCAAATTGTGTGGATCTGTTGGGTAAAGCTTGCCTGGCCAACATTAGTAGATTTTAGATATTTTATCTCATACAATTTGGTGAAGAAGTTTATTGTCACCATTTTCCATTATCCTCTTTGCCGAGCTTGGTCTAAGCTTTAAGTGACAAGGTCAGAGTCTAGAGGGCAAATATCAACTCTGTACATGCTCTGTGTTCACCCAAACTGGAATATTCATATCCAAAATATCCACAAAACAGAAAGTCCATGTTAATATGCCTTTGCCCCAGTGGGCTGTTTGGTTGAAGAAGACTCTTTAGTCCTTGTACTGGGAAAAGGGGAGAATGAAATACCTCATCTTTATTGTGCTCCAGAGAGGGCATTCATAGCTGCTTCATCTTCGATTTCATTGCTGTCAAAGGTATAATGTACAACCTTGGTATAATGTCATCTTAAGTTTTGGTCTCTTTTGTTGTATTGGAAAGGATGGATGATTTGGCATGTTATTACCTTGGCTGGGAAAGATCATGCCTTATCTCTGCAAAAGGCTAAGACAAAATACAGCAATTACCCTGGAGAATTGAAATGTCAAGGCAGGTTTAGCATTTCCAGCAATAGAAATTGGATTTCAGACATACTTCCCAACTTTGATAAAGTAAGATATCGAAGTCTGCATTCTCCTGTGAAAATGCGGCATGAAACTGTCTTGGCATGTTAGAAAACCCCTTGTCCAGAAAGACTACCTGTCTACAGTTGGTGCAAACTAACATTGTGGCTTAGTTTATTACAGGTTAAAGTCATATAATGAACTGCAATTTATTAAACGTGCTTTGGAATAACCTGATGAAACTTAAATGACCTAGGCTGTTAGTAAAATTTTGTACATCAACTTCGTTTTAATTAGTAATCAAACCTTCGGTTACGGTGTGTGAAAGGGGCCAAGAGAATGGGGATTAATTAATTTCTAAGGGCCTTGGTTTTAATAGAACACTTTTCCTTGCTATTTTATTAGGTCAGCTATAATTACCTTGGTAGTCGTGGCAAGTAATTCCATTAGATTTTACCATGGTTCAGGAACTGCCTGTGTTTGAGAATAAAGATACTCTCAAAAGTCAGACAAGAGCAAACTTATCACTTTCATTTAGGTAGTCTAAAGTGGGGAGTAGGAGAAAATGGTAGAGGTAAGTTTTACAAGAACCAAGAAAATGAACAAGGGTGAAGATTATCATCACATGTGCGACTGGTCTGTTTAAAAGTTTGTGTTCTCTGCCTCTGAGAGATTTGAAACCAAGTCGAGAACCCCTTTTGCTTACATGCAGCTGTCACCACCAGCCAAAGAATTCAGAAAAGCAGAGTGGTGAAGTCAAAACAGCTCGTGACCTTGTCTGAAGCATCTAACCTCTCTCCAGGTCTCCGGTGTTCTGCATTTTATGCCGTGGGAAGCACCTGTCTCCCCAGCTTCCCCTAAATACACTCAGGACATCACCCACTGCTGTTCAGTTACCCTTAAAGGAGCCTTTGAAACAAGTCCAGAAGCAGGAAGCTTGGAGAGGTTTCTGTCTATTCATTTGGCATATGCTGAACCGTTAGTGGACAAGACAGGAACAAAGCATTTTTAGGGAGGAAAATTTAGAGGGTAAAAGGAAATGTCTCTGGTATGGGAAATGTCAGCTGTCTGACATCTGCTTTCATGAATGCGTCATCAGAGGGCTTGATGACTGTAAGAGGACATTATTCAAATTAAGTAATTTCTCAATTTGCAGTTCTGTTTGAAATGCAGTTACCTCCAATAAAATCATTTTCTATTTGTGTCTGATTTTCAAAATGTTATAATTCATATTTTGTCTGATAAAGTGGCCTTCAAAAAACAAGAAGAGCCTTCCCAGAGGATGCCACTCTGCAGTGATAAAAGACAGATCCACTTACATCCTCTTCTGTCTCTCCGCACGGACTCCACAACCTCGCCGTCTGTCGTTGGGGTGAATGTTGAGTAAAGACAGGTTGCTAAGGTTGGAGACTCATGTCGAGCTCTGAATTCCCACACCCTTCTTCTGCCCGCGCTTCTTTTTCCTTTGCATCATACGCCTGGCACCGGCACAACCTAAAGCAGGGCCCATGATCTAACTCCAACTACCCACTCCACAAATCACACAACAACAACGGGTGAAGGGGCTTTTCATGCCGGGGGTGTACTCTTACCCTCTGCGGTAAAGTTTCACATGCGTAATGTCTTCTGGCAATGTCACGCTCATGTCCTACGTCTTGTTATGTGACAGGATAACAACTGAGCTGTTTACTGATTGTACAACAACACTGAACAATTGCACTATTGTGTGCTTTGAAACAGCATTTACAGTTCCACCCCTGCAAAGGGAGCTACGGACAAACACTGAGGAGTTTTGGGGATAAATTTATCCCCATGTCAGACATACCATAGGGCTGACTTTCCATTTAAACATCTCAATGTCTGTGTTGGGTTTGCTGTGTTGTCTATCAGAACCTTTGGGAACAGAGCCACTAAAATAGTTTCAAAGCAATAGTTTGACATTTTGGGAAATACTCTGACTTGCTGTCTTACCAACAGTTAGATGAGAAGATCAACACCACTCAGGGGCATAGGACAGGAGGGACAAAGGGTACTAATTTACCGGGTCCAAAAGTGTAGAGGCACCCACGAAAATTGTTGTTATTGTTTAAAATCACGGGGGGG
>NTHP01000031.1:1640749-1665049 GCA_003416845.1 Oplegnathus fasciatus
GGGGGGGGCAAAAACTGTCTATGTACAGGGCCCAGTATTCTGTGCTACGCCCTTGATACCACTCTTATATCTATCTGGTAAATATGGGGCTTCAGCCAGCAGCCACTTAGCTTAGCTTGGCCTAAAGACTGGAAACAGCTAGCTTGGCTCTGTCCAACTCTGTACAAGAAAGCAACATGTCACTTTTGACTCTTTTGCTTTAAGGTAAAACATCACATCAAATTACTCTTTTGTCTGTTTTGTTTTATCTTACATAGAAATTTACAAAACATGAAATTTAATAATCTAAAGCACAGTAATGTCAGCCAAGTTTTACTAATATGGTGACTGCTTGCTTCAACTTTTGTGATATATGCATTTTGTCATACTCAAAATTGTGGAAGTACACACAGTCACACGGAGAACAGTGAGGTAAACCTTGGCAAAGCCCACCGAGGGCCACTTATTAGCCCGGTCCAAGCCTGGTCCTTCCCATAAAGGCCCATTCAATCAAAAGTTATGTGGAAACCATTGTTACAGGATTATTGTAGTGTGGCTGTAAATTGTGTGTAAGGCTCATTATCAAAGGGGCCTCCCTGGCAGAGCTTTGGCACAGGGGAGCCCGACAAGCCAGGGTCTCACCATCTGTAACGGGTATGGGGGGGGGGGGACTTTGTGCTTCCACTGCGTACATGCATTAGAGAACTTTTCTCTTGGGCTAAGGCCAAAGCTCAACAAAGTTTCCCAAGCTTTATTGGAAACGGTAAAACCTTTGAATATGGTGGATCAAGCTGCAGGGAGAAGTGAAACCACCAGTTATGGAGCAGAACGAGGCATATGGTGGATCAGCAGTAGTGAGAATTCAAGACTAGTTTCCCCGCAGGATCAGTGAAGTGTGGTGTATATATTTGATGCAGTAGACATTTTTAACGCAATATGATATGATGTGATACAATGTAATAACATACAGTTTTACCAGTGGTGGCAAGAAGAGTTTTATGTGATGATGTACTTTAAAATGTCTCCTCCATGTTCAAATGACCATGACTTATTTGTTGACAGTAACAAAACAAATGGCAATTAATCAAAATGAGCTCCTTAGAACAGGTGATTTTTCCTTCCTTGTTGCTATGTTTATGTATGCAGTGGCTTTAATGGATTCTGGCCACAGCTGTAGCATGGAAGAACATGTAGATACCTCTCATGTTTGCTAATGCTGACTGCAGGTGAAAAGGGGAATCAGAGACCCTCTCCTTTAGTGCTGCTATCTGCTGACAGCATATTTCACTGAAAGTTGTCAAACTCAATTAGAGGACCCTTGGGGGCCTTCACTTGCAATTTTCTACCTGTCTGTTGTGATAATTAGTTGATCAGAACAATGAGCACATTAGACTTTGAAGTACAGAGATGTTTGTTAGGGCGACGGCCAGGAGACCTGACAAAAACATTCAAAGGGCTCGCAATACCGGCAGTGAGAAGTTTATCGACTTGAAAGGAGTCTGCTGACAACCTGCAGTAAATGGTGTCATTAGGCACTGAGATAAAAACAAGATATGGCTGTCATAGTAGGATTTTCCAATACAGAAACGCTTGCGTTTATTCAGCTGTGATTCCCCCCCAGCCTTGTCGTAATTCAAGCTGTCTGAATCAATGCAGCTGTATTTTAGGCTTCAAGACCGCCGCATCAGTAATCATGCTGACGTTATAACCCTTCAGGTTATAAAAAACATGCTAATCCAACTATTTTCTCATCAAATTACTACAGCAGGATTGTAAAACAGAGCTAATGGAGCATAAGGAAACAGCCCCATGATGGATGTGTTTCTCAGATGATTTCTCCTCATTGCATATTTACTTTTAAAGGAATAGTTTACATTTTGGGAACTATGTTTAGTCGCTTTCTGGAGAGTTGGATGAGAAGATTGATACTACTGTCATTACTGTCTGTCTGTTGAGTACTTTACAGTATATGGCTACAGCCAGTAGCTGGTTAGCTTAGCTTAGCATGAAGACTTGAAACAGGGGAAACATTCTGGCTCTGTCCAATGGTAACAATTAAAATGTTTTACAGGAATCTTGTTTGTTTAATCCATACAAAAACCAAATTGTAAAAATGACAATTTACAGTTTTACAGGGGCTGGACAATATGGCAAAAAATATTATCACTATAATTTTCTCCATATTGATCAATATCGACATTTATCACAATATATAATTTAATAATGCTGCTAATTTGAAGGGTATCCTGATAGTGACTGAAGCCTGAATAACATAATGTAAACATTTAACTGTGCAAACATGCTTTATCTGCTTTAACAAAACAATACAAGTTAGCTTGCCTTGTAACTTATTAAAATAATGTAAATAAAACTAAGCTGTGACTACTATCACATCAAATTCCTTTGACACGATTGATTGTTGTTTTGGTACAGCCCCACTAGGCTGCCAACAGCAGAAGAACCACAAGGACGTTGGACAAAACTTGTTGGCGGAGTAACATGAGCCCACATTTTCATACTCTGTGTGGTCGCTGCGATGGTACATTTTCATTTGAAGGAGATTTGTTGTGTTTCCTGTCTTGGTTGGTGCCGACCAATGGCATATTTTGCAGACCATCTTTAACGTGCACTTCGTCTTCTTTCAGATGTCCAACTACTTCCATATAATCGACATTGTGTTTGTCCACAGTTTCCCCAGCTTTGGAGGATAACGTGAGATAACGCTTTTTGTCCCTCAGTTCTGCTGATTTTTTTCCTCTTTTCCAGAGGAAAGCTCACTGGTAGCTCAAACAACGTTTTGCGGTAGGAAATGGGCATGTACTTTTACGTGCAAGCCAGAAACTGTAGACTGACTGGCTGTTGTCATGTTTATTTCTGCTGTGTTATAGGCTGTTAGATCTATTCATATCGAGTAAAAAAAAGTCCAAAGTGTATCATTGTTATCAACGTAAATTCATTTCGAAACCCGTATCGAGATCGTTTTGCCGCCCAGCCCTAGGCTGGACTATTTCAGGTGCAATTTGAATCCAGCATGGGAATGGCGGACTCCGCCACTAACAATGAAAACTAACATATTTCATGACTAACTTTAATTTATTTGATATGTTTTTTAAACTACCGATCTAATCTTACCAGCATGTAGGAGTTTTGCAAACAAAATACAAAAATGTTTAACTTATTCTGACCCCATCTCAAATTGATTCGGACATTTTTTCAAAATGAAAATTTAACAATAAATAGAGACAATCTGGGATGAAATGATGTAAGTATTTTATATTTGAATTACATAATTCTGTATGCCATGAACCTTCTTCAAGTTCAGCTATATTAAAATCTTCATCACCTGTTATTAATAATGCACATCTGTAAGTGTTCAGTGTTTACATAAATCACAACTGTCTTAGCACGCACAAAATAATCCACCAAAATGACTGCTGAGGGCCTCTGTTCAGGCGCTTTTCCAGTAATGATTGATAAAGTGGAGCTTGTGGAAAGTGCAGGCTGCCAGGGTAGGTGTTATATGTAAAACATCACAGGCAGTTAACCAAGCAGCACATGACAACACTATGCATGACAAGCGCTGTGAGAACTGGGCATATTAGGAGGCAGATAGATGCAGCATCCTATCATTTCAGATAGATTTCAGAGAGAATTGTCAAGGATGACTTGGTGCTGAATTTGGACCAGAACATCTTCACATGCAGGCCTCGAATAATTGAGCCTCTCTTTAGGAGTACAGTAACACATTGCCTTGCCTTTCATCTGCTTCCCACAAGTGCAAGGCAGTGACAAGTTCTCATGGAACATACGCAGCAATAAACAGCATAACATGGCAATTGTAATATGAACAGCATGCTGCCACTCGGATGAGTAATTGACTTCAGCAATCAGTGCCCTGTTTGCAGAAATAAAATCCACTCCTTTCCCGTAAGAGTGTCCAATATTAGGACGAAGTTTGGTTTTTCTTTCTCCGTATGCAAATCTACTTACAGGTTTAGGTGATTTGATCTCAGTCAAACAATACTAATTCTGTCTGTCCTTTTTAAGTAGGCATACTTTTAGATAGAACACGATTAAAGCAGTCAACCTAAACCATAGTCTAAATATATTTAGACTGCTTCAAAGAGGAGACACTGAAAAGAGTCATCTGTTATCATAGCATCTCTGAGGATGTCCCTCTTTATTAAAATGCTCAAAGCAAATGGCCTTTAGCTTTCTGTGAATGGAAAGTGCGTGCGTCACGTGTGTGGTCTAGCTGATGTTCCAGTGGTCCCCTACTGTAAATAAGGAAACATGCATATGCTACTGTCTAATCCCATTTTCATTAGCGTCTGGAAATTGGAACAGCAGGAGACTCAAAAGAGATGCCAGTTACAGTACTTGTCACTTTATTTGGTCAGAAAACCAAATCTGATCTCCACCCAGAAAGTTTCTTTTTCAAGCCCAAAAGTTTCCTCAATGTCATCATCTCTGGCCTAGTTCTGTCTTTTAATGAAGCAACCGAAAGCTTTGTAGTTTGATGAAACAGAGACTTTGTGAAAGGTGACAGCAACATACATGTTCAATCCTCTGTAGACACGAAAGACTTATTTGGATGAAAAGTAATGAACCGGAGCGTTAAAAATGCAGCACATGAGCAGCTTAAGCAGAAAAACGACTTGCTTCAGTGTTTCTTCATATTCTGTTTGTGTGGCGGCTTGTTATGCCATGAAGGTAATCCATAACAGAATGCGTTCTTGGATCCTTTTGGACGCACACAAGCTCTAAATAAGAATAGATTTTATCACTGCCCTATCCAGGAACTCAATAGCCGCATTGTATGCTGAAGGATTTCTACTTTGGCTTGGACTGGAGCGAATGGGTGGCCTGAAAATAGCATCCAGGTTCTCTTCATAAGCCATTTAACCAAAAGATCCTCTGCTGCACTGCTGATTTTGTTCACTGTTTATCTAATAGCAATCTTGACTCCTTTCTTTTCTGCCATGGTTATTAGTTTGTTTGCCATTTTCTGGTGCCGCCCACCTCCTCAAGTCTCTTTTGTAAATACCTCTCATACTGAGCTCCGGGTATTTGGTTCAGTGTGCAATTTCCGTGCTGCCAAGGTTAAGCGAGCAGGACTAATTGAATCTTGCATGTCCTCTTATGATTTATGGTGGAACAGAATAGATTCAGAGGCTTGATCTCCTATAATCTCTCTCATTATGGGAGATGTAAGAGGAGATGATTGTCCAGCTTAATTTAAAACGTCTGCAAATTTCTCATAACCTCTTTTGATTCTGTGCTGGCTCTCATTTGCGAACGGCCGATTGTTCTGTACAGCTGCCAGCTGGACCCTGCACCAAATAAGGTGCTCCCTACCCTAAACTTTAAAATCTGTTTAATTCACAAGCTCATTAAAATGCTGCTGTTGTTTAAGAGTAAAACGCAACCATGAGGGACAACCGCAAGGGAAGATCAAATAATGTGGAAATGTACTTTTCTCATGTTAGCTGATTTTCCATGTCCTGATGTGCACCTGGTTCATAATACACAGTGACTTCTGTCCTTCCTCCTGCTACATCCTGCACACTAATGGTTTTGTCCACTTCCTACTGAAATAGCTGGAGTCTAAGAATCATTTGAGGGTGCAAGTAGTCCTCTAAACTACCATGCAGGCTCGTTTCCAGGACTTCTGAGTCACTTTCCTTGTTTACCATGGTTTACCTTGCCCTTGCTGCTCATGTTATGTCCCGTCCAAACATCCTGTTTTACTGGAAATGTGTCAGTATGGGAGTTTAATATTTGGTAATACTATTTCATGTCATCTTTAAACATTTATCTAACAATGCATTAGGCTGTGTAACAGTGGCAGTTTGTACCAAGTTCCTAATTCATGCAATTATTTCTTTAAAGAAATTTTGGGGAATGCGCTTATTTGCTTTCTTGCTGGGAGTTGGATGAGAAGATTGATACTACTCTCATATTTGTCCTGTAAATATACACCTACAGCCAGCAGCCGGATTGCTTGGTTTAGCAAAAAAAAAAACAAAAAAAACAAAACAAGAATGCACATCACAAATGCATATATCACAAGTTGTGACATAAGCAGCCAGCTTATTAGTAAACTGTTGCTGATATTACTGTTTATGAGTATTATATTTCATGTTTTGTACATTAATGGGATAGAAAAGACATTTGCTTTCTTGCCAAGAGTTAGATGAGGAAATCTAACTCTCATGTCTGTCTGGTAAATAAAAGGCTACAGCCAGCAGCTGATTAGCTTAGTTTAGCATAAAGACTGAAAACAGAAGGGAACAGGTAGCCTGGCTCTGTTCAAAGGTACAAAATCCACACAAATAAATCTGTATACAAACCACAGTGCAAAAATATCAAGTAGCAGTTTTAAGGGGGATTATGTGCTGAACAAGTTTTTGTTGCAGGGAGCAGTCACTTCCCTAATCCAACTCTGGTTACCTGGCAACCACACATCAAGGAGAAAACTTCTATCAGATCTTCTTACTGTTGGAGAGAGCAAGGCTAGTCCTGTTTTCAGTCTTTATCCTAAGCTAAGCTACCTTGCTACTCATACTAGCTTTATGTTTACCATAGCATATTTCCCAAAATACCGAACTATTGCTTTAATGTGGAGGGAGGTGACTATCACTGACACTAAGAGTCAGCTATATAATCCATAGAGCATGAGGGGTCACTGAATGGAGTATGAAAATTATGTGAATCATATGCTATGGCCGTCGCAGTCACCAGATCTCAACCCAACTGAACACCTATGGGAGATTTTGGACCGACGTGTTAGACAGCGCTCTCCACCACCATCATCAAAACACCAAATGAGGGAATATCTTTTGGAAGAATGGTGTTCATCCCTCCAGTAGAGTTCAGAGGCTTGTAGAAACAATGCCAAGGCGCACTGAAGCTGTTCTGGTGGCACGTGGAGGCCCAGCATCTTACTAAGACACTTTATGTTGTTTTTTCCTTTAATTTGTCACCCGTCTGTATATTATCCAAAGAGAAATCAACCGAGCATGCTCTCTCTTTCTCAGCAACATTCTGCTTTGCGGTCTCACCTGCGAGCTGCCCAGTAAAACCACAGTCCTTATCAGGCTCCTGAGGAGCACCACCGGAGCAGTTGGGGGTTAAGTGCTTCGCTCAGGGGAACTTTGAAATTAGTCAGTAAGGGAGGGGAGAGTCATTTACTTTCTCCACACATACTGTATTTTCACAGATAGTCTGGGGATTTAAACTGACAGCCTTCTGGTCACAAACCTGCAGTTTATCACTTTTCCCCAAAAGTCCTATAAAATCATAGGTAAGCTTTCTTAAATATTTATGAATACTATATATATTACCGTAAGCTTATGTAATCAATAAAAAAAAGGGGGAGAATCTTTATTCCAAGGCAGCCAGTGCCATGGCTCTGTTGGCCAGCTGTTAGCATGGTAGTATTTGCGGCTTCTTTGCTGAAAACCCTTCCGGATCAAACCTGTAATAAGAACAATGTGTACTGATGAAGAGCCGGGCCCCACCACCAGCTTTACCGTGGCCCTCCAACCACCTGAAACTACAGGTCAGGATTACAAATCGTCCCAAGAGGATGAGCCCCCCTCCACCTCCTGCTTTGACCTTTGACTTGGTCAGTTTGACTGACACACAGGGAGGAAACATGATGCAGAGGTACTTTGCCCAAATGCTTTTCAAAACACTCTTTGTTGTCTTTTCTGTGGAACTTAAAGGGATCGTGAAAAATCTCCTCCAGTTATTTCTCATGTGGCATTGTGTTACCATGTCTGGCATTTCTTTGTTAATCACAGAAAAAGTCCTCCAGCCCCCGGGTGTCACATATGATTTGCATTTTTTTACATAAGCTTGATGCCAACACCATCTAAGAAATCTTATTTTGGTTAATACAATTACACTAATGCTTTCCTCATATTACATTAAGCTTTCCAAATGTATTGATTATATTTGCATGGTGGCGTGTGCCCTGCGTTTGATGTTTCTCAGAGCATGAAAGCAGTGGATGCCATGGTTCAGGGTCTTTGCCGTTGCTTTTACTGACATGTGTTCCCTTTTTTGCAGAGAGTCAGATAAAAGATTGATGCGACTGTCTTTTAAAGACGCTTTGAGACATCAGTTGGGGTGTCTTTAGCTCCTGTAATGTGACATGTTTACGAAACTGAATAAGTGAGCGTGATTTAATTATGAAAGAGATTTAAATCAAATCCTTAATATGTGGATCACTAAAATGTGGGCATGGCTTATAGAATACAGCGTGATACAGAGCTGTAGAGGACTTTAAGACCTCGACCACTTTCTTTTGGAAGCTTAAACAAAGTATTTGCTCACTTACTGTAGATCCAAACACACACCTCTGACCCATGATATCACTCTGATAGCTATAACGACTCACAAGCTAACTGTCAAATGCAGGTTTATATGGTGGGCAGGGTTAGTTAGTCATCCGAAATCACATTTGGTTGGATAAGTTCATGCCCCTGAGTTCAGGATAATTAATTAGGATCAATAAAAAATATTTTAATGTTTTGCAGGGTGAGAAAATAGAGGGAAGAAAGTTTTTGACATGGAATATAACAAGATATAACTGAACAATTAACAAGGAGACAGGATTAGAGCTTGGAAAATGTAGTCTTTCCTTAACTGTGTCTTTAAATACGAAGCTACAGCTAGCAGGTGATTAGTATTGGTTAGCATGAAGCAGCTGGAAAAAGCTAGCCTTACTCTGTCTAAAAGTAAAAAACACTTTTACAGCTTACTAATTAACGTGTTATATTTTGTTTGTTTAATCCACACAACCATGACAAGTTGTGCTTGTATGGGGGTTATGTGTCTGACTTTTTCTTGGCCTGGTGCAGTGACTTTCTGGGGTCTTGTTGCAACCACCAGAGACTCCAGGAAGTCACTGTGCCTGGCCAAGGAATAGTCTGTATCCATAGCTATTTAGCTTCAGAGGTGCTGGGAGGTGGATTTTTTAAAACTTTGGACAGAGACAGGCTAGCTGTTTCCCTCTGTTTCCAGTCTTTAGGCTAAGCTAAGCTAACCGGCTGCAGGCTGTAGCTTCATTTTTACTTAAAGCAACTTTGTGGAACTTTTCATTTTGTGTTGATTTTGGCGGTCCCTGGTGGTGGTCCCTGTTTGGCGGTCCCTGTTCAAGGCGGTAGTGTTTCACCTAATGTTAGGTTACATGTAGGTCATATAGAGGCATTGGTATTAAATTGAGACAGTTTCATAACCACTTAGAAAAACTCCATAGAGCACTTTTAACATCTAACTCAGCAAGAAAACACAAAAGAATATTTCCCTAAATGTAGAACTATTCCTTTAATAGCAACAATTTTACCCCAAGAGGGAAAAGAAGGAGACTTTCATAGTTGTAGCTTGAACCATAATGTGTGTAGGATTGTGCAATTTCCATGTAACAATTAGCTATATAAATGTTTCAGATGAAACAAGGTACGAAGAGTGAATTAACTTTTATACCTGTTTATAAGGCTCCTCTGACCGAATGCAGCAAAATTGCTTTTACACCATGTACTGCAGTAAAAGTGAACGAGGTGTATATAAAGCTTTTTGTTGTCAGCTATGACTCAGCTCCGGAGGAAGGTCCTGCTAAGAACTGTGATTGCTTTGTGAAAAAATTGCCCTCATTAAGGGGAATTAATGGCTCACAAGAGTAACTGAAGGTGCAGTGGTTTGTGTGTTTTTTAAAAGGAAAGATTGACTGTGGTTAGAAAAACGGGAGCTTTGTTCATTTGCAGGGAATTCTGGCTTTCCCTACCAATTTATTTCCACTTAGAATTTCACTCTAGCTGTTTGTTTTGTGTTCTTGAAGTATCTATTTTTTTTACAAGCCATCGTTGAAATTCCATAGTGGCAAGATTACCATATTTTGTGGTGTATGATCATTTCTAATGAGAGTGTTTCATTTTGATTTAGTTGTTTTGGGAATGCCTTTTGGAAACGAGAGAAGAGATGCACATCCCTGAGAGCCTTGCAGAGGGGTTTCCTGGGTTGGGAAAATACATTCGGAGCTGGCTGACTCTCAGTGACCACCAGTGTCAACGGTGACACTTTATTTTCGTTTCCACTCAGGACCCATGAAGGGCCGGGAGACACTTGCAGCATTCAGCATTCTCACAGAGCTCATCTGAGCTGTTTTTCGATTATTTCAGGCATACAGGGAAGCCATGAATTCTGTAGTCAGGTCGTCTTTATCAGTGTTCTTAAAGGATTTGTGATATGATGGTGCACATAATGTCTGATGCGTTTTAGACATGTGCGTGCAGGCATACACAGGAGTAATCCCGTTTGTCCTGCCATCACTTTCACCAGCTATGCATGTTATATAGGTTTGTGAGAGGCAGACGATTAGTTGTTTTGATATCCAGATGCTGCCTCTGGTAACTGAACACCTACCTGTCCTACTGGAGCATCAACCTCCCATCTCAGTCTGTCAGCACCCGAAGGTCTGTTGAGATGAGGCCTCCCTGCATTCTTCGGCTGGACTTTACACTTACAGATAATACCACAGTTGATTTGACATACTTCACCATTATTCTATGATTTGCTGGAGTGCTGAATGGAAAAATGGGATTGTATTTTTGTGCAGTCTGTGCCCAGCAGAGGGCTAAATTGGCACTCATCTTTAGTGCGGGCAGTTTTGAGGGTTCAGTGGAGCATTTTCGTTTTGATGAAATTCTAGTTTCAGATTTTAATTACATCAGTCTTACTCATTCTTTCATCTGAAATGATAAAAAGATCCCTTAGCTGTCATTTAATGTTCAATGTACATTTCTGGAGTGTAACAGCCGTAACATCTGCCCTGACTGAGGAGTTTTATATGAACAGTGAATTCAACAACTTCACGCAACAGACTCAAAAACACTCCAGACTCTAGACTTTCCATTTTGCTCTTAAATCTTTCATCCCTCTATTCTACTAAGAGATCTCCCTCCCAGCTTCTCTTCCGCCCCCCTCCTCATCACAGCCTCTCTATCATACATTTTCCTTTGCTGTTGACAAGATAGGGTATCTATGACATAAGAGCCTGTACCCGTCACGCTTGCGTGCTCAAGCTGTTGCAAGAATAATCCAACATGGGTCATGCAATGCTCAAGTAAACACCAGCCTCAGACCACCAAGGCTGGCTGATAAGTTGAAAGATAGTGAAAGTGAAGCCCTTGGGAGCTGCGGGGATAAAATACAGCAGAGTAGAGAAAAAAACAATATTGCACTCACAAGCTTAGAGGGCAGATCAAAGGGGATGGAAACCTCAGTGAAATTGCAGGTTAGCTGACCAATGTGAAATGTCGGTATACAGTATTAGTTTAGATTAAAGGTCAGTTCACCCAAATTAAAAACATATTTTCTCTTTCCTCAAATGGTATCTGGCCACGCAGATATTTTTTGGGGGGTTATGAAATATTCGTCCGTATCTGCCTTCACCCTGATGTGATTGAGGTGAATGGAATTTTGTTTGTGGTTGTCACAGCATTAAAACATTTGACAATGACATTTTAAAGCCCCTGAAAACTTGGTTTGAAGTCTTTCTCAGTTACAAATATTTTATATATGTTAAGTAAGCAAAAATTAAAGTTAAAGTTCAGAAAAAACATCTTTTGTTATAATTTATTAAGAGTTTAACATTTAAAAACCCTAGCGCATAAATTCCAGACTCAGAATTGAGACACTCAAATTAAATGACGAAAATGTTGCTAAATCCTGATTGGTGCAGAGAAATATGTGAGTGAGCACCTTTTCCCAGCCGAGCCCCACCCATCTCAACCTAGAAAGAAAAGCTGAGACAGAAACGGCGCAGACAGAAATCTCTCAACTAAAATAACTAAAATAGTTCTAACTTTGGCAGCTGATTGAGAAAATAGGTTGTCAGGGCCTTTTTTAAAAGTTCAGCTGCAAAATGTCCCTCCAGAAACCCTGGGTACTCTGAAGAGTTTTCATTGGAAATAACTTCGACTGGAGAAATAGTCTGCTGCTTTGAGCACCTGAAAATTAATTCCACTTACCTTCATTGTATTGGAGTGCAGGCAGAAATCTCAGACACTGCGCAAATAAAGCCCAAACTATCTGCATGGCTAGATACCGCTGGAGTTAAGTGAGAAAATATGTTTATTTTTTTCTGTAATGTGGGTGAACTGACCCTTTCAAGTACTTGAGATTTTAATCAACATTTTATTTGATTAAATTAAACAGCTGGGATTACAAAGAGGCGAAAGGATCATTGCAACACAAACACGAACAGCATGGAATATGTTGATAAAGGAAATACATGAAGAAACTACATGATATATGAAACTACACAGTATTTGTTCTGCGTAATCCCAAAGAAGTACCAGATATAATGCAAATATTTAAAGATTTTGTTACTGTAGTAGGGCCAACTTTGTTAGAGGACAGTTATTCAGGCAGAGAGTACTGTGTGCCAGCCTATTAAAATAGTTGAGGAGTGTAATAACATTTTTGACTTGAGCGCTGTTGGCTTTTCTCCAATGACTTCATCTTGGTTGAGGAACAGCGATGACTGTCCTTGAGCAGTTTGGAGCCCTGTGGGCCACGTTGTGCAGCTCTGCGTCTCTAAATCCATCCGCACACACAGCACAGACACACACTGTGCATACTGGCTCACACATCCCTGGTGATGATAAGGTCAGCCAGCAGTCATGTCATCCGTTAGCAGCAGGTATAGGGTTACACATGATTTCAATGTGACATCCAATAGCCACAGAAGTCTTAAACACAGATAAAGTATTTCATTTGAACTTGAACAAGAGAGGGATCATTTGATGCTAATCATGCACTGAATGTCCCATTTGCCTTCTGGCATCCCGGTTGACAATTTCTTCCACTGACCAGAAATGCTCTCGCAACTATTTCAGCAACTCAAGCACTCGAGTGCACACACAGAAGAAGGCATAGACGCACACAAACAGGCCTATGTGATACTACGCATGTCGCCATCAGTATGCTTGGTACAATATTCACTAAACATTCCCTTGGTAAGCTTCAAAAGCATGTGCTGGCTGATCCCCAGGAAGGAGTCATTTTGCCACGTGTCCTCACTTTCTTTGGTGTTCATCTGAATGCCATCGGGTCACTTTTCAAGAGGATAAATCGGGATTCTGCCAGCCTGAAAGATCAAATGAGTTTATCTTGTAGTAACTACTAAATTTAGCACGATGTAGCTTTATTTGCTGGCATCTGCATCTCAGTATTTCAAGGTCTAATTAGGGGTATTGATTGACTACCAGAGTACTCAGGTCAGAAGCTTAAATCACTCACTGACTGTGGCCAATCAATGTTTGCTAGGTTAGGCTGAGGTTGCTTTCCTCCCTGTGTGCACATGCTGAGTGGATTAATTAACTCTTGGCCTTGGTGTTGGTTCCCCCTCAGTGTTTAATACTTATGCTTGTGCAGATCAGATTCCACATATCACACCTATGTTGAGACCTTTAGTCTTTAGCTATGAGTTGCTCGTGTTTCTGTTCCAAACTTTCTGTTAACATGCTTCCGACACCTAGCGGTTCTCTTGGAGCACAGGTGGAAGGCGATATAGTTCAATGCAAGGTGACTAGACTGTTGGTTTTAGATGGCTACTTTGTCATGACAATTTAATTTGGGTTTTTTTATCTGGTGGGTTCCTATGCCGCTGTGCATGCAGGGAGAATATTCCAAGATATAACTTGGTAAACACTCAAAAGAAACCATTAATTTCCACTGTGGATTACACTTCAGCCTGGCCAAGCAAAGCTGGGCTCATCCTAGTGTTTCCCTTTTTCATTTTCATGACATGAAATTGTTGGATTAATTTCAAATTTCTAGTTAAGATAACAAAGTTACCCAAAAGTAACACTCCCTCACATGCAAGAGCAGGTTATGTTACCAGGAATGTCCTCAGCCTACAGCGAAGCTTTCTGATAGAGCCGTCAGGATGGTCGCCTGTGCCAATTTAACTTGCAGCATAAAGTGATGGGACTTGGCCAATCGATTGGCTTATTACTGACCTCCCCTCATCAGGGAGTGTGTTCTGCTTCCATCACAACCGCAGTCAGTACTGCGGGGAGGATAATTGCAGTGTGTAGCTCACGGGGTGGGTCTCAAGTATCCCAGCACTCAGCCTGTTGCCAGAGGAAAACACATTGATCTCTGAAGGTGATGAAATGGCTCTCTCAAAGGCCCTGCTTCCTCCTCAGGAGCGTTCCAGCCTTGACACTGAACCGGAGCAAAAGCGTAGATGATCCATGCATGCCTGCCAGCCATAGTCGTATTCATGTCATTTGTCTTCCATGAGCGAGTGTGTGTGTTTGACAAAGAACTAGAGAAGAGCTGCTTGTTCCGTAATGATTTTCAGTGCCTGAACTAAGCGTTAAGTGTGTGTCTTTGTTTAGGTGCTGTAAAACACTGCAGGACTATAACTACTCAATCAATGCAGAGACTGTCAAGTGCAAAAACAGTTACTTTGTCTGCAATTAGTGCAGCACAGGTCAAGTCTATTTTACTCTGGTGATGCGGGGAGAGAAGGATGCATTTTTAATACTTGTTTCAATCTGCTTGATGCAGTGTTAATGGAGCCTGCAACGACAGACAGATTCCTCGCATCCTAATGGATTGACTCGTGGTTTAATGAACTGATAACTGGCATCTGGACAAACACCGCGCAGGACCCAACCAACACACACACAAACTCACACACACAGGCGCAAAATTGCCATATTCATCAGGGATGGGTGGAGAAATGAATTCATCTCAAGTTGATAACATCCTCTGACCACTACTGAGTGTACACACACACAGAGACGCTCACAGAAAGCATGCATCATTAACTTTTTTTTTAATCAGTTGCTGCTCTCTGCGTCGTAATGAATGCTGCTTCATGTAATTAGTTTCAGATTCCTGTTGGGTGATGTCTTGGGACTATCTGACATTAACAAGTGTCCTGTTGGTACTGTGAATTAGCTTCAACTTTAACATAATGATAACAACACTGGCATGGACTAAATCAGAACTCTATGTTTTCATGATGTCTTGTAATTGAAAACTGCAGAACTGAGTTTCATTAGAGTTTGTGGAGCAGGCGTCACTGTTCATTACCCCTCATGACTGTTCGTTAGATTTAATTCAGCCCCTAATCAGTGAGATGTCTTGCTTTACGGCTGTTGTATAAATCAAACTGTAAATTTCCAGCTAACTAATCATACTCTCTTGAGTAGCAATGTAAACACATGTCGATCTGCATATAACAATGCATTTATTACAGGGAAAAACAAAGAAGCTCTTTAAGAAAGTATTGGAATTTGTCAGAGCCCTGTTACATTTTATTCACAAAACAGAAAATCAACATTTAAACTGCGAAGATGCTGAGTATGTGTGTGTGCGCTATTGAGAATACTGTTCAAGATATTATGTGGTGACAAAATAAGTGCACCAAAAGAGTACAATGAGTAAATGTAAAAATCAGACACAATGGTCTCTTTTCTGGGCAACAGATTAAATATAATTGCGAAGAATTATTTAGGAAATGGCTATAATCATCATATTTATTCAGGAAATGGTTGCATTGGAGTTAAATGCAGTTGGAAATAAGGATAATGAAGATATATGCCGCAGAATCAGGGAATAATGTGAAATATCGTTTAGAACATTGTTTTTCTAGGTCAGGTTGGGATTCAAATGTGGGTCTTGGGAAAATTAAAATAGGCCCCTGAATTCTTCTGCAGAATTTGGTGTTTATCGTGTGTTGCCAAAAACCCTCTAGAGTGTGTTATAACATAAAGAAGTCTTGATTTAACACTATGGGCTAGTAGCTTAGCACTCTTTAAATAGGTTAACAAACTATTATACAGTCCGTATTACAATCCACAACTTATTTTTGGCTTGCAAGAAAAATAATCCAAACAGCACGGCTCCTATTTAAAGGCAGTTAAAGAACCACTGCCGTTAAACAAGGTTGATAATAGGGTTGCTCTTTGAAACGGCTTAACATTACATGCTAACCATGCTGTAGTCTGCTCTTTGTATCAGATTGCAGGAATGTGGAAACTTACCTCTAATTTCCAGGAGTTGAACTTCCATTGACACACAATGTGTAGCTGTGAAGGTTCGCAAACCTCCATATATCTCATGTTGGCATTTGGAAAAAAAATCTGGCTGGAGGTTAAGTTTGTGTTTCGTGTGTCAGAACAGCTTTTGGGTGCTTTTGTAAGAATTTAGACATCCTTCAGTTGACCTCTTTCAAAGTGGTGACAGCCATTAAATAGATTGTGTGCTTTTCTTATGGTAAATAAGCACATACAGCTTAATAGGGTCAAGTGAAATAACTTTAGACCAGCAGAGTCCACCGGTCATGCCTCTAACATTTGGAGAGCGATATGGTAATTTAAGCACCAGCATTTAAGGTCCTGGAGTCTTCTATGGGACTGAAAATTTGTTATTTGAGAAGACACTCTTTGTTCTGCTTTCTGTCTCTTCCTTTCTCTTAAATTGAAAGGGTTTGAGGAAGTTAAGGGATTAGTAAAAGTAGTTAAGAAGGTCAGTTGGAGTGCTACAAGGGCTTCCTTTCCGGAGCCAGTTTGATGGGTCACAAGTTCAAGGGGACTTTCCTATTTCTCTCAACAATACCCATGACGGGTGACCTCAAGAGGAGTTGGAGGCTGTTGGAGACACAGTCCAGATCTTCTTCTCATTGTACTGTTATCTATTATCAGTGTTAGACTTCATAAAATTTTGATTTGGGAGTTTGTGCAGTTTAACTTTAAAGTTTAACTTTTGTAACCTCGGAGGTCAGTAGAGTAGATCAATAAACTATACATGTACTGAATGAGCTAAATCAGGAGCACACAACTTTTTTGGTGCTTACAGAGGATAATAAACTACTGTGGTGCTTTCTAACCAAGGGTACTTGTACCCCAGGGAGTATGCCTGCAGTTGCTTGAGATTACTTGGAAAGCTCAACTCAACTCAACAGCTCAACTAATTTTAAAAAATTTGAGTCATAACAAAGTCGTTGACTACATGAAAACTAGTTGGCAAGCAAACAGAGAAGCTAAAACATTTAGCAAAAAGTAATAAATGATTGAAAGTGGTAAAATGGCTAAACAGTTCAAATAGTTACTGTAGCTAAAAATAATGGATTAACAGTTCAAATAGTAGAAAGTAATGGATACATGGTGAAATAGCTCAAAGTAATGGGTAAATTGTTGAAATAGACAGCTATAAATAATGCATGAATGGTTGAAATAAATGGCAGTGTTGGTATTGAGTTTCTAATCTGACATGGCTGTGTGGGAACGTCTGACAAAAACGGTTATGAACCACTGAACTTCTGCACGGGAAACACAAATTATTAGCATTTAAAAGTAATCCTCACTGTTGTCTGTCAGATTTTACAGTGATCTCTTTAGTTTCTACAGGGGAGTAAAAAAAGTTGTTGTGCTGGCGAGGCTATCTGTGTTAGCTGCAGTTCATATTTTAACAACAATGCACATCCCCTTGAAGATGAATAGAGCAGTGACATTCACAGATGAGGCTTATTGTAAAATTGTGGTTCCATTTCCATTTTTTCCCTTGGACAGTGGACTCAGTGTTCCATGAATTAACATTTTATGTATTGATTTATTCATTGTCATGCATAGTAATAAGGATCTTGGATCAAAATTGTTGTCCTCTTTGCCAGACGTTTCCACAAAAATGTACTTGTAAAGTAACAAATGATTGTACAGTAGAAAGCCAGCTTTCGTGCAGCTTTAGTTTTGTTGACCTGGATACCCAAGTGTTGCCAGGTTTAATAAACTCATCCATCCATGTTGTGCGATTGAATAGGCTATATTAAAGTCTGTTTTGACTAAAGCTTCCTAAATCTTTGGAACGCTTGTGAACACATTGATCATCACATTTTCTGAGAAATATTCTGAACAATCTAACAATCAGTCAATCTCACTCTAAGCTCCAAGTCCTAAACCTAGTTGGGAGCCACCTTGAGATGGCCCAATGTGTGCTGTATATGTTGCACAGCTAATCACTTAATTCAGACATTTTAAGAATGTTTTAAATGATTTTTCAAAGATATTGAACTCCTTGCCAACACAGTAGTGAAGGAGACATTACTTTTACGTCATGATGGAGCCTGACAATTATGACAAAACCATTGTTGTACACTCATACATTTCAAACTGGGAATTTAAAGCAAAGTCTCTTTATATAACGGTATACAAAAGAAAATTGCTCAGTGAGGCCTTCTCCAAAATGGTTGCAGAACATTTTCAGAACCAAATCATTCAAAAACATTTTTGGCCTTCTGGGCACCTTCAACCCTTAGCGTGAAATTTACCATAACTGAACCAAATGCCAGCAAAACAATTAAATGTCAGTCTCTGAAAACATTGGCATTAGATGTATTGTACCACTATGACATTTCTCCCAAACATTCAAGCTGGACTACTTTTATGACTCATTTACGTATAAACAGTATGGTCAGAATGTAAAGTTTTTTTTATATCCATGAAATAGGCTAGTTGTTTACAATTTAGCCTGACAGCAAGGGAAAATTGCTTTGAAATTAACCGTGGAAAATGTGGAGTGAATCAAACACAAAATCCTTCTATGTTTGGCACTAAGTTGATCTCAATAAGCAGGTGTTTGCACCTTGCATGGTCATTAGAAAGGGCAGCCTCTTACGTTCAAAATGTGAGAATTATTTTCATTGACGCACACACTGCAAAACTATCCCTTAATATACACCATAAACATATTTGACTCATCACTCAACAAAAACCAAAAGTACATTTCGCTTTCTTCTTGCTCTGATTATTTGATTTTATTTGCACAAAGACAACACAGCAAGCGTCTTTCTGAAAATCTAAACAAATTTTAAGTTTCGCTTTCCAACTAATGGCATTTAGCATGGGACAGTGCAAAGGATACGATTACAAATCTCACTTGCAAACATCTGAATTTATTGACTTTACCCAGAAAGGTACAATTGGGTTTGCTGAGAAGTCTAAAGCCAATTCTCTTCAAACCTGATTTACTTTGGAGGTTGGAACTGGTACCCAGTTTGCTATTTTTGGCATAACTTTTACAGGAATAGCTGTATTACTTTGTGAGAGAAGCATTGAGTGGTCTGATTATGTATATCAAGCTCTGAAACAATGCTGGTATTGTAAATGAGTCAGGCCGGGGCTGGTTCACTTAAAACTGATTGATTTGGAGGAAAAAGAGAAATAGAGCAGAGGTGCAGCTCTGTTAGCTGTTCAGGGCCAATCAATATTTTATGGATGATGGGTAGTGGTAAAATGCAGTTTTGTCTCAAATGCATGAAGTATAAACAAGAAGTTTATTATGTCAAGCAATGCGTAACTTTGAAATAATGTTGTAATGAACAACATGATTCAAAAGAATTCAAAAACAATACAGACATGGCTTAAAACAGCATGTTTCCCAATACTGCCAATTACATGGGATTCTTTTCTGCCAAATGGCGTTAAAATAACTACTACTATCAGTGTTTTGGATGAAAACATTCTGTGGGATTGTAAAAAATCTCATGTTGTTTGACAAAGAAAAAGAAGAAAATGAATAAATTTTGAGACTTGAAAGCATTGTGCTGATGGTTTCATGCTGCTCTTACAGCTAACTTAGTGCCGTTCACATCACAATCTATTACCATCATATTAACAGATGCAATGGCGATGTTTGAAAAGTTATGTGGTTCATTGTATTTGAGCAGTGTGTCAACTTTTATGTGATGATTTTAAAAAAAAAAAAAGAAAAAAAATAACTGCTCTCGTATGAATGACCACAACTGGTGATGGCCAATATGACAATCTTACATATTCACTGGTCAAAACTACAATTTACAGTGTGATGTGTTGTGATGTTCCACTGTATCCTATAGTCCATAAGTAAATTTAATATATAACTTCGACTGTAGCCATTGACATTCACTACTTTCCAATTTTGCATCCAAGTCACTGAAACTTTCCTACTAACCAGAAGTTTAACACGGTGTATTTCAACATCTTGTGTCATTTGGTGTCAGCAGTGTTGAACTGTTATGTGAATTTGTTGGCAGCCTCTTTACGTAATTATTAGACGTTAAATTTGAGTTGCCTTATAATTTGTTTTTACTCAAGACTAAGAATGTACAGCCAAGCTAGCGGCTAATGAGGTGGCACTTAGGCATAGCGGTCATTTGAGCTGAATGCTAACATGAACATGCAAAGATGCTCACAATGACAATGCTGATGTTTAAGCAGGTTATAATGTTTACCATGTTCATCATCTTAGTTTAGCGTGTTGGCATGCTAACGTTTGGTAATTAGCATTTAACACAAAGTTCAGCTGAGGCTGAATGGGAATGTTTTGGACAGATTAAAATTTGGATCTGATGATGGCACTTAAGGAGGAGTTCAGGGATCACCAAAGTAGTTACAATTCACCCTAAGGGGGACATGAATGTCTGTGCTAAATTTCATGACAATCTATCCCATAGTTGTAAAGATCGACTGACCGACCAACCAACCACCATTGCCATGCATAGAGACACACTACCAGCATGGCTAAAAGGAAACCAAACAGCATTTATATTGATGCCTTTTCCCTCTGGTCCTACATTGTAAAGTGGCTTTCGGCTGCTTACTTTCCAAAATACAAAAGCCACCAAATCACACAATGTGAAAACACAATACACAACACCACAGGGTCCATTTTGTTATGTCTGACCAAAATCGTTGTCTGACCAAACATTTGAACGAACATCAAGTTCACTTTGATTTATTTCACTTTCAGACTCAAAAGCTGTTGAAAAGGTTGAAAAGGTTTCAACAGATTGTTCATAGTTGCTGACCCTCATCATGAAATTCCCTGCCACATTTTTTTCTGAAGCCACTGTTCCATGACCGTACTTGGGATGCTGTGAGAAAATAGCAGGCCAATACAATGTTTTTGAGCAGGAACGATGTTTTGTGCCTTGACAGACAGCTTAAGATCTCTCAGCACTTCAGGACCCAGTTTGAGTCCTATTCATTTCATTTATGACCAGAGGCCTTACAATACTTTGTCACTTTTTTGCCATAATTGGTTAAAAAACATCGTAAAACCTGTTTTGACTGGTCCTGATAGACTTTGTTCAGTTTTTCCTTTCACTTGTGTTTCATAAACTGAAATGTTATAGCATTTTTGTTGGCATACTTTCTACAAAGTTTTTAATGTCACTTGTACAGTTGGGTTGTATGGGAATCTCTCCTTACATACTATAATCAGAATGAAAAATATTGTGATGAATATTGTGAATCATGATGATATCTGAAAATAATGTTGGGTATTTTGTCTGGACCACCAACTCCCATGTGGGGAGTGTTTTCTCAGCAGCTGTCAAAAATATACCACCGAAATCAGGAGGATGTCGTACCGTTGCACAAAATATTCCTCTCAGAGGTGTCAGGTGTCATTTCAAAGTGAGCAATAATGAAGTGACTGCCAAGTGCAGTAAACCCCCTTCTGTTTCTTTTAAAGCCTTAAAAAACAAACCTATGGAGAAACCAGGGTTGATGTGAACCATAGTAAAGTGAGAGTCAAACTCCACCTGTGGTTACATACTTTAAACTGTGCCTGGACCCTCCGCTGGCAGCGCCTGACATTATCCTGGAAACCATCCAGAAGGAGCAGAGTCGGAGGCTGAAATGGAGCCAAACAGTGGGATCAAATTGAGGACTAAGCATCGTACAAAGAGTTGTGCAACCTAATCCTGCATTCTGCACCCCAGCAACACATCTGGAGTGTCCTAAATCAGCCAAACACTGCGTAAAAGGCGTTGTTCTTTTTATTTCACTCTTTACTTTGTTACTTTTATTCCCCTTGCTTATAGAGGCATGTATTCACAGAGGCACCAGAGTGCAGGAAGGCTGGCAAATACAGAAAGGAAAGTTGATTAGATGACATGCTGAAACATAAAGCGAGAGGCTTTTGTACAGGCTGGGGGTTTAGGTCAGATCAGGTTATTTAGATTAGTAATTATATGGTTGTTTTGTATTTTTAGTCCTGTTTTTTTAACTGCCGACAAAAGCCCAGTGTCACAAAGTCATCACTTGGAGCAACTTTTGACACCCAGGCAATTAATGTCGAGCTGTGCGGTCTGTTCAGAAACTTTCACCAACCCCATTACATTACTGTAATTATCTTGAACCTCTAACATGACGACAAAATGCTGTTCTTTGGAGGTATGGGGGTCAAAAGAGTTTTCAAAATGATTTGCATAATAACTCCTCACAGTATTGTTGCTGCCTGAAATGGGATCTGGATATTTTCTATGATGCAGAACCAGACAGGGAAGATTGTTCCTCTTGGTTACATTGACTTCCAATCTTTTTGATCCTGACAGCTCCTTTAATGTTGAGTGGAAAGAGCAATTTTCCTTCCTAGATATTATCCATTCCATTGCAAGTTGACAAGTCCCCATGTACTGCTGTGTAACCAAAGGAGCTCAACTTTTCATTTCCAGCTAGTGTAAAAGTCATAGCTTTATGCTTTGACTAAATTGTGAATGCACACTCTTTTTATGAGTCCGAGAGCAAACAAAACGCCTGAAAATTTGTTTTCAGCTGTCAACCTCAGGAAAAGACTGCATGTATTGCTGGGAGGAAGAGGTCATTTTGGGAGAGATGCTCCCAATTTCCAAACTGAGAACTACCTGCATACAATACGACCCAGTCAGGCCTTGAACATGTAAAACCTGGCAAAGCGTGTAATTGTTTAACTCATCCAGCTGAGCTTTAGCAGATTGATAGTGTTGACAGGAAAATGGCAAACAGCAAAAGACTGTCTAGATAAACAAAGTAAAAAAACCAGGGCACGCGTGCTGAAAGGAAAAACTGGAAGAAAAAAGAAAAAGAAATGGGGATGTCAGCATGAAGCGCACTTTTGTGTCACAAACAGTGTGTGTTTCCTTTTTCCACCTCAGCTTAGGAAATAAATAGAGTCTAAATACTTAATGAACCTTGAGATTTTGAGGTCTTTGTAGTCCAAAGGAAATATGTATCAGTGGCTCTTCCTCATCCTGCTGTAGTGTGGTTTGACTGTGAGAATACTTGAAGAATAAGAAACTTATACAAACAAAAAGACAATCAAATTACCAACTAAAATGTATTATATTCTTCTTTTTCGCAGGACCTCCGGGAAAGCGAGGAAGAAGAGGCCGCAATGGAGAACCTGGTATGTACATTTGTGTGTGTGTGTGTGTGTGTGTGTGTGTGTGGCCAAAGATCACGGACGTCTCAATCCAGAAACATTCAAGGAATAATTCAATAGGACATCAGCAAATCATACTGCACTTACAATCATGTAAAAGTACACTGTATATCTTTGGAGGCCAAAATAGGTTATAGATGTGTAATTTGTGGCCTGGTGGTTTCAGTGTTCACTTGGATTGTTTCAGCTTCAGTCGCTATAGAAACACTAGATTTTCACAGTAAAACTGGGAGACGGCGCAGTTTGAGAGAGTAAAAGTGATGCCCATACTTGTCGAAGCTGATGACGTCCATGTCTAAATTTCGAGACACTCTAACCCTCCTATGCTGATCTTAGACATGATGCACTTATGTCCAGCTTCAGTATATATAATAGCCCACGCTTGTTAGCCTCCAGAAATTCAGCAACAAGTTGTCGTAATGCATTCAGGATCTCCAATCTCCACTCCCTCCTCCCACGCACTCTCTCCTGAGCTGACTCAACAAAGTTGGCCCAGCCGAGGCCTCGAGTATCTAGGAAAAGGACATGTTGTGCAGCGACACTCCCACAGACAGAAAGTGTCACCACAAATTGAATTCACAGCGAGAACATGTACTTGGCAGGGAGCTGCATCCACACTCCGTTCACCTGATAGTGAAAGTGATAATGGGCTCTGGAGTGTGGCGTCGCTCCTGCGTCGAGAGAGCGCAGTGTAGCGGAGCGCAGCCAGCGCTTTATAACAAAAGTACTGCCCTTGTAAAAAGAAATTAGAGAGAGAGGGCAAAGCAAGGTCTCAATTTTAAAGTGAGGTAGAGTAATAAGGGAGCGGTTTGGTTTCACAGCCTGAGAAACAAACACTGTGTCTGTGAGGGGAGAAAAAACACTCCTGGTTTTACCACCAAATCCAGCCACTGCTTTTTAAAGTCACAGGAATCAAACCTCATCAGTTGAGATTCTATTACTTCCTTCATTTTTCAGATTTTCCCAAATTCATTTAAAATCCTGTCGTGGCCGTGTTCTGCATTTTGAGATGTGGATCAGTGTGGTGTGGCTCTCTGCCTTTCCTTTTTT
>NTHP01000031.1:1665056-1687872 GCA_003416845.1 Oplegnathus fasciatus
TTTTTCTGATTTACATAATACTAAAGTAATCCAGTGTATGACTTGAGAGCCAAGGAAGATGAAAAAAAATGAGAAATCAAATGACAGATAGACAACAGTTCAATGTTCTGGTTGGCTGCAGATCTGAAATACCGCCAGCCTTTGTTTATGCAGCGCTTAACTTTCCAATAAACATCCACCGTGCCAGCGTATTTCAAATGGCACCATTGTGCAAAGAACAGTTTTTTTTTCTCTCTCTGGTCAGCCAGAGCAAATGTGGAGAATGCGAATGGCTTCCTCTTGACAAATCAATTGGAAACAAGCAACCAATCAAACCCACTCACAGTGTCTGGACTGGAGTGGCACAGTGGTCTGTTAAGGGTTGACAATAGGGAACAATTGGGATGACAGGCCTTACCGTTCTGTATAATAGCCCAAATTGCAGTACTAAACTAGGCTGAAGTATGCTGTCAAATCAGACAGATTTACCTCCAGTTTGTCTACCTGTAATAGTGCCTTACCTGCCAGAGAGACTGTTTTGTTAATGTCTTGAACTATGAAGTTGAGCAGTGTTCACACCAGCTTTTTATCTGCATGTTTTCTACTTCTACTGCAGCTTCCACAAAAACATTCATGGCATTTAAATGGCTTTACAAAAGCAGTGCTTTAGAAGTCCTTGTACAGAGAATGTAATTTCAAATTTTGGCACTTTTTAATGCTCTAAAAGTGATTCTGCATATTTGCATGCAATTACAGCCCTGTTATTTCTGCTACATTTACTGTTTGGATAAGTTAGCGAGCATAAAAAAGTGGAAACAATATTCTGTGTGAAACTCACAGAAGCATTCACAACAAATAACTGTGATGGCACCATGCTGCATTATCGCAGCCCAGTGTCAAACTCTGTGTACCCGTTCCACAGGAGGAAAAACTGAAAAAATATTTAGGAGACATTATTTATACGACTGAAAAATTCAGTCCTTGACGGGCACAGGCGTGCTGCATTCTGCACTGTAAGCCTTCTGCAAATCCAATTTCCCTCTTTTAAGTTTTCAACACTGGTGGATGTTGAAGGGAAGCATATTTAATTCATGATTCGCTTTAACCAAAAGTAACTAAGCCGCAGCAAGTTTCCCACAAATTCATGGGGAGGTGTTTTGCAGTTTACTCATCTACAAAGGCAAGGGGAAGCTTTTTCCCAGACTTGGCTGCAACTGACAGAGGGAACAAATAGGAAAAAGACACGGTGATATTTACCTATGTGTTAAAAATGAATGGGATACTTCATTAGGATCTCTTGTTTGTTTACCGGTAACATATGGAAAGGAAAAGTGTGGCATGACAGTTTAGGATGAAAAAGTTTTTGTAGCCGTGAAAGCCACACTCTCACACTGCTCTAGCAGGTGGTAAATGCTGGAAAGTGTTAGAAGTTTCCTCCCATATTTTCCTTATGTGAATAATCAGTACTTTTTACTCCTGAACCTGCCTTCACAAAAGGAGGAATTGATGCTCAAATTGTGCCGGTTGAGCAATTTAACCTTACAGTGGTGCATCAGTGTCAGGCATGAAGAAAAGCAGCTCTTTCTTTTGCAACAAATGCCTGACTCTTCTTGAAAAAAGTGGCTGAGAAGTTGCTTCTCCGCAACCTTTATGTCATTTTAGAGCATAATAACAACTTTCACCGTCAACTCAGCAATCACATACCCAATTCAGAGCCTGTCCACTGACTTTAGTAACCTTTACAATCTCTGGTTAGCAAAAATAGGATGGTAACAAACTGTGGAGGAATTGACTCGCTGGAGCTTTGAGGGAGGATAATTTAACATTATGTCACAGACTATTTAATTTTACATGGATTATATTCCAGCAAATAATCTTTTGGTTTAACTAAGGCCATTAAATTTAAGAATTTGAAGTCTTATACCTTTGAGGTGGCTATTACGTGCTTTGCAGCACATTTAACATTTTTATCACGCAGTTTCTTTGATTTTCCATAATTGCTAGTTGAAAACTTTGTTCTGAGCCTTTCGACACAGTGGGACATGTCAAAAAACACACAGTGGAGCAGGTTTATTAAAAGCTAAGTGGTCTACTGTAACTCAACGATCCATAAAACAACGCTACAGAAGTGCAGCCCAGCGAGCCTCAAACACACGGCTCCTTAAATGCTCCAGCTGCTGGAGCGATTTGCACTTTCCCCTGGTCATGAAGAAGAACAGTTCAAGGACATAGGACTTGTAAAGAAAAAAACAATCCTTTTTTTTCAGGGTTAAAGCAGCTGGGTACCTTTTTTAATAAGAACCTAAAGACCTAAAATGATTTGTAGGGTTCTGTGGAGCTGAAGTGCATTGGCACAAAGTCCTTTGAGCTGCAGTAATTGGGAAAAAGACGAGTGTCACCTCACAAAAACTTGGGGGGATTTTTTTAACAAGCGTGCAACCCCTTGTAATAGTGAAATTAGAGCCACTTACGAATGTAAAATGTAATCACTATGCCTGGTTGCCATTGTTGGCCCAACTGCATAGAAATAGATAGGAATCTTATGTCACAATGCTATTGTTCTATACCATAGGTGGAAATACAGTGGGGTTATACTGAAGTACAATGTCTATTCCACATAGCCAGTGAATGCATCATGGAAGAGATGCATATTTATGAAATGTTCCTTCCCAAGAGACAGCAAGAGTCTGATTTCCTGTCTTAGTTATTTGGATGTGTGGTTTTAGTGGAACATTGATGATCTTGGTCTGTTTGATCGCTGATTGAAAACACATTAACCAAGTTTTTTTTTTTTCCCTTTCTCTTTCAGGACCTCCTGTAAGTATGCCTGCTTCACATCTTCTCCAATTGTGATAGCCATATGAAGGTAAAAACTCCAACAGTAAAACATGACTGCATGATGCAGTCCGGCTAATATTTCTTCACAGTTTGAAGTCAAGAACAATTCACATGAAAGGGAAATATTGGCATAAAAACACAAGGTCACATTAAAAGGTTAGAAAGTTTTGGGAAATGCACTTATTTCGCATTCACTTGCTGAGAGTTAGATCAGATGCTCTGTATGCTAAATATGAAGCTACAGCTAGCAGCTGGTTAGCTTAGCTTAGCATAAACACAGGAAACAGCTAGCCTGGCACCTCTAAAGTCTTGTCTCCCAATGAGGTTAATTAGTGAGCTTTAGAGGTAATAGTAGGTGGATTTCATTACCTTTGGACAGAGCCAGTTTAACTGTTTTCTAGTCTTTATGCTAAGTTAAGCACTATACAGACACTCTCTGCAAGAAAGCGAACAAGTATATTTCCCAAAATTTCCCAAAAAAAAGTATGATGCAAAACTTTGACCAGTGAAGATGTTAAAAGCTGTAAAGCAAACAAAAAATATAAAACTGCTTTTACAATTGATGTAAAAGACATCTGATTATGACAAATTTGCTACCAGAAGTCTCCGTTGTACCTCACAGTCTGACCTCTATTATTAAAATAATCTCTTCATCCCTGCCTTCCCCTAATAGGGACCCTTTTCCCTGTCATTTGGGCAGTCTGGTTTGTAATATCCTTGCTACCAACCTCCATCCCTGGCAGCTCCCTGCACCCAAAAAGATTATCTCACCTCATTACACTGCCGGGTGATCACAGATTCACTCCCCTTAACAGATGGAAAACTTCAGAGTTTCCCCAAAGATGAAGACAAACCCATACATAAGCACCGGGGTTTGTGACAGATCGCTGTATAGCCGGGTCAAGCGGGCACTGTATTTGTGTGCTCTGTTAAAATTATTTATAGCCCAGAGGCAAGTGTGATTGAATAGGTATAATACCGTGTGCCGACTGAGCCGTAAAAGTTGTAAGTTAATCCTCAGAGCCTTCTCAGACACTCGCTCCTGGGGTTCTGGGACGTAAGTAAGTGCAGGTGGTCTCACTTCTCAGCCTCTCTTGCCAGGCCTTACATCTGACAAATAAAATCATACTGTGAGATGTCTCAAGAGCCGACTGAAGCCCAAGAAGTTGTCTCTGAAATGTTGGGTTTGCCAGCAAATGTATAAGATGACTGTTCTTTTGGGACTGTTCCTTTGGGTGCGACATAGTAAATCCACTGCACAAACAGTAAGTGCCTGACAATGTTCCAGTTGTGGCCAGCAAATCACTCTCTGAAGAAGTCATTATAGGTAGCAGAAGGTGCTGTAAATGTTTGGTAGGGGTCCTAGTTTTACTGTAGACAAAGCAACCAGGTTAAAGCAGAACCCATACCGCACTAAACAAAATAAAAGCTATAATTTACAGTACAGACCAAAAAAACTGAAGTCTGAGTGACTGACTGCATTTCTAAAAAAAGACAAGTCTTCAAAAAATGCAATGATCTGACAGTGACTCACCCAATGGTCACCAAATCTGTTTCCGAAATAAAAAATCCTGTGCCAGTTTCTGAAAAAGGAGACGGTAGTAAGTGATCTCATGTGGTTTCTCAATTCGGTATGCCCACCCGGGGGATGGCAGGGGACACATTGCTATGAATATTCAACAGCTCCCTCCATAACTCTGGGAACACTGCGTAAATTGTACACAGCCCTCTGAGCCAAACAAACCAACCACTGCTGAAGCCATTACGCATCTCTGTGACTTAATCGTTACTCCGCCGCTGATGAATGGACAGGGACCTGCGGTTGCAGAGACAGAAAGAGAATAGGTCTCCTCAATCAAAACTCATCAGGAAAGATCCTCGTTCGATGCTCGGGATCAGCGTTTAGACATGGAAAAGTGATTTGCTTTGTTTTCATTTCCTTTCTTTTTCCACTGCTTGGGCTTTTGTGTCAATTTCGCATGATATCATGGAGCAACTTGTTAAGTTGTTGTTGATGTTTAGTTGGATATCTCTTCTAACCGTCCAGACAGATTGGAAAATATTAAGGGAGACATGTTACAGTTATGGGTCAAGGAGATTTTCAACCCTTGCAGCATTTACAAGAAGAGTATTTTGCCTCCTCTTGCCACTGGAACCAGAGAAATGTTTTTTACTCTACAGAAAACGTTAGTAAAGTCTGTGAAATGACGGCTGAGGCAAAAATTATCATGTCTTTGCTTCTCATTTTTTATCTTCTTTCTTCATCTTTCTGCGGCTCTTCAAGGGCGGCCCGTGTCAAAACATCAACCCCAGGCACCCACCACTGTGTGTGCACACCATTTAGCACCAATCAAGCATAAAACACCATCCCTGAGGCTGCACTCGAGTACCCACTAACACAACCCGCCGACTGTACTTTTTCAGCGCAGACTGTATGCCATACTAAATTAAAATTATACAGACAGAGAAAGAAACTAGCCTGCTTTGAAATCTGGTTAAAAGGAAGGAGAAATATTTGAAAATGATACAATGTTGGAAATATCAACCCCACTACAGCCCGCTAAGCATGCCTCTGCACCACACTGGAGTCTCAAGCCAGGACAGATATAGTACAGCACATGAGCCCTTGCGAGAGTTCAGTCATGTTAGCAATGAGGTAAATAAAGCTGGTTGTGTCTGTATCTACATTTGACAAGTAGTCTCCACCTCCCTGCTTCATCAGCGATGCAGGTTGAGGATGATCTGTCACAAGGTATGAATTATGCAGCCGCGTTACAGGGATTAGAGGCAATGTGGGGGTGAAGCAGAGGAGCCCAGGCGCCCTCAACCCTTCATCCTTCATCTGTTATGCACCGCAGCTCCACACCTGTTAATAAAACATATTCTAGCTGGACTTTGATCACTTTTGCCCTACGGAAGTAGAGAAGGTGCCAGTTTATCTAAAGTGAGACTAGTTCGAGTTGAAGGAGGCCCTGCATGCCCCGACGTTGTGTTCATTTACAGTTTTTGCGATGTTGCGTGTTTGTGAGTTTGAGACAGAAAAGGCCCTTTAGCAGTTTCACATCAGAGCAGAGGGCATGAGCGCAGACACACAGAGGCTTTGGCACCACCGAGAGCTGCAAGTGGATCTATCTGACATGACAGCGTTTATTTGGGCTCATAAAGGCAGCGGTGCCCACGGAGGCCAACCGTCACTGGATGTGACAACATTAAGAGTTTGACCTTTTAGATGTCAGTCCTCTGCTCATGCTGTGCCCATCAGCAGCACTTGTCTGTCAGCAAATGACGAGAGGCAGTGCTCGGGCCAACTGCGAGGTTTACTCACAGTGATTTGGAGCAGTCAATAGTGCACTTTGGCTGGTTGAGCAGGCTGAATACTCACAGGGGAAACTGACTGTCACTACCTTAGCATGGTAGGAGAATTAGCACAGTATGAATGCGACGCTCGCAGTTTAAGAAAAAGCTCGACAGCTTTTTGATTGAGAGGAATTTTCCTCCAACTCGTAACATCAAATGATGAGAAATGTAGAGCTGCCACAATGTGGTTCTAATTGAATCAACAGAAGAAGTGAAAGAAATACTTTTCCAACTGGAATGTTGTCCCTTATTCAACATTTCACATCCACGACAAGACTCTTGTGGGTCAGAAATTTGCTCACGTATAGCGCAGAAAAAATGTTGGCTTCAATGTTTGGCTTTTTATGCCTACAATTTGGTTAAAGCTGTTTAAATGTCTCCCCTCCTCAGGAATGACGAGAACTTCCCTGATTGAGATTGTGAATTAGAATCTCCTCCGTGTCTGATTTGCATCTTGACACTGTACTCACACAACACACAAATATAACTAGTCACACTATCAGTTTCACTTTCCTCCGTTCACAGTGTCCCTGCTCCCACAAGAATATCCAACACATAACAACAAGCATACACACACACTCACAAACACATACACACACATTAAAGTCATTTTATGCCGGCTAATTGTGATACACTGTGGATATGGGAACCAGATGCCATTCCCAAGTCAGTTTTCCAGTGCGGTTTTCCTATCCCTGCCTAACCTCTGCGTCCAGATTCCCCCGACGAGCACCAGCCACTTGTGGTCGTCCGTTCCTGCCCATTCTGCTCTGATTACTCACATCCCTGTCCTCCATTAGTTTCCCGCCTTGAAAAAAAAGTTCCCCCTGGGGGCCACGGTAATATGATTGAGGGTTCCCATGCAGAACTAACAGATGGAGGTGTACGTATAGATATATGTTTTTACTGGATGTCTTTTACTCTGTTCCGGGTTGGTGCATGTTTGAAATTGAGTAGATTTCACTTCCCATGGTGCCCACAGGCTTTTAGCTTATGGCTAAATGCACATTTTGCAGTTGCCTCGCCGCTATTTCCACTCTGGCATTGGTGCAATTGATTATATTTCTGTATCCAGATGGGACATTTCACCTTTGCTGGGTAGAGAGCTTATGAGAAATGTTGTGAGAGAATGAATTCCTTCCATAGTGCAAAAAGAATCACTCCTAAAAACACCTCATTGTTGGTGGATTGTAATCTTTAAAGGAAGAGCGCAGCATCTTTGGAAATACGCATATTCCCTTTCTTGCAGAGAGAGACCAGAAGATTGACACCACTCTCATGTCTGTATGGTAAATGTGAAGATACAGTCAGCTGCCAGTGAGCTTAGCTTAGCATAAAGACTGGAAGCTGGCAGAAACAGCTAGCCTGGCTCTGTCCAAAGGTAACAAAATCGCCTACCAGCACCTCTAAAGCTCACTAATTAACACAGTAAATCGAAGTGCAAAAACGGCAATTTGTAGTGTTCCATGGGTTCTGTGCTGGACTTGATAATTAGGATTTTGTTAACTTTGGACAAAGCCAGCCTAGCTGTTTCCCCTTACTACTAGTCTTAATGCTAAGCTAACTGGCTGCTGGCAGTAGTTACCGTACAAACATGAGAGTGGCATCAATCTTCTCATAACCCCAACTTCAGCAAGAAAGTAAATGAGCATATTTCCCAAAATGTTGAATTATTCCTTTAAAACTGCCAGGTTACACTTAATCCAGACTGTGGAACTTTTTTTAGTTTCAATGTATGGCAAACATGATGCATCACTTTACTGTGTGAAGTGCGAAAGTCAGGGTTTAGTCCTTTCAAACCCTTTACTTTGGCCCTCTTCCTACTTTTGTGGTGAGCAGCACTCCTCACCTGCCCCCCTCTTCACTTACTCATTCCCTGTCAACACTTGGTGCCTGGAGGGTTGCTTTGCTTAACTTCCTGTGTACACACATGTTTATTAATATTGTGTAGCTGTGTGAGAAAACCGTATGCCCGTAAAGAGGAGGTTGTAAAAGCGGTAGTTGTTGGCCTGTGCTCTCGGAGATGCCAGTGCTCCAGGGTGAGATGATTGGATCCATGTGGCCGGCAGTTTGGGCTACAACAACTGCTGCCAACTCTGTTGGCCCAGGTTCTACAACGAGGATATGAGCTCCGTTTGATGGATTGATTTTCTGGACCTCGATACATTTAAAAGGTCATCGTGATGAAAACTAATACAGCCGAGTCCAGACAGAGGTTACGTGCCCATCCCCTATTCCTGAATTTTGCATCTTGTTGGATTAGGTGGAGTGCTTCACAAGATTGTACCAGCAGCTTGCAGCCAAACCCACGAGAATTACTTTGCTCATGTCAACAACAGCTAAAGCTGTGGATGTGAGCCAGCCCCTCGCCTCGCACTGCACAGTCGGGCGAGTACTGTCAAGCTTTCATCCATCATGTTTTGAGTAAATTATAGGAGAGTGGGAATGTGAAGAATGGATATTCAGTGTCTTGACTTCTATGTGAGACGATGTGAAATTAGGCTGACAGAAGTTTCAGCTTATGAGTTGGTGTGCCTGGATATTTAATGTGTGATAGTAGGTTGAACTATTTATATTAAAACTATTGTTATTCCTGTGAATAACAATGGAAATGCGTATCAATCAGATTATACATCTGATTGACATATAATCACATATTGGCATCATTATTTTGGCATTAAATCTGGTGCCAAGTCAGCTTCACACTAAACATCTGAAGACCAGCACTGCAGGGCGAAAATATAAGTATAAGATCTGCATACAAAATAGTAGTTATGAGTTGAGCAAGAAAGTTCACTTCTGAGATCACAGTTTGACACCATCATCTTAACTTAAAGTCCTGTTCTGTGGAGTTTTTTTTGGTAATCAAACAGAACTGTATGTTTTTGCATTCAGTAAACATTGCTACAGGCACACTGTTACGCCTATTTTCAGGTCACCACCACCAACTTTCGGATCAGCAGAATAGCGTGAATCCCATACCTCATCTAACCTGCATGATCTGAAAGGAAACTAATACATAAACTCTAAATAGATATTTAGGTACTCTATTAACAGCTCTTAAAACTGCTTTTCATAACTGATCCAATGACAAGCTGCAGAGGCATCTTAGAAGCACATAAATAATTTGTTTGGCATAAAATATGACACTAGAGAAACCAGATCATCCGCTCCACAGTAGGAATGTGTCACAGGTTAAAACAGTATAGGGAGCTATACAAGCACTTGATTCAGGATGAAATAAAAATATATTCTGATGCTACTTCTTCCACATAATGGAAGACAGACCAACTCAGAAAATATGAAAATCTAGTTGTGCGATATTTTCACGTCTTGGTAATCAGCATTGCAGGAGCCACGTATGAAATGTACCTCGGTGCCAGGATCATTTTATTGAACATCATTTACTCATTCTATGTAATATGAAGTGAAGTAACTTACATTGTCAGATTTGAATGGCAATGTTCATGTTGCTTGCGGGTTTGGCCCCACTTCCCTTTGCCATTTTATATTTCCCTGCAGACCTCCATATTTCTCCCCCACTCAGTTTTAAAGGTGGCAGAGGTTTCCTCTTTTTTTTTCATAGCAACAGCTCATTCAGGCCATTGCAGGAGACAGTGGTCATGGTTTGGCTTAGAATGAGAAGCTAGACATGTATATGGATAGAAAAAAGCTTAATCCTGATCCAGTGGTCCACCATAAACTCGACAGTATCATGCAAACAGGATGTTCTGTTACAAATCATCTCATGATGGAAGTTTGACATAAGTTTGCCCAGCGTTAAGCAGCAGAAGATGTGAGGCTTACCATTAACGTGATACGTGTCATTTTCAATAAGTGGATATAGTGCTGCTTAGGGGCAACTGCATTCTGTTCATCACCACACATTCGAAAGACATATTTGTTATTTTTTAAGTCACTTAAAGGGACTGATCTGTAATACTGTCTGTCTGTATGCCAAAGTCACAACCAAATCCAAAATGCAAACATGTTTAGAGCAACAATGTTCTATAGAAATCAGTTAAAGGAATAGTTAGACATTATAGGAAATAGGCTTATTGGCTTTGTTGCTCAGCGTTACATGAGAGGGTCGATACCAGTCTCTGTATGGTAAATATAAAGCTACAGCCAGCAGCTGGTTAGCTTAGCTTAGCATAAAGACTGGAGATGTTTAATCTGTACAAAAACCGAGGTGTAAAAACGGCAAGGTGTGGTTTTACAGGGTTATGTGCAGGCGCAGTTACTTTCTCACACTGACAATAACACTTGAGGAAGTTACTGTGCCCCACCAAGAAATAGGATTTTGCTACCTTGCAACAGAGCCAGGCTAGCTATTTCCCTCATTCCCCGTCCCTATGCTAAGCTAACTATGATTATACCAAGTATGATTATATGTAAGTGGAATCAATCTTTTTAACTGAATTTCTGTAAGAACATGAATTGTGTTCCCCAAAATGTCAAACAATTCCTTTAAAGAACATTATAAATAGTTTGTCGTTTTTGAGATATGCATGTGGCTATTCAAGAAATAATCTGAATATTAAGGCGTTGAAGGCACTATAGAGTTATTCATGTCAAGAAAGTAACTTGCTAATGCACAGCGAACAGGTTTGATCAAACAGAGGCTGCCTGATGAGCCAAGGAGCACCTGCTGGAGGGCAGCTTTTGAAAAAGAGCCAGAGCAGAAGCAGTAAAAAGATGTGAAAAGCGTGCACAGGTGCTGATTAGAGACCTTCCTTGGGGCAGACTGAAACCACAAAGCTGCACGGACTGCTTGACAAATAGACACCCGCTGCAGTTCTACTGTAGTACAGTTTGCTCCTTTGAAATAGTCTTTGCAGGAGAGCTGTTTAATAGTCTCTATAAAAGATTCTCACTGTACTGGCTTAAACCTTTTGGAAAAGCTCCAGTGGGTGCTGTCTGTCCAAGTGATGTGCAAATGATGGGCCGTATAATGAGCAGGTGCAGACTGTGTAGTGAAATCATTTCCACATGCTTTACGACCAGTTGGAGGAGTAAAATGAGCAAGGTTTTTTTGAGCAAGATATAGTTAGGTGTGTCAAAAACAGTATTCCACTTGTGAAGTATAAATCTTGTGAAATGTAGTTACCAAGTATTTTTATGTGACTGATACAGTTTAACAGCCGTGATAGGATTATTAAAAGATGTTATTTCAAAACGTGCAAGCAAAGTTTAAACAGTTAAAAGTAACTGATGAACAGAATAGTTAGCTGAAAGTAATGGATAAACACTTGAAGTCATTGTTGTGCACGTGACAATAATCTTGAAAAGTAGTTAGCTGATAAATGGTTATCGTTAGCTGAAAGTAATGGATAAATTGATCAAATAGACAGTTAATGGGATGGGATATCTACTGTAGAAATCCATCTAACACCTGTGACCCAATTTCCCTTGTTTATTCCCTCACAAACAAAATATAGACATGCTGTTATGGAAGTTCAACATGGATTTGATCAAGTTTCACAATGTTGCTTCACTTATCGTGAAACAATCTGGATTCACTGAAATGCTAAATCATATAAAGCAGAGTTTTCATTTCTTTCCACAAACTTATGGTGCCCAGTCATTTAGCTCAGTAATTTGGTGGGCCAACTATTTGTATATTTCAGTAATACCCTAAACAGGCTTGTGTAAAAAGCTGCAGTGGGTATATTTATGTATCTCTTTGTTGCAGCCGTTCATATGTTTGCAGTAACAGCTTGTCAATAGCTTTCTATTGTCCAAAGGCAATTTTCCTTCACAACAAAAAGCCTGCACTGATTTTCTTTAGCTGCCTTCCATTTTCAGGAACATGCTGGAAACTTATTTAGCCTCTCTGGAATGCCTCTGCATCATTATAAAAGTAAAAGTCACATTTGATTCCAATATGTTGCCTCTGTTATTCCCCCGCAGGGAACCGCAATCGGAAACATTGTTTTCATAATGGCGCATTTTGTGTTTACAAGTGTGTTGTGGCTCTTTGTATGGCCAGTCTAGTAAACAGCAGGCCCACCTCCTTAGATGTGTGTGTATTAAAGCTGCATTTCCCATCACCTTTTGTCTGGGCTTGTTGGAGCGAACACAGTTGCCTCATATCTGAATAAATGGGACGGTGCACCACACAACCTTGCTGTGCAGGTTCACAACCTCATGACCGAGGGCAGTTCCAGTTGGGATCACATGCGCTACTATACATAAATGGAAAGCTACGGGTAATTAACTATGCATCAAAAATAATGTCCATAGGCACTGAGCAGGCTACAACTTCCCTCAGAGCAGTGTGGTAGAAATTGGCAGAGGAAAACTGCTGGACTACCTCTGGAGCATTTCAGTTTTAGACTGTGCTATGTGTGCCAATGCAGCGGAAGCCTGTCTGTGTCTGCAAGCCTGCTATTCTGGGTCACTGGTCCATAGACTCCCAGGAACAGCCTCCGAACACGGGTCTTACACTAATGTCATCAATCTATGGATGAGTGTCGGGGTACTTTTCTCTGTGTGTCTGATATCTTTGGAAAAGTAACCACTGTAGAGCTATTTCTATAGTTGTATTGGTGACAGCTGAACAACTTGTTCTTTTTACCAGAGGATGGGCGTGACATTTCTTTGGCAGTTACAAAATCAATGACGAAGTTAGAAGAGATGCTCAGTTTCCCAAACCATTGAAGTGATTATAGAAGATTCAGATCTGTTCTCAAATATTAACTTCATCTAAGAACAAAAAAAAAAACCTTCGTATTTCACATGAAACGTCAATTATATTTCTTAGGTCAGAGTAGTATCAGTATACATGGCACAGCGATTTGTTTCTGCAGGGGCTCAGGAACATTGTTGCTAAGCGGGTGGTCAGTTAGTCACTCTGCTGACACTGATCTAATACTGATTTTTCCAAAGCTAGCTTTTTCCAAAAGCGCGACCTCAGAGGAAGAAAGAGAGCCCAGCATACTGGGCTTCATGCTTCAACTTGAATGTCAAAAATAGAGTTTTTGAGCACAAGCTCATTAGGCTCCAGCGTATGGATGCACACCTCATTGTCAAATCCTCTACTTCACCCATGATCTTTTACAGAGCCCACCCAGGAGCTCCTGCCTGCTGATTGACAGAAGTTGGATGCAAAAATTGCCTCACAAAAACTGCTGTGTAAAAAGAAAAAAAAGAAGTGTTCATCTTGTTCAGGGCACATTTTTACAATGTGCTTTCCAATACTTGGTTGGAGATTGCTGGATTTTATCCTCTAAGTAAACATGGACTTGATTTGGGCCTGTTTTTGGTTTTAATTGTATGTTTGTATAAGCCCTGCTGTCTACAGTACATAAGGTACCGGTTCCCAGTCTGTGACAGGGCATTTTAATCAAATGTTGAAAGAGATGTCAAAAAGTACAAAATGTTAGTTTAATCAAAACTCAATTTGTTAATCTTTTGATTTTGCTTTCTCCCTCAAAGTTCATGGTGTTCAAGCCTTGTTAAGCAGCTCTGTTTGTTTATTGGCTAACATGATTGGTCTCCCTGGTTTTACAGTTGTTGTGGTGTATTGTATCTTACCAAAGCGTGCCATGGCACCAGAATGATTACAAATAACTCACATGGACCATAGTTTGTCATTTTCTTCCTATTTGTGTGTTGTAAAAAAGTTTGAACAATCCTTTGTTTTCTCTTCATAGGGCCCTCCAGGTCCTCAGGGTGAAAAGGTGAGTAATTTTTTATTTTGTTTGAGATATTCATTGGTATGCTGTTGATCTATCAGATATTTTCTTCCACTGCTTGAATCAATAGTTCAACACTCTGGGAAATGCGCTCATTCGCTTTCTTGCCAAGAGTTAGTTAAAAGATTGAGACCACTCTAACATCTGTATGCTAGGCTAGAGCCAGCAGTCAGTTAGCTTAGCTTAGCACAAAGACTGGAAGCAGAAGGAAACAGCTAGCCTGGTTCTGTCCGAAGGTAGACTAGCTGTTTCCCTCTGTTTCCAGTCTTTATGCCAAGCTAACCAGCCACTGGCTCCAGATTCATATTTACTGTACAGACTTGAGAGTGGTATCAATCTTCTCATATAACACTCGATAAGAAAGTTAATACACATATATCCCAATGTGCCTATAACTATTTCTTTAAGAAAAGTGAAGTTTTAGTCTTTAATATCCAGCCCATCATACATATTTGCAGGTCAAGACAAATTTTTTTTTTGTTTTTGCTCTACTCACAGTTAATGTGTCCATAAAGAGAGTCATTTTGCATTTGCGGCAATGATTCACATTCAAGTCATCCTGACCTTAAGTCTCTGAGTCTAAATATTTAAATTCTCCTGTCGTTCACAAATCCACAGCACAGAACATTAATGACTGAAAGCCAGAGCCCAAGTTGGAGTCCTTAAATGCCTCGCTGAGCATTCCTCCATAAAACAGCAGTGGAGCATGCAAAATAACCACACTGTCTCTTTATAAGTCTGCAGGACTCGGGGACAAATGTGTGCTCGTGTCTTTCTTTGAAAGACTAGAACCACGAGATCCCTTGATTCACACCTAAGTTGATAAAGTCCCTGAATTCACTTAAAATGGAAACAAATGGTCCAAAGTGCATACTTATAAAACGCTACTGGGGAGGATCTGCTCTGTTTTACAGGCCAGCAATGATAAATTAAGTATTATTTCATATTTTCTATGAAGTGGGCAGTAACCTATTATATTTAAAGGATTATTGTGCTGTAAAATACAAGACATAAAATGAAATGGCGTGAGAGTGCTAACCAGAGGTAAAGTCAAACCCAGAGAAACAGTTGTCATCTGCATCAAGTCACACTCTTTGGTAACTGATGATTTCTAGTAATGTGGGGTGTGGAATGACACTAGTTGTTGTCGCCGACCGATGTAATGAATCAACAGTGTGATTTCTTATTTGGTGTCCCTTAAAGCAGAAAATAGAAGGCATAAGCACGACTTATAAAACCAGATTTAGATGATTGTCGAGCATCCGTTATGACAACAGAGTCTCGCTGATTAGATGCATGTTCATGCCTCTCATGTGAGCCGCTTCTCTGCAGTTTAATGAAATGAAAAACAACTGTGTGCACTCCTCCCACCCAAGACGAATGCAGCGTGCATCAGTGTGGCCATTCACAACTCTTTTCCCATTAAATCCGGTTTTGGAACGACTGTCCAATGAAAAATTACAAAAATTCCGAGAGCTGTTTTATTTGAAATTGCTCAGGCATCACATTGAAGTTTGTTTGAGCAAAATTCCCATCCATGTGTGATAAGTTGTTCGGCTCATTTTACTGCTGTGGCTAAACTGTAACTCAGCCAACAGGAGAGTGGAGTGCATCAAATGAGAGATGGTTTAAGCGTGTTCAGTTATCCGATTCTAGACAGATTAAGGGTTATAATGCAGTGTCCAACATTTGGTCATCCTTCAGTTGTTTCAAACAAAAGTGTTCTTTTGGTTCGGTTTCGCTCTAATGTGATAAACCCACAATCTTCTACACACAGGTTGATTCGAAACCAAACGTTTTTCTCCTTCAGGAACGCGTTCCGTCCACAGAGATCTACCCCCCAAAAAGGCAGAAAGCCAAAGATCTCTGGGGCATAAAATCTGGCCTGGCAATGCAGTTCCCCCCACACTCAGCCCCCCTCACCAAACCCACCAAACCCCACACCACTGCTCCCTTTCTTTCTCTTTCTCTCATACCCAATTCATGTCAATCCATGTTATCATAAGTGATTTTACTCTCAACCACAATGAATAGTTGAGGGTTCCTGTATTATTTTTCTTTATCAATGTGTTCTGAATTATACCTTGGCGATTTCGGTGCAAGTCTCTGCTTATTATTAGCACTGTACTCGTGTCTGTGTGTGTGTTCAGTGTGGGTTTGACCCCTGCATTTCAAGACAAATTCTTTTTCTTGCCTTCCACAGGGGGATCAAGGCGACCAGGGACCACGGGTATGCGGTTTACTCCGACTTCTTGTGATTAGCTGATGAATGTGACTGTGTGTGTCTCCCCCAGCAGAATTGTGGGCAAAAGGTTTGAGATGCATGAAATTCCTGGGATAGTGTTCTTCCCATCTGGCCAAATACAACAAGCATTTCAGCACTGCTTATTTCTACATCAGGAATAGGGAGGCAAACGTGCACGATACCTTGGAAGGCACAGCGGGGTATACTTTTTGATATGCAAAGACCTTTTTTTTTTTACCTTTTGTCTTCAAATTGAACATGAGTACATGCTTTCACAGATCAGCAGAAGATATCTGCTCAATCTCAGCTATAATCAAAAGCCAACTAGCTCTGTCTCTATAATTACTCGTGATTCACTTCAATCCTCGACGTGACATGGCGTATTCAGAGCTTTAATCATTTCCAGCTCTGTAGTTTGACATTTCTATAAAAGTGCAGCCTCTAAATGATGATGATGTGAGTGCTTTTCCGTGCTTGACAGACTCTGAAATGAATTACTCTATCTCCACCTAGCAGCCAGCGCGCCCTCATTTTCTCAAATAATGGTTAAAAAATGAGCCCTCTTTGAAAAACAAACTGCACAGGTTTGTTTAAAGTAGATTGCATTAACTGGGGGCACATGTGCACATGCATACACACACTTCTCACTTCCTCTGTATCTGCTGTCGTCATCAAGAGTAGATCGCTTGGAGTCGAAGTCACTTTAAATGCCTGTAATTGATTTCCATGAGGGCAGAGAGCACGTAGAGGTTAGAGCACAAGGACAAGAGAACACAACAACACAGAGGTTTGTCTTGTCACCAGAACACCAGCCATCTCCCAAGCGGATCTGATCCCAATTCTGTATTGGCGCCCACCCAGACGTTAGTAGTTTGCCAATTAACTTTGTCAGCTCTCCTCCGGGCCAGTTCTGCATGTCAAAGCACCGCGTTTCTTATGATTTGGAAATCAATACAAATGACCTTCCTTGTGAAATTTGATTAGCGGTCTCAAAGTGATACATCTTGTGTTACACATGGGCACTCCTCAAATGACGGCCAAGTTCACAGAGATTGTGGATCGAGAAATACACCTCCAGCTCTGTGACATCCTTAGTTAATTTTTAATGATATAAAAAATATTGGATAATCATTATAGCTGCGAAGGCTGAACCACTGCAAACAGGCAGAAAGGAAATATCTTTGCTCTCTAGCTGAGTTGACTGGAGTAAACTACAGCCGCTTGTATAGAATTTCTTGGGTTTTGCCCGTAACTTGTAACCTTTTAACCTAGGAAATGGAGTCATCTGTCTCTATCAGTTAAATGATTTACACTTTGGAAACAGCAGTGTGGCTGACAGAGTTGTAACAGGGACCAGCCAGGCCCTATTTGTCTTGTAGAGTAACTAAATAAACTGTCCACTTCAAGATTGCATTTCATTAACTTCCAATTACAGCAAAATTGTCCCCTAACAGGTACAAATTAACTCAGTCACATATGAAGGATTGCAGGGGCATGAAAGCAGTCTAGGTCACCAGCAAATCATATTACCTCCCCAGAATGGCATATTGACTTTGCACATTAGATTACTAGGTAAATGTAGTGGAACAGTATAAGAGAGATTTTATTAATAAATGAAGGCATAACAGAACAAGTGGTGTCTGACCTTGACTCTATCTGGCTGGAAATGAAGCTCATTTCATGCCCAGTGCTGACTGTGTGCAGAGAGGCTATTAAACCCATATGGAGGGACATGTAAACAACAGAGCATGTCAAGAATATGTCCTCTACACATCACAGTCTGCTTTGATTATATCAAATCTAAACAGATTTAAATTTAGAACCATTTAAATGACAGACTATTTGAGTTTACATGTATATTCAATATGTGTATGTCGTCCAGGGTCAAATCAAAGGGTCAAGTCACAAACCCTCAGCCTTTGTGGCCAAAGGCGGTGTGAGAATTGCCACATGGCCGGCAGAATTTCCTCACAGACACACACTTCCTCTGCCCGTTCCCCACATGTCAGGGTCAGCCATTTGTCGGCCCTAAAGGGCAAAGGCCACAGCCAAACGCCAAAGGTTAACCAAGCAACAAATAATAAATTGACCAGTTTTGACAAACAAATGTGTGGCCACCATTGGAGCTCTCACTGGTGGGATATAATTAGCAGGAGTTACTGGCTATATGTATCACCAAGAAAGGTGTGTGGTCTTTTTGACGGATGGCACGAGCTACAGGTGTCAAGCAAAGGTTCGTGAATTCCTGGGTCAGTTAGAGGAAAAATTCCTGAGATTTCACAAAAAATCTGCCCTTGTTTGTCCAGCACTTTACTTCTCACATGTTGGGATTTGACCAATTTGCAATGTTCGTCCAAAATAAAGAGGCTGTGATTATGTAATTTCCAGGATTTTACTTTTCAGTTGTGAACAAAGAAGTGTTTTACACTCTACTGTTTGCACATGAAATCAGAAGCCTTAAAATGACTTTCACTTGAGATAAATCGGATTGATGCCAAATCTGAGGCTTCAAATGAATGTATTATTCCTCTCTTAAATGTATTAGAGCCATCTGTGCACAGACTTGGTAATCCATTCCACATATAGATATTCAGAAAATGCCACGGCCTGTATTTGCTTGGGATGTTTTTTGTGTTTGGTGTGGTCGAGGAGATGCTCTTTCTGGCCAGCGTCCTATGACGGCTGTTGTAGATTGTTCTCGTATCTGGCTTTTTGTTTACTACAGTTGCAGTCATCTTGCTGCAGGCAAATACATAGCAATAGAGCTCCTCACCAAATAACCAACATCCGTTTTGGAGGAGAAAAGCAAAACAAAGCAATCTGTGAATGGTTAGGATTCTCTGACAACCGCCATGTCATTATCATTCTCGCACATAGACATCAGCGCATAGGCAATGCTGGGTGAGCACTAACCCACACCTAGTCAAGCTTTTCTCTTCTGTCTCTCATCTCCTGCAGAGAAAGCTCAAACTACTGTAACTACAACTACACATTTCAATCACTCATTGGTCAGTGAGGTTGTCGGCATGCTGTCGACCTGGCCGCAGCCTCTCTCCAGTGTCTCGCCTAGCAAAATGATTGTGAAAGCAAAAAGGCTACAACCCAGAAAACAGTCACATGTGCCAGCCTGCACATGCGCCACACTACATTTTTAAGCATGGAGTCCTTGTACTGTCCGTTCCCCCCTAACCATGATCCAGTACTTGTTTTCCCTCTCTGTCCTCAACATGTTTGAGGTTTTAAATAAGTTGAGAAATATTTGCGCTTCAATCCCAGTTACACACAGCATGGCTATTGTCTGCAGTGTAAGACTATCCATTGCTCTGTTCTGCCGCAGGGCTGAATTAAATCAGCCTGCCTTGAAAGCCATATTCTTAATGAGCCATGCTTTTTGAATTATCTTTGGAAAACCAGAGGGATGGCACCAAAGCCATGTTTGGATAGGCCAGATTTTATCTTAAGCTTGAATATAGAGGAAGATTGATCTCTGACAGGGCATGTTTATGCAAGTGTGCCAGTCTTTGAGAAATACTTTCATCAGTTCATTCAGGTTGGTTATTTGCGGTGGAGCAAAGCCTGCAGCATAAAGATAAACAAGAGAGTATGCAACCACTTTACAGCCAATGTGGTACAATCTCTGCATGTTCTTCCATACACTTAGTATTAAAGCTAAAAACATTTGCATTTAACCGTTCGCAAAGGCCCAACCCCCTTAGTTACTGTTGCTACGCCTGTCAAGCTTTCTGTTTTTGCACAGCGCATAATGTAGTTTACAATGATACCACCTGAGGGTTTACTACGTGAAAGTACTTTTTGAAGCAATAGGGCCTTGATTTCATACAGTGGTAGATAAAAGCCGGCTTCCCATTTCTAGCTGTCAATTTTCCCATCTGAAATGACAACTTTCCCTAATACAGAATCAGAATCAAATTTATTGCCAAGTAGGTTTGCACATACAAGGAATTTGACTTGATATATTGGTGCATGACATATAAACATGGTAGGTAGAAAAATATAAGAAAGGAAAAGGTGACAGCAAGTACCGCGAGTCAGAAGCATAGTTGAAATATATAAAATAGACAATAAAAATATGACAAGATTTTATAAAATAAAATAAAGATATAGACATAGACAATATGTACAATATGACTGTTATTTAACTGAAAGAACTGTAGTTATAGTTCACAGTATTTAAAGTCAGTTGAAGAATAAAGAATATTTGCAATGTGCAAAGATAAAGTCCAAAAGATGTGCGTTAATGTAACGCATTGAGTCAGGTGTGTACATTAATGTCACGTGTAGTGGGGGAGGTGGGTCAGTGTCAGTGGGGGTCCCGGGCCTTGTTGATGAGGCCACCTGCAGATGGGAAGAAACTGTTCTTATTGTGTGAGGTGTGTTTATGTATGTATGTATGTATGTATGTATGTATGTGTGTATGTGTGTGTGTGTGTGTGTGTGTGTGTGTGTATGTATGTATATATATATATATGTATATATATATCTCAGCAGTAGCTAGCTAGCTAATTAAGCTAACGTGACCTGGTAAAAAAACGCCAAGTCCAGCTGGCTTTTTAATGTTTCCAGCTGACTAACTAGTTGACTAAATGGGGCTTTGTTTTTTCAACCTAACCTGTAACCCCACAAATTAATGAAGTTAGCTAATGATATGCTCCTTGGCTTTTGGAGGAGCTCGCTTACTGTTGTAGGTAGCTAGTTAACTACACATACTAATGAATGCGGCTTACGTTTAGCGTTACGCAGACAAATAGACTGTTAAATCCATTCCTTACACTTTTTCTCTTGTGTTTTTAGTTTTGGAAATGCTAGGAAAGAAAGACAACACCCTTTAAACTCTTTAAGTGCTGAGTATCACTCCAATTACAGCCCCATGAACACCACTTTGGTTTGTTGCAATAACCAAAGCTTGACATGCCTGTCATGCCCAGTTATGGTTGCTAAGCTATGATTGGGCAATCGCTGTACGGGGGAGGGGTTTTGCGAACCATCAGTTCATGTCATGGACGTATGGCAATATGACTGTAAAAGACTTGCCATTATCAAAGACCTTGTTTGACAGGCATGCAACAAAGTGAAATGAAATAAAAATTTATATGTCTAATAATTAATCATAGTCAATGAAAGTTAATGGAATGCATTTATTTGAGTATAACAGTCAAAACCATGTTTAGCTGACGATATGTCAATGTTTCTGGATTCAGATGAAAGTCAGCATCCAGCTGTAAACCCTTGTCTTCTTTTAACAAGGAGAAGGCGTCAAGCTTTCTTCTTTTATTCAGTTTTCATGAGTGGATCACATCTGTCATGACGGTTGTTGACAAGGGAATTGGAAACCATTTGATTGAATTTCCAGTGAACATCCCTTGATGTTCCCCAAAACTCAATACAGCTTCTCAGTTTACCAGCATGTTGTAGCTCAAAGCCTGTTCTGTGATAATCTCATCTCAACAAATGTTCTGTCTGTATATTTGGAGGAAAGCAACAGGAAATGGTTACTTGGCTATGACATTATGCCATACACTCTTTACAGGATGGTCCCAGTGCCATTGTACACACTGTTTTATTGCAAAGAGTAAACTTGGGTCTTGTTTAAATGGTGAATGTTTAAGATAAAATGTTGGTCTTGTTTAGGTCTGAATTGAAATGTCTGGTCCTCAAACCAAATTTTTTGACATTTAAATTGATGTTTTGGCAGTTTCAAGAAAAATGCTCAAATACACGTTACAATATCTTGCATGTAATACAGCTTATTTCACAAAATTGTAAGAATATTTAGAAGTAGAATGCTTATCTTCTTCCTCCTTCAACTGTTTTTGTTCACCCAGTGTTTGAATGTCATGCGTGTGTTGTGCCATGTTCTGCTGTTTGTCCCTTTAGGGATTGCCTGGTCTCCCTACGCTGGCTGCTTTGCACAGCAATCAGATCCTGACTGTCAAGGTTTGTCGGTGGTGGTGCCGCCTAGCTGCTCCGTCCGACCCCTCCGCAGCACACACTGGGAGTAAATGAATCACTGTCGGCTGCTTTTTCTCAAAGCCCGATGATAGACTAAGCACAGGAAAAAACCACATCTAATTAATCACAGCCAGTCAATCGTTATCCTCTTCCCCCACTGCCGCTACCAGTCTTTCACTCGAGATTGCAAATGCATGCTATGTGCCAGGTTCCCCATTGAAAGCAAAGGTGGCCTTTTACAACCCAGTGATATGCAGCTGACTGGAACAAGAATCAGCATCCTGAAACCAAGACATGGTCTGGCTCGTGTCCATTGATGCTAAAATAAATGGAAGGAATGCCAAGAGGAATACTCAAGGATGAAACAAAGTGGCAAAATGTTTTTTTAAAGCTCATGCCCATGGTTCACCACAAATCCTTCAATCCACCAATTTGGCCTTGCAGATTGTTTCAGCGATGGATGAAGCCACTTAATACCAATGGACACTAGCAGGATAATGCATGCATTGAAAGGAACAAGGTTAGAAATCAACCTCAACTCAGAAGGTCGACCACGTTGGTTTCAGTGTGTGCAGCTCCTGGGGTCTGACTTAGCAGCAGGCGCGATGAAGATGATGACAGCACTTTAACAGAGGAGGAGAAATTCCCATTTTTCCGGGGACTGTGAGCCCGCTGTGGCGCCCTCACACCCCTGAGGTGGTAATTATGGGCCTTGACTCCCAAAAAA
>NTHP01000031.1:1687881-1718799 GCA_003416845.1 Oplegnathus fasciatus
AAAAAAAAGCCCAGACTTCCGAAGCAAACCACCTCCATGCTGGAAAAGTGTGGATTTCTCCCCCCATCTGTGAAGGCGCTGGACCGGGGTTCATGAACACAGGCCTTTCTAACAAAATCTGTTTCTTTTTGCATTTGCCTTCCTCCTCCTTCTTCTTCTTCTGGGACCTCATCCTTCTTCAACCTTCTCTCACCTCTGACCTACGACCTCTTGACCTCACACACCTGCTCAGATGGTCTTCCCTAAGATCAATCATGGCTTTCTTTCCGCTGACCAGCAGCTCATAAAGCGGCGGCTCATTAAGGTAGTGGCTGTGTCCTCACTCTTCTCTCTGTCCATCGTGCCAAGTCTCACCGAATCACTTCTCTCTGGGCATTCTGCAGTTTGCATGCAAGCCTTCAGACAGACCTGTCATAAGTACTCTTTTACTACTTTGGTTATTATTAAGGGAAATTTCTTTTTAGAAAATAAGGTTTTATTAAGGTAAAAATGAATTACAGTCCTGGCACTACTTAAAGCACTTTCCCTGCAAGTTAGATTGCTGAATATTTTCTTAGAGTTTCTTTTAATCCAGTATAATAACGGACCACACATTTTCAGTATATTTTCGCTGATTGTTCTAGCTCTACAAATGTGACTTTTTCTTCAGTTGGTGCCTAATGCACAACCCCTACTCATTTCATTAAGTCCATTTAGGAATGCATGCATTTTAGGGGATTACTGTTCCAGCTATAAATCAGATACATTACAGCTCCATCTTCGGTATGATAGCTTTAGCCATGAGACCGAAAATGCAAACTCTCCTCCATGTTATGAATGGAGGCAGCCCATAGCCACCCACGAGATCATTCCACTACTCTCTCTTCATTATCATTTAACTGCAGTGGCTCCAGTCTCAGTGGATCCAACAATATCACAGAGTATTGATGTTGAAATGTGTTATTTTGCCACACAGGGAGATCAAGGGCAAGCAGGACCACCTGGGCCTCCGGGGCCACCGGGCCCTCCGGGGCCAAGGGGGCCTCCAGGGGACACGGGGAAAGATGGGCCCAGAGGTGTACCTGGTCTGCCAGTGAGTATTGATTTTCACCTGCCATCTGAGGAAGTTTGATTAAGCTAAAGAAAGCTTTTCTTTTGCAGTCAGTTTATTATTAAAATGGCATTGAATCAGTAAAATTCTGTGGATTTTTCCTTTAGAAAATACTGCATTGTTTCCATTAAGAGCAAAACAAGTTCAGCTCCTTTTGTATTCGTATTAAGTTTTGCTTTGACTCAGTGCCTGGAGGGTTTATCCCAATGAAAACCTTTATAATGAAGACTAGACAAGCTACGTTGCAGTTCATTGCCCTAATGTCTTAAGCTAAACATGAATATGCTCCCAGGGGAGTGCTTCACTGTATGGATTTACGTTTACTTGGTTGTTTTTCATTATATCATAACATTTTCCATGTCTTTAAGCCTGTCACTGGCATCACACTAATTTATGTGAACTCTGCCTGCGAGAGAAAGAAGAAACAGAAAAGGCCTGTCAATTATGTTCAGCCATAAAACCTCCCGAGGGCTCCAGCTGATCTTTATTGTCTTGGCAGAGTTCGCAGTGGGAGTGCAAAAATATTAAGTGTTGTTTATCTTCTTCTCTCCAAGTTTTTGATGACAATTGTTTTCAGTTCTTCCAGTCGCAGTTGCAATAGTTGTTGCATTTTTCCAAGAAATTACATTTCTCTTGCTGGGGTGCTATATTTCTCTCATGATTTATTTCTCCTGCCGTGAGTCACTCAGAAGGAGGGTGGCAAAAATTGTCCTGTAAATGTCACAAAGAGGCAAAAAATGGAATAATGAAATAATAAAGCATGGGTTTGGCATAGAAATCTGGACATGGCATATGTCTCTTTCCTACCCTGAGAACTGCAGGAACATCCAAGAGCCAGACCTGAACCGAAAGCAGAGACTAGAACAAGGTTTGTTGGACAGAGACAGTGAAGGGTACAGGTGCCACAGCATGATAAACGCCTCCCGGCCAACTTGGTATATGAGCAGAACAATGCTGAGCTCTACTTGGCAACCTGGCCCCTCTGCACCACTGTGGCCAAACACTAAAAGAAATGGGGAATTCAACCATAATGTGGAAAATACTGTGTTTTTTCACCAGAATATTTGACTTTTTTTACTCAGAATACTGTTTATGATGATTTATAAAACTGTTTTGTATTTACTATAGGGTGATCCAGGGCAGTCTGGAGAAACAGGACCCATGGTAAGTGCAAATTTTTCCTTTTGGAATCACTTTTTGATCAGGATCAGAAACTTGGATGCTAAGTTGGCAATTTAGCCTCACTGTAATTAGCACTGTTTAAAGGAATAGCTCAGCATTTTGGGAAATACACATTCACTTTCTTGCTGAGAGTAGGATGAGAAGATCGATACCAGTGTTTTGATTTGGTAAAAATATGTCTCGTCATTTCTTTTTCCTGGACGTATTTAATTTGCTAAACAACCAACTATGATGCTATCATCTATTTCAATTTTGCTGTTCAACAGAGTTTATTAATTTTAATCTTGTTTTTATCACTATCAAAGCCACCATGTCGGGATACTGCCACTTAGGGTGTTTTTTAAATGTATTATTTAATTTACGAGATATTCATAAGGTGGTTTATGGGTAGTATGGTGAATATTAATGACACATTTTATGATACCCTGCAAAAACGTTTGTTTTCTCTCACACAACCCCTTATACAGTAGGGACAAGCTGTTCCAGTTAACAGCAACTGGATACCACTTGTGGTGTTCAGCAAATAAAGCATTTGATTAAAGTTTCCTCATAAAAGCTATATCAAATAGGTCAAGCCAAATTCCAGAGAAAGCAAGGACGGAAAACGTGACACGCGAAAACACCCGGTGATGTCAGTTTTCACAAGTGCAGGGGAGAGTAAGTGAGGCTGACAGAGGAGGTGCTATCAAGCCCTTTCATCTCTGATTCCATCTCCTCTGACCTTTTCCAGGGTGTGGAAAAAGTTGGTGGATTGGAAAGAAATGGACGGAGAAAACATAGGATGGCGAGGCTTAAGTGGCAAGAGAGACACATTAACTAGGGAGTAAGAGAAGTTAAAAGCTAAAATTGCTAATCATTTTTTAGGTCACTTAACACGCGGCCGTATATCTGCTTTTAGGTTGCTGAAGTTTTCAGCTTTTGTTGGCTTTAATTGTATGTTTTACCCATTATCCCCCTTGTGTTCATAGCTGTGTAAGCAGCACAGTTTTGTTTCAAAATTCATAGTGTCATGAATGTAAAAATTGCAATAGATTTCCCAGTGGTCCCAGGTGTGCTCCAGCGCTCACACAGCTGCTCATGACTACAGCTGGAGTATTTCTCCCAAAGATGAATGGTGAATCCCATTCAGAATGAGCTCAGAGGCCTCGCGCGGAGCTTTGAATAAAAAATAAGCGCTGCTCACAGTAATTCTTGAAATAAGGCATACTATTTCACGGGTACGTACACAGCGTGACACTAATGTACTTTTAACAAGGAATAATGTCATCATTTGGAAATCAATCCCCCCCGTAAAGCAGCGTGAGATGAGAATCTCCCAGAGGTTGTAAAAAGATGTGACATGGCCGCTCAAACACAGCGGAGTTGCTGTTTCAGAGCTTCTGTTTCCAGCCAACAGCTGTTTGTTTGCTGCTCTTTGGAGAAGAAAAAGCAAAGATAAGATAATGGATTAGCGGGAGAAGTTTCTGTAAATGATCATTTGGGCTGTTAAACCTCTGGAGAGGGAATAAAAAGAAATTCTCCATCCAGAAACACAACACCAGTCCACACCCTTGATTGGCCTTTGAAAATCAATATGAATTAGATGTGCATAAGCAACTAGACTGATTGGCTCCACTTTGTGCAGCAAGCTGAAAGGATAATCTTTGATCGACACTTTTAGACCTGCACAAGTCAACTCGAGGTAGGGATTTTGAGCTTGGTTCTGAACCAACTTGCTACTTTTACAGTGCTCTAGGAGCTAGCGCCCACTTGACACAGCTCAGCGTTTTTTGATGTAGATGCTATTGTTAAAGAGGCAAAAGTAGATTCCAGAGTTTTCCAGCAGCCTTCCAGGACATATGGTGCTGGTTAGAAGGATTAGGCTCTTGCGGAGCAACAAGGAGGAGGGGGGAGGTGGGAAGAAGAAGAAGAAAAAGGAAATATTTTCAGGACTCAGTTGAAAATCATCAGTGCCATAAGGTCTTTCTGGGGTAAATTAAGGTGGTCTTCAGCTCTCTAAAGGTGGCTTGCAGCCTTGCACACAGTTTTCATTTGAGACTTGGTTTTGCTTCAAAAAGCCTAAATATGGAAAACCAGTGGTCTATTGTGTGTGGTGTTCCGTCCGTAACTGAAAAAAACCCCATCTGCTTTTTGGTGTTATTTCCAATTATGCTGCCGAAGTCCGCCGCTCTCCTTTTACATCCTATTTATTCCATAACTACCCACAATGCACTCATGACTCACCTTAGACATTTGTTTAAATACACAACAGGCGTGCATGTAGGGATCTAATTTACTTAATATGCCTGTATAATGAGGACATACCTATAATATTTTGGTGTCCTTGACTAAGTTTCCTTTTAATGTGAAGCCAAACATGAGGAGCAAAGATGTGAGTAAATGACTCGGGACATGCTCGGTGGACTCAAACAATGTTGTGGCAAATGTCGACAATAGGCAGCAAAGCATTTTTCTGTGGAACAAATCTGTTTGTTCTTAAAGGAAAATTCTTTTTTCTTTTACAACCTGGGTCTTATTGTATAGTTTCAGGCAGTATACCTACAGACAGAAATACTGAGGTCATTAAGTTGTGTTCACTGCCCAGGAACTGCAGATGGAAAGCTAGATCTGGCACAAAGCATCTCTTCACTTCTCTTGTTTTAGATTAGATCTTAAACCATTCATCAATTAATTGATTGATCAATCGACGGAAATTAATTTTTTTCTACCAAAACCTCCATCCATTCTCTGGTGTCACTTTCTCCAGTGTGAGAACTTTTGCTTTTCTCTGTTTTATCCTTAGGTTTTGGACTGTTGGCCAGACATTTTAATATACCAAACGATTAATCGAGAAAATAATTAAGATTAGTAGATTCATTGATAATAAAAATTATCATAATATGCAGCGGCATTTGAGAATCATGTTTTTTGTACATGGTGTCTGACAAGTTATTTTAATAAAACATACATCTAAAATGTAAATGAGGTCTAAATTTCCCTAGAAGAACGGAAAGAATAACTCCTCCGATGAGCCACCATACTCTGTAACATTTTCGGTATATTTTATCTCCCTATGTTTTGGTATACATGATGTTTCTAATTAAATACTACTAATACTAAACCCTGCATTCATTTATGTAGTTTTCTGCCTAAAGACAGTGGATTTTTAAATCCTAATCAGCTTCAAAAATTGTTAATTTTGTAATGTGTACAATTACAAACACAAATACAAGTACAAATCTTACAGTAGCAGTAAAGCTAGCACACCTGTCCACAATCTCTACAGTGGTGGTGGTGGTGGTGGTGGTGAGCACAATGTTATGCTAACCTATAGCAACATTGGCCAAAACTAAGCCAATCAGACCTAGATTGTCAAAAAAATAAATTTCCCTTCAAAGCTGAAAGCACCTGAATTGAATGTAAATAGCAGCATTATATTGCAAAGCTTTTTAAAGATCTTAGAAGTGAAGCAGAAAAATTGAACAGAAGCTCTTAACCTGTACTCCAAAACTCCAACATGTAGCCTCTCCGCGCTTTGATCAGCCGAAATATTTTTCTTGTAAATGCTGAACGAGAAATGCACACTCTGGAAGTTATTCAAGTGGCTGAGGGTTCAACCGCAGACTGAATGTGGGAATTGACCTGGCAATTGCTTCATTGTTTGTCATGTCCGAGACATGAATGAAAGCACCAAACATTCAGCGCTTTGTATTTGTGCTCGGATGCTCGACTTCAATAGGTATCCTGTTGATGTTGCACATTTGTTTTTTTCTTTTATGAATGTTAAATGAGGCAGCTAAGGTGAAATGTGCTAAGCATGTGCTACCGTCATGAATACTTTTAGTTGAAATAATTCTCCTTTTTTTAATGAAGATGTTTGGATTATTCTCAATTTTAATTTTCTAGCAATGTCAGGGCCCAAAGTTGAGAACAAAAGAGCCAGGAACAAGACTTCCACAAGGGTTCTTGACTTTGTGAAAAATCTCCTTTTCAGCCAGTAGCTCCTGAGTACTCTCAGATGTAGCCAAGCCAATTAGCGCTCAGGCGAGTGGCACATGCTCTCACATACCTAGTGGGTCATAAAGATGTTTACCAAAACCTACTGAGGATAGCTAACAAAGGCTTTTAAAGGCAAGCAGAAGGAAAACCTTTTTCTTGGTTGGCTGGGATAATGAAAGTTGTTCATTGAGGTTTTTGTTATAAGTGCACATGGAATGCACTATAAATGAGCTGCAACCGTGTGGGCCATTTCTGTAAATGTGAGAACGTGTTGCTGCAGGGATTTTAACATGCTTGGTTTGTAAATGGGAAAGTTTTGAGCTTCAGTTACTTGGTGATCGCCTTGTTTCATCAACAAAAACCAAACAAGATATGGAAAGATGGAGTTTGTTCTCAGAAAATTGGTCATTATTATGGTCCTTTTAGCTAAGCCAAGCAGCTGTTGGCAGCTTTGGCCACAAGGCATAAGCTGGCCACCACCAAACTAACAAAGTTCTTCATGAAAATTTGCACTGACAGTCAAACATTTCAACCTGAGTGCATCCTAGTTGGCTACTTTTGAATACAGCACACAAAACTTTTACACTCATCGGGGGACCAAAAATCCTAGATTTTGCCAATTATAGTGCATCAACATGAATAAAGTTAGGAAAGTTGTTGTTGTAGAGGGCTTGTGGGGCATACGGTCTGCCTGGCCTTGACCCAAGTGAGAGTGATGAGCCAAATAGCACCATTAACTCTAAATCTTGAGCCGACAGTGAGAAAAATGTTGGCCAACATGAGGTGTCGTAACAGCCAAGCGTAAAGGTGTTGATGAACTGCTGCGGGTACTGCAATAGTTCAGAGTCTAGTGAAGCCAACATGGAAGGAACTAACTTTCAGCTTGGTTTCTCATTTTAGTCATGAAGCAGTCCTGCTGTTTTTAGGCAGGTTCTGGTGGAGGAGGTTGATCCAACATGGCCTCTGGTTTCACTGTGGTAAACAGCAGGTTGAAAATAGAAACTGTCCTCCCAGACACATCTATCACTGACTTAAATGTCAGCTAGAGATGTGGCGCCTTTTTTGCCCCATCTAACTTATTAGCTTTGTGAGTCTTTCCAGCTATCGGCCCATTTAGGTAATGAAGCTCTCTATGTGTTGGACTGTACACTTTTAGAACAGCCAAACAAGACAACTTTTTACAGTCGCTAAAACTAATAAAGAAAGAGATCAACTTAAAAGATGAAACCATAAAAGTTTTTGTTATTCATGGTCTCATTAGAGATTCAAGTTTATGGTGAAGCTCAATGAAAAGAAGGCGCAGAGTGAGATGATTTTCCTTCTTTGTCGAAGAATAAAACAAGGGATCGATTGTGATTCGGTTCTGCCCGAAGGGTGTGTGCTCACTGTATGAAATCCTACCACGAGCCTTGCCAGTCTCTCTGCTGAGACCGTGTTGGCTGTGGAAATCATATTATTTCATCTGACATGGACTCTTTCTGTTCTGTTTCTTTCCCACTCACTCTCTCTCTGTCTCTCTTCTCATTTATAGGGACCTGAGGGGCCAGAAGGGCCGAAGGTAAGTCCAGAAAATAATTCCTTGTTCCATTGACATTTCTTACTTTTCTTTTAGATTAAATGAAATGAGATTTTCTGACTTGGTTATCTACTGAATGACATCAAAAATACATTTCACACTGAAAATGTGCTTTTTCTGTTCCTCTCTGTTATAATCCTCAGTTTTGAAATGCTAATGTAAACCAAAAGAGAATTTCTATAGCAGTAGAATAATGTTTTGGATTTGATAGCAACTGTGCACAAGTTGCACAAATGGCTGTAAGAAAACGTGCTGGGTGTTGAATATGTTTACTTGGAGATTAAACATATACAAAACGATACAGGACAGAGCGACAGGGCCACAGTCAGGGCAAGTAAATAGACTTGAGGAGAGTTAAGGCTCGAAAAACACGAGGAGGGAAAGAAAAAGAGTGACGGAGAAGGAGAGAGACAGAGAACAGAGAACCTGGAGCTAAGTGCTGTGATACAGGCTGCGGGTCCCTGGCGGCGCTGATGTGGGGAACAGATGTAAGCCATATCCAGCCATCAGGTAGCTGCCAGTGTTTGTTCAGTGTAACCCAATCAGACACTTCCTGTCTGCGCTGTCATCTGTCGGCAAGGCCTCCCGTCGGCGTAGGAGGGGGTGTGTGGAGGGGTCAGTGATGACACACCGCCGTGTTAATGACTCATAAGCCAGGCCCCGAGGCTACTCAATTAGATCTGCTGCTAGTGTAGTGCTGTGTTTAGCAGACGGGCCGCGTCAACAGTTATTCACGTTTCATCACCTTAGTGATTGATTTGGTGTCATTACATGATAAAAAGTAGAGTGTGAATCATTTATTTGAACTTATCTAAGTTGGAACAATATATTTTATGAACTTGAGCACCAAAACTGTTTAAAAAACAGTTTAAACAGTTTTCATTCTTTTTCATTACTTCAAGTCTATATACCATTCTTTCACTCATCTCTGACACATCTATGAATGTGACCATGGTAACAGTAAGTCACTTTTATTACGAAGAGGTACAAATAGCCAACACAAGCAAACCACTACGCAAGAGTGTGGGAGTTCATTAAAACATGCTTGGTCCAACCTCAGAGTCTAAATCATCTGCTTTAAGTAAGTTAAAGGAGTACATGCAAACATAAGAGCTACAGTTTAGATGAAGCCTTTTCTCTTCTCTCAGTTTGACACTCAACAGAATTCTTCTCAACTCCCAGGCTTGCCCTCTGCCTTTATCGTCCATAACTTAGTGGATTTTAAAATATGACGTACAATATTTATTCTGGCCTGATTTTGTAAGATCAGCACACAGTGGGTGGATGTGCTGGTGAGGTGAGGATTGAACACTAGACAGGCCGTCTGTAGGCTGTTTAATCCAACGTCTGTTTGCATTTGCTGTGCGTTGTGTCGACCTTTGATGGTAGTATAGTTTTGTTTATGACAAAATATAAGTACATTGTCATATGTGTATTTCAATTTTTTAGAACCATACCTCTGCAGTGTCCCGTGCTTTTAGTTTCTTTGCAGTGTGATTGTTGAATGCAATGACAACTACAGTAAAGGCCTTTGGATTTATTTTTCAGGGTTCATTCGGGCTTCCTGGCGTCCCAGGTGTTGATGGACTGAAGGTGAGGTTACTCATATAAAGAGATATGCAAACAATACATTTGATGATTGTGGTACAAATTTCTATATCCCTCTTTTTGGCAGTTTACTAGCTGTTTAGACTAATTTCCACAAAGGAAAAGGGGGGATGTCACAAAATAGTCTTTATTAACAAATCATTTCATCTCACTCAGTTGTAAAATCTTACTTTATCAGAGAAAAAAGTGAAAAATCCAGATCATCATTTCAGAATTAAATAGGAGGAGTTGCAAGGGAAATAAATGAAATAATTTAACTTTTTATTGAAAAGGTTTCAAGACTCAGTTAGCTGTCTTGTTCAGATGGGTATTTTTAAATTGCAGCAAATTCATAATGCTTAGTTGTTTCAGTTAAATAAAGTAGCCCCTCTAAATTTAGCCTGAACATGGTATAATGCTTCCCTCACCAAATACTACACATGAAAAAGTTCAGAAAGCAAACTTCCATCCACACCTATTTTATCTTCAAAAGACTCACTTTAACATACTTAGAGTTTTCATTAGTCTTTGTGGCCATGTGTTGCACTTTTCATATTAGAAAAGTTCTGCCATGCATTCTGACAATTTCAAACCGCTATCCTATTTGGGAGAAATCCCCTGGGCTGCATCTTAACCACAAAGTACCGTTTCGAGCTGCCTGTGAATCTGCTCACACTCTGGGCTCATTTCTGCATTTCATTCTCAAACTGAACAAAGAAGACGCAGTGCAGGTGTTTCACAATGGGGAAAAATGGAAAAGCGTATTTATTCCAGAACAAACGACGGCATAAGTGACGAGAAAGAGTGGGGAGATGATTTGAGAGGCGGCATCTTTTGAATCTCAAGTATGCATTTATAAAGATATAAGCAAAGAGGCACGCATGGCTGTAATAGGAACCAGAGTAAAGAAGTTTCATTTTGGAGTGAAAGCCATATTGACTCTGGAGACAGCAAAAGCTGAAGGCCTAATTCCATACTTGTGTAAGGAGTGGGGTCTGCCAGCACCCATGAAATAGAACTCCAGTGCTGTGCAATGCAGTTATAAAACAGAATCCGTTATGGTATGTAACTGTCACTCATGCAGAAAGTTGAAGTCTAAAGCAGTAAAGGCGGCTCTGCCAGCAGTGGCAGGTTGACTGGCAGACATCTTATTGATCTGACATAGATACCCACTAAAAAGGGGATGATCACTAATGCAAACCTTATCAGCCCCAGTTTAGGAGTTTTTAATCAGACTCCATCATCATTATGGCAATATATCATCATCATTATGTCAATGACTCCCATATGTGGGCTGATAGATGATACTAGATTCCAGCATTTATGAAGAGGTTCACCACTGGTGTGTAGCAGAGGGGATACTCCCTGTACACATACCATACACACTGATATTCCCACAATGCTTCATGAAAATAAAGCATTGTGGGGAAACTCAGAAAGAAAAAGAAACAAAGTTTGTTACCAGAATTAAGTAAGAGAACGTACAATTAGGCAGCACATTCATGTTTTAATTTAAATAATAGATTGCTTTATTTTCCATCCTGGCTACATTAATCAGCATCATCCAGTCAAAGTTGTCTCTCTGGGTTGAGGAATAGCTGCTCCTCCTCTAAAAGGCTAATGATGTGGTAGCTTTGCAAAGGTGAGGAGGTTAATTGTTTTTGGCAACAGATGGACTGAGGTTGGTTTCTCAGTGAGCGCCACAGACAACAGAGAATCAGACTCACACTAACGGTGAACTGGCATTCATCAGATGGACTTGGCTTTCTTCTTTTGCTCATGTTCAGAACCAAACTAGAGATAATTAAGCTTTTAATCAGCTTGTTTATCCTCTCTACTTTCAGATTTAGTTTGCGGTTTTGGAATGTATTCAGTCGTGGCTGTACGGTAACATGTGGAGAGTCCATTCCTTGCAATATAGTAAAATACAATATCCATCCTATCCACTGCTCTGTTATCAACCACCCTGAAAATGCATAACACCTGTGCAGTGACAACACAAACGTAATCTCTGTTAAGGTTAGAGGTTATCTCTATCTAATGAAAAAAATGTTAAGCTTTTTGTGTCTCCTGACCTGAAATCAGAGTTCACATTGGTGAAACAGCACACTGAATATAGCCACTGTGTGTATGTTATGCTGTCCATAGGGGGATGTTGGCATCCCAGGATTGGACGGTATCCCCGGAGCCAAGGTCTGGTGCGCACATATTCTGTGTGCTCTTATTCTTGTAAATTCATGCCGATCATATTTCTATTTTTGTTGGTTTAAAGTAATTTATGATTTTTCATCCTTTCTCATCTTTTTAACTTTTGGACACTCTTGCATTTTTGTATCATGCTTTTTGACCTTTTTTATACCATATTTTTTATATCACTTTTATACATATTGTTTTTCATTCCGTTTTCAAAAAGATACATGTACAGTATACAGTATGTCTATTCATTCATCTTTGTTGGATATCATGTTCGCATGATCCATATTTGCCAATATTTAGTAGATATTTATAGAACATGTTACCTTCATAACATATATCCATGTGTGTAATTAAATGTGATAGTGGTACCTATATATAGGTTTGAATTAATTAAAATTGTGGTGAAATAACAATGTAAGTAGGATTCTTTAAAAAACACTTTGAAAAGCTGATACTTGAGGATGTGTCTGGGGAAAAAGCAGCCATAACACAAGAGACTTTCCATAATCTAACGTGAATTTAACCCCAGATACAATCTGACCCTTAGTGGCTGCGATAATTCTCCAACTGAACCAAACTCCCCCTGTGCTTTTCTGTCTTTAATACTCTGCTTTCTTTCCCAACAGGGTGAAATGGGAGAGCGAGGTGAAAAGGTAAAGTGCTAATTCAGATCACCAAACATCACTGTTAGCATCTGCCTTGATATCCCGCCATGTGTTAGAACAGCCGTCACGATGAAATGACGGCAGCTCTGCCTTTACTTCACACAGCTCCAGCTTGTTGAGTCAGTGATTCAGTGAGTCACAAAATTTAACCCATTTTCTGCAACACCAGGCCTCGGAGGAGACCAAAAAACTGAACCCACACAATAGCCTCTGTGCGGAAAAGCAGCCTTATTCTCTCCATTCCCTAATTCTAATGGTGCCCTTATTCGCTGTTGTTGGACAGCAGCGGGTGGGAGGTGTGAGCACTGACAGAGTCGAGAGTGAGACGCGCTGGGGAGGGAGGTGGTGACTCAGTGTTCATCGACCACAAAGCTGGCCTTCAGGCAGTTGTTCTCAGTTGTTTCTCCGAGTTTCTCTTCAAATCACGTATTCCCTATCACTTACACACCTGATTCAGTGTAATAACGAGGCTGTGTGGCCACGTAGCCGATCTCCTAGCAACCACCGCTCGCAGCATCATGGGTGTCCTGTGGGGAATTAGCTGGATGCAGATAATGGCTCAATAGAAACTGCATCTAGAGGAGATTGCTTTGGCGTGAGTTCAGGTCAATTCAGCAAAGTTAGAACTGAATGGTCTGACAAGGTGGATTGGTTTCTACATTTGTGTTAATGTGTCTTGTCTGTCAGCCTCTGCTTTTGCCCCATAGTCTTCACTCTAAAGCAGATGATCCCAATAACTTTGGCTTATGACCCTTTAAGATTAAGCTACGTCGTCACCCCTGGGCCTTGGCACAGGTTGCATGTCTATGAGTTGTGAGCAGTCTAACCAGAGAGTGATCTCGGATTGTTTCATTTGAAGAGTTTTTATAAGCATGAAGAGGGGAAACTATCCATTATTTCATAGTGAAAAAAAAGCAAATATTAGAGAAAAGTCAGACAAAATGAACAAATGCTGTCGCAGAATATGTTTAATATCTTCTTTGCAATCTTTTTAATCATGTCGAGTCCCTTCCAATTTATCCTGCGACCCTCAGATTGGGAATCACAGCTTTAAAGCACTGCAAGTTTTAATTTAAGAGGAGCCAGATCTGTTAACATGAACTGCTGTTCTTGGCTTTGATCGTTAACTAAAGAGCCAGGAGGCAAATTCAGGAAAGTACGTTTTTTAATCCTGACTCTATGCTAGGAGTCATTTTAACTTCGAACTGATGAATGACAATGCATCTAAACAGATGAATGCTTGATGTCAAGCATCGTGCCTGTTATAGTAAGCTCATTTTCTTAAAGTTCCTTTTTAATATTCTTCATTTATGTTCTCTCTTCAGGACACAACCTTTGATCGTTGGAATTGCCATTCATTGTATGATTCATAATCATATAAAATCATGTGGATTTATCAAAAGTGAAATGATCTGCTCCCTGCCAAAGACAGCACTGATATTCACTCCAAAGTACCATGAGCTTTTATTTAGAGAGGAGCCAAATATGTTAACATAAACAGTTGTTTTTGGCTTCGGTTGCTAACTAAAGAGCCAGCAGGCAAATTCAAGAAAATAATGCTAGCCTCTAACAGATAAAAACTGATTGTTTGAGAAGCACAGAGCCCATTACAGTAGGCTCATTTTCTTACAGTTCTGACATCATGAGGATGATATTCCACAAGTACACAACCCTTTATTTTAAATCCTTAGCTTTGCTGTTCACCTTCAAATTGGGAGCATATTAGGCTTAAAGTTCTAATAATGTTCTTGATATAAAATAAACTGGATTTATAGCAGAGCAATGATAAGTAAAACACTGTACAGGCCCTGTGAGGCTGTACGTACAGTAGGCATAGTGGTGCATTGAGCTAAATGCTAACGTCAGCATGCTAACATGCTCACAATGACAACGCTAACATGCTGATGTTAAGCAGGTACAATGCTTACCATTTTCACCATCATAGTTTAGCGTGTTAGCATGCTAACATTTGCTAATTAGCACTAAAACAGCTGAGGGTGATGGTCTGAATGGCCTTAGTTCTGCAGTTATTTGGCCATAAATGACAAATTGAAATCACAAATGTTGACCTGATGATGGTTCTAGAGGAAAAGTTAAAGGACCAGCAACGTTATTCGATTCATCATGAGGTGGACATGAATGTCTGCACCACATTTCATGGCAATCCATCAAATAATTGTTGAGACATTTCAATCTTAACCACAAATGTCAACCTCATTGTGGTGCTAGAGGAAAATTCAGGGGATCACCAAAGTCATTAGGATCAATTGTGTGGGAACCATGAAGATCTGTATGAAGTTTCATGGCAATCCATCCAGTATTTGTTGAGATATAAGAGGTAGACCGACCAGCCAAACGACTATGCTATCCAAAGAGCCACACTGCTTGCGTTGCTAAAAACAGCACCGACATGCAGTCTGTTTCATACAGCTAAGATGAAAAGGTTGTGAATTTAGAAGTGAAGTTCTTCATAGTTGATGCCAGGAGTTTAGGACCTCTACAATGCCCCACAGAGTGTATTACGTCACCTGAAATTAGTCATATTTGAACCATGTGTGATGACTCAGTTGGTGACCAAAGTGAATTTAACATGTACAGTTATGGTACTTCATCTTTGCCACAGTGTGTTTGGCTTTTTGTCCAAGCATCCATTATGCTATTTGACAGGGCAGTCAATCACAGAAATAGAAGAATTGTCAAAGTCCTACTGTGTGTTATGCGTGTTTAAACAACCTGGCAATCATGTTAAATATATTTTTCTTTAATGTCAGATTCTCATATCTCATGTTTTCAGCATTGACACATTCTTGTAAACAATAGACTGAATGTGACTACTGTACCTCTGTGTGATTTCATCACAGGGCGATATGGGTGAAGACGGGCCGAAAGGTGATATGGGAGAGAAGGTATGTAAATTCCACTTTACCTTTCTTTCTCTTTCTTTATGTCTTGGAACGTGTACAGAGAAACCGCAGCGTCTGGCTGTGGCCGGAAAACATTAAAAAAAAAGTTAATGTTATCCATCTGAGAGGAGATCTGTGGAGAGCAGCAGAAGTAGCTGAGGTCAAGTGCCATCAGCTGTAGTCAAGGCTGCACAACAGCAATCATCCTGGCACTTTATGCATCCTTTGTGTTTAATGTGGACTTAATTGCTATGCTATGCTGACGCTACGTTTTCTGGTTGGATGGCTCCTGCATTAATTTGGGACCATTTATCATCAAGACAGCTTGTCAAGTTGGGATCCATTTCCAACAAAAGGCAGAGTGGAGCTCTGCTGGACAGATTGTTCAGAGCTATAGTAATAGATTCATGTTTCTGTCCAAAAAGCTTTTGTTTTCTGGAAAAGTTTTTTTGTTTTGTGTTAGTACACTGACATCATGTCCGGAGGCAGATTATGCATCCTATCCAGGACTTGCCACGCTGCCTTTGCTGTTATTATTTTGTTAGAGCAGCATTTATGAAAATAGGTCACAGCCTTATTTGTATTGGGCGACCTCATGACAAATTTTGGGCCTCTTCACCCTTCAAACTTGTTGTAAAGCATTTCAGAAACAAAACAATTACGGATTGGAATAAACGGTTCTTTGAAAATGTCGATTCAGCTTCTCATCAGCCCAAGCAAAAATTGCTCACACTTCTGGGAAAAGATTAAGATTCTTCCCAGAGGTGCCAAAAAAACAGTAACACAGTTGCTAAGAACAGACAGCAGACACAAAATACAGGTTTTTTTATACACTGGAGATGCTGCTTTTTGCTAGAAATATTGAGTTGGGGATTAAAACAAAATATAACTGATAGACCAGCATCGGAGGAGAAGCAGTGTACTCAAAATGTCACTGCCAATTTATTGCTGTTCAGCAAGAGAACAACTTTGATAACTTCTCACTTTATGGGTACTCTGGTTTTTAAAAGACTGCCGAACACGGCTGCCAAAAAAGACACCGTTTGAGGGAAACAGATGCAGGATATCATCTGTGGAAAATGCGTGAACAAAAAGGAAAGTGGAGGGCGATAAAACTTTGCAGCTCGAGCCCCGCTTTGATCTGGTCTACCTTAATGCTGTAAAAGCAGGAAAAAAATGGATTTTGGCTGCAGGAGCAGAAAAGAAAAAGTGGAATTGAGTACCATGGGAATTCAGACTTCTGTAGCCAGTCACCTGCCATTCATTCTTCAAGAGCATATTCATGTATTTCGCAATAAAAAGAGACAGAAGGAATAGTGAGGATTTTTTCATTAGTATGGACAGGATTACCTCATCTTGTCAGATTGTCAGGATGTAAAAGTGAGTGCACATATGGCAGGAATAATCGTTTTTCAATCAAGATATAACTCAATATACATCCAAATGAGTTTAACATATGTCAGACACACAGAGGATTGATTGATTTTTCAGTGCAAGTGAAAAAAATGTCTGATGCATGCTCATATACATACTCAAGATCGACTAGAGGAGAAAATTCCATGTCATTCCTCAAACTGAGCCTCCTGTCGTCAGAGTTGTGTGTCTGATCAATTGCTCTTCTCTCGATATTATTGTTTCGCATGGTGGAAGAGGAAACCAGAGAGTAGAGAGGACAGAGGAGGGGAGGGGAGAGCATCCCTGCTGAAGATGCCAAAGTTAACAATACACAGCACGCACTGCGGGGAAAATGTGGTAACGCGGGGTGAGAGGTGAGGCAGTGAACGCTTCGGTATGGTGAGCAGAGAGACCTCAGGGAGTGCAGAAGGGGGAGAGAAATGTCGGACCCAGGCTTTGGATGATACAAAGGGAGATTGTTTTGACGGCGGGGGATCTGCGGAGTGTGAAAGAGACTGAATGACAGGACTTAGACACTCTGTTACATGTGCGCTCACAAGATCAAATGCGCACATGCAAAATGTCTTTTCCTCACATCCTAAAACACAATCTGTTACTCTCTGGAACATGAATTACAAAAAGTATGAAGTTTTATGCCTTAGATGAGAGAAAACCTATCGTTCATGAATTGGATGTTCTGTGGATTTGTAGACAGTGGTAGAGGAAATACTCGGTAAGTAATACCACAGTGTAAAAGCGCTCTATTAAACGTGACAGTCCTGAATTCAAGATTCTATTTGGTCAAAGTGCATACGTATTATCAGCAAAATGTACTGAAGTGTATGTTTGTCAATGGGTTGTATATTATTTGATTAATTGCAAAGTTGTTTAAAGGAGTAGTTTGACATTTTGAGAAATAAGCTTATTTGCTTTCTTGTCGAGAGTTAGATGAGAAGATTGATACTACTGTCACGGCTGTACGGTAAATATGTATCCAGGGCAAGCAGCAAGTTAGCTTATAGCTTAGTATAAAGATGGGAAACAGGAAAACCTCTCAGTTAGTTCTGTCCAAAAGTAACAATCCCTCCTACAAGCACCTCTAAAGCTCATTTATTAAGCCGTTATATCACATTTGTACAAAAACTGAACAGTAAAAACCACAATTCGCCATTTTACGGGTGGTTATGTGCCCAAGTATTTCTTGGCCAGGACCAGTAACTTCCTGGAGGCTCCGCTGGTTGCCTGGCAACTGGCCCCGGCCAAGAAATAGTCCGGCACGACCCCCTGGAAAACATCAGCAATTGTTGCTTTTTACACTTGAGTTTTTGTACAGGTTGAGCAAACAAAATTTAATGTTTTAATTAGCGATTTCTAGAGATTCTTTAAGAATTTGCACCACTAAAGTACAATATCAACTAAGATCCTACATATTAACTCATCTTTGTGGCCCTGTCTTATGTAGGTATGGTTAAAAATGGTTATGGTTAAAATTGTACTCAAGTATTTGAGTAAATGTACTTTGTTACTTTCCACCAAGCTTTATAGTACACACAGCACATTACCTGCTGTTTTGCTTTCATAAGCCATCATCAACCGAAGAGAAATGTTTCCAACAGCCTGTGCATGTCCATCTCTGGCCTCATTTAAAACAAATCATTACCACAGTTAAAAGCTTTAGTTCTAAACCATTTACTTCTGATGCATTCTGCCTAAGTATTTAACTAGCTGTGAAATTAACTGTGACTCTTCTTGTTGAAAAAGTCAGACCTCAGAGATAGGAAAATTCTTAAAAGGTTTTAAAAAAAAAATAAACTCAAGTAAACTCTTGAATTGGTTTTGGGAACTTCCAGGCTGTGAGAGCTTGGCTCTGGCCGGTGTGGCACAGTGGTTGGTATAATTTCTGAATCCTAAGATCCGGTCCAAGCTCTTGTGAACTGGCCGTGTTTCAACTGTTGGCAGGGCCTTTCTGCCCTGGGAGCCAATCATAATCTGTGTTGCCTCACATATATTCTAACTCACTGACTGAGGTCGATATTCAGCTGAGGCCGCTCAATTTGGTCATCTGTACTAATGACCATAATATGAAGTAGGAGTCATGTTTTGAGAGCTGTGGTGACATTTAATGGTTACATTTGTCACAACTCTGCCTCGGCTTCATTGCTCGCTGATTAATCCTCTCCATCTCATTCGCTCTCGCTAGGCAAACAGCTGGAAAATGGCCTGATTTACCAAGTATACATTATGAGATCCTCGTGCTATTATCTTTAAATGGCAATACGCAGCGACAGTTCTGGGTGCCTGTAATGAAGTGGAGCTGTGGTGACAGCTCTCCATCCTGCTCTGCTCTGTGGTTAAATCACAGGCTGTAGCCTCACCATGGTAATTGGCCCAATTGGGACATTTCAGCACTCTGTGCCACACCTCAGCTCACCTCCCAACTCCACCACTTTTTCCATCTCATAGTACTTCATTTGGAATAGATTAAACTTGCGAAAACTCTCACTTGGTTCTTGGGCTTGGTGTCACTTGTGTTAGGTCTGTCATGACAGAAAACGTCAATAGGGTTTATCAGTTCAGCAGCAGGGGAGTGAAGTGTTAATTGCTTGTGTAGCATCCTCTGATACTTCTTTTCACATGAGTCATGGTAGCTTTTTGATTAAAAGTGTGTAAACTGCTGTAAATTCTTATTTTTCACAATATTAGCTCCTTACACTCTCATCCTGCTGAGTTTAATAATGGGAAAAAAGTTAATTATGCTTACACAAAGTCCATAGCTCGATTATGAGCTTAACAAGGTGAGATCTTTTGTAGTTTCTTTTTTGTGTGAGATGTAACAATTGAGCACAGATGTGAGGCATTCTTACATATCCGTTCCTGCCAAAAAGCAACAGGTGTAAACCAGCTCTGACTTTGATGTTTGTTTTGTTGAAACAATTATTCAATCAAGACACAAAAAAAGTCAGAATAATGGGCCTCTGTATAAAGTTTCCTGTTTTATTATAATTTGTCAGTCAACCACAACATGGTATCCATGTTGTTTCTTAAGTATTTGACCAAAACCATTTTTACTTCATCATGTAAAATCATGTGAAAGCCTTTCATTCGTCTCCTATAATGTAATATGAGGAGCCTGTTTACGCAGCTAACTGTAAAAGTTCGTTCTCCTAGATCTTCTGTACCCTCAACAAAATATATAAGAAATTGCCCATATAAAAATGAGAATGATAAGTTTTAAGATAGGGATAGAGGCACCATTTGGTATGCAACAAAGCCCAGCTGTAAACAGTAACACAGTTTATTGTCTGCAAAAAAAATTGCCGCAATTAAACATGCCTTGTGTGCTATGCATCGTAATGACTCCCATAAAAAGCTGAGGGCAAGAGGCATTCCTTCAGCAACTTCTGAGCGCAAGGCGTATGTGTAGAGAAACCACAGAGTCCACACCAGAGCTAAAGACCCAGTCTCCTTCTCCCCGCTCCCTTTTCCCACCAACCGCCCATAATTACGCTTATTGGCCCCTTGTTTTATGTATGTTTTTACTGTACACTGCAGCAGTAATGCAGTGCATAGGAAAAGGCCTGAATGTCTGGATGACTTTGCTGGAAAAATGTGATAAGTAGCTCTGTCTCCTTCTAGTTCAATACCCTACCTGAAGAGATGCAATGAAAAACAGGTTTAAATGGTTGCCTTTGGTACAGTATATCTATCAAGCCCCTTACCTCCAATACTATTTCTTCTATATGGTGTGAGATTTCATGTCATCACCAGTATGCAGCTGCACTCTGACAGTGTGAAAACAATGAAATGATTCCCAGCACTGTAGTTATAAAAATGCTGTCTCAAACTTTAGCGAGAAGGTACATTTAATCTGAACTCTGCTTAGGAGAGCAGACAATCTTCTTTTTAATTGGATTTTCAACCAATTTTCAGCAGCAGTTGCAAAATAATGTCTCGCATTGTTCAGTAAAAATCGGCTTCGGTCATATTTTTGTAACTGTAATTGCACAGTAATGTTCGTTCCTGTTGTGACCTTACAGAAAGCCCCATCGAGGCGTGTAATAACCTCTGACAGTTTTCCATGTTGTGCCTTTCTAATTTTTGTTTTTTACCTTTTGCTTAGGGAGATGCAGGCTCCTCTGCGGCAGGCATCAAGGTGAGAGCTAAGCTAACGCTAAAGGCTTTTCAATGTCCGTTTCTTGATCCTCATTAAGAGCCGGCTGCACCACCTGTTTGTAAGCTCAAACTTCACTACTAAATGGAGATTTGTGTGTCACTAAATAAAGGTTTGCATCACACAGACTAACTAGTTCCTACAAAGAGATGAGTTGTTACTAAATATTTACACAAAGTAACTTCCAGGTGTAACTGTTAACCTAGCGAACTGAACCAACTCCAAAGCTAATGTTAGCTCGCTAATATGTGACCCATTTAGAGTGAAGAGTAAGAGTAATATGGTCGACATATCTGATCTGGTACTTCATCAAAATACTGTTTAATAATGAAATAAATGTTTGTGAAATTATATCTCCAAAATCAATTGATATATATATATATATATATATATATATATATATATATATATATATATATATACCTCAAATTACAAAACGTTATGGTTGAAACTAGCTAGTAGTTCTAACAACTTACGAAGGACGCACAATGGATTTATGAATTGCTGGTGCAACCCAATCCAGAACTGAAGCAGTTGAAAAGAAAACTAACCTTTTGCATGTATTACAGGGTGAACCTGGTGAGCCTGGACGAAGTGGACTAAAGGTAATAATTGCACTTTGCTACAAATTGCTCTTTTATACACAGCTAGTAGTACTTAAATAGAAAGAGAGAGATGTAGCAGTGATGGTAGTAGTTTTAATCATATGGACTAACCCTAGCTATATTTTGTTGAATATATATTGTTTGTTAATATTAATAATGGTTTCTGTATTGATAAGTGACCATGAGAATAAAATATTCAACTGTGCAGTAACAGAAAATATTCAGTAGCTATCTGAACACATTTTTTTGTTTTTAATCACTGTGAATACACACATCTAAACCAGTTTGAATGTAAAAGGCAAAGCTTTAGTCTGCTGTGCAAGATAAAACAGTTCAAGTTTGGATAAGAGCATTCCAAACTCAGTTGAAGCTCACTGTTTAAAGTGTAATAAGGATGGTTGTACATGGGGGGGCTCACTGAGCAGAACCTGACACTTCAACTTGAACTTTGCTACATCACAGTGCTCTGACTCATTTTTCATTTACCTTGGCTTGTTACTTGTTTGTAGCCAGTATAAGGTCCCAGGTATCATACTAACACCTCTGGATATACTAAATCTTTTGGATGTTTTTGCTCCATTTTATTTATTTTATATGACCTGTACTTGTCAGAGTCTAAACCCACTGGGTCATCCCATTACTTTGCTTGGCATCAGTCAGACTACAAATGTTTTTGTTGTTTAAGCAATGTTTGTTGGTATGACCTCTCTCTCCCAGCCAGTTTTTATTCTAGTGTTTGACACATTTTCCATGCCAACAAAGGAAATGGGAGGGATATTGTTAAAGAAACAGTTGCTGATGAGAAACTAATAAAACAAGCATGCAGCAGAAGAGGATCTATTTCCCTGCAAAATAAAAGCCATTACTTGTCCCTTGACCAGACTGCTGCCGAGATTGCACCAGTGCTCCATCTAATTACACTTTTTAATCCCAAGTGCTGCACCCCATTAATTCCCCCTCTCTTTTCTCTGTTTGGGCAAACTGGTTCCAGACAGACAGAAGGGCTTTTAGCAAATGTCTTTTTTTTTTTCTGCTGTGCTGCAAAGAAAACACTCATGGCCTAACAAATATTTTTTGACTGCTTTATCTTATCTCTCATTTTACAGCAATTCTGCTTGTGCTGACACACTTACATGTTGTATTTCTCAAAATGGCAATCACGAGATTGAGTTGTTGTCCCCCATCAAATATTACCATTGGATTGCGTTCAAGTGTTGGTGAAGTAGCAGTCCACAAGAAGAACTTTTATTCATTAGTTTTACAATGCTTTCATTAGCCACAATGGAAATTTACAGCCCTCTCTCTGGTCCCCCGAGTGCCGTTACAGTTGATCATTCTCGTGCGGCGGTAATCATTTCTTTTCATATGCCATAAATACAATGGTCTTAATAGAGCGTTAAATTATCCAGAGTCAGAAATTTTGTTTTGAAAGTCTCGCGGAGTCATCACAAGGGACCCGACCTCTGATTTTTCCACAGTTGAATCAAATGACTGCGCGTTACTCAAACTTGCATGTAATGGGAGTCTGGAGTTCTCAACTTGACGATGACCCGACCTTGGTAACGGAGAAATAGGCCAACTTTCGGCTTCCAGCGCTGCCAAGCTCTAACGACCTTGAAGCCACGGCAGCTCTCTCGAACAGCTTTTGCAACTTTAATCCAAAGTATCTGACAGTTTTTCCTTCCAGACACCAGAACTTTTCACACCTGCCCAAACCAATAAAATCATAAAAATAAAACTCCGTTGCACTTTGTGAAGGGTTGAGTGTTACAACAAGCACTAATCACGCTGTCAAGCCATGGCTGCATGAGTTGGTTTGAAAGTGCATGTGCAGTACCTTCTGCTAGTGCTTACCGCAAGCACATGACAGTCAACATACACTTACAGTATGGACAGCAGGCCACTTTTCAGAATTACAGCAGCTTTATAGCCAGAGAAAACACAAATAGAAAATAAAGTGTAGAACTAATAGAACCCCAAAGAGCCTACAAATGAGGCTTGACTCAGCTTAGCTTGGCTTGGCTGTAACATGTCACACTCTTCCTGTGTAGGGAGAGCCAGGACTTCCAGGGCTGCCTGGACTCCCAGGGATAAAGGTAAATGCTTCGCTGTTTTTATCCCCAGTCATTCCCCTGCTGTTGTCCCTGTCCATCCTCTTCAGCCCGTCTGTAGCAGAATGAGAGCAAAACTCAAGCCGACCTGTCGTCGTGCCTCATGCATGACACAAGGTCTCATAATCTTGCTTTTCCTGCTGTGTGGGATTTGTACCTAGTTCCATCTGCTTTGCGTGGCAGAGGTACAGTAATACCTGTGCCTTCAGTGCAAAGAAAAGTAAGGAGCTCAACAAGGCCAAATAGTCAATGCTTTTGATCTGAACGTGCCAGAAGTCAGCAAGAAAACTGTCTCATTATGGTTTGCGAACAGTGTAGACGTCTATGAATTAATGATTGGAACACCCTGGCAACAACTTCAGTCTATTTCCTGGAGGTGGCATCCAGAGACTCGGTGCAAAATGTGTCAGAACTACTGTTTGTTAAGGAGAGCAAGTTTGATTTTTATTTGATTATTTAGACTTCTTCAAACAAGGCTTTTATTGCTTTAGTTAAGGTGCTTGCTTTTTTTTTTTTACTGTATTATAAAAACAAACAGCAGATGGTGAAACTAAATGCACAAAAGGCACATTATAATTCACTGCCATCTTATGCTTAATGACTAGCAACCACCTCAATGTATCTCAGGCTCATTAGCTTGAAATATAGCATGTGAATGCAAGGCATGCTCACACAGGCATGATGAGATGATGCTTGTTGCTGCTTTGGTTTTGTTTTTCTCTGTTTGTGTGCTTGTAATATGCTGGCCTTGTAAAAAAAAAAAAAAAAGGCCTTTCATTTTACATTTTATATACTCCTGTTTTTACTTAAGAGGCCTGAATGCTTGATGGATTCTAACAATATTTTGCTAACGTAGCACTCGCGGGTTCTGAGCTTCGGCTTGCACTTTGTTCTACTCCGCATTCCTGGCTGTTTATCCAATCAAAGTTTCAAAGTTTTAGAGGCAAGTGTCCATTACCTCCCCAATGGCTGCCAGAGTGCCTGAACGACAGTGGGTGGGAACTCTGGTTGCATATGGTGAAGTAATATATTGCAATTAAGTTATTTTGCAATCAAATGTAATGTAAATCAAATCAAGCATCACACCTCATACTGGAAGCTCACTCCTCATAAGTGAAAGTGCAAATGCAAAAATGTTAAAGCTTCTTCACAAGTGGCAGAGAACCTCGTTTTTACACACACTTGAACGCTTCTGTGTGCCCCGATGAGTCTCTAACAAGGTCAGTGGTAACGTCTATTAAGGCTCATAAGAGGGAGTCATTAATGGATGTGAAAACAGGGGATAAATTAACAAGCCGCTGATAATTTGTGTCTGTGCGTGTGTGATTTATGCACGTGTCCCTGAGTGTGTGTTTGTGTGTGAGCAGTAAGTGCATGCCTGTCGTTTTGAATATGTTTGGCCATGCATCTTGTGTATGTGTTTAGCGCTCATTAGCAGCGAGTGGAGGTTACACTGCACCAAAACTGCCCTGTGGAAAAATGAGTAATATATGCTGATTTTTTTTTTCCTCTTAGGGTGAGCCTGGATTCCTCGGCCCCCAGGGAGAGCCAGGGCTTCCAGGACTCCCAGGAACTAAGGTGAGTGACTTTCCACAGTAACTACAGTAATCCTGTTTATCACAATGCGAGAGGTGTTTTCTACGCAGTGCATAGTTCATGTGAGTGGCAATGAGTTGCAACAGCTTTGACAGATTTTTATCACATCCTGTCAGTGTGATCGTCATTGCAATCAGTAATTCCTCTGTGTTTATGGTCTCATTATCCATTATTATCACTTTACCATGGTGATTAAGCCTCTGCTTCCTCAAAATGTCACTTGGAAGTGGTCAGAATGAGCTAATCCTCGCCGCTCCCTTTGAGTCGTGACATTATCACACCGTGGAGCCAGCAGTGATAATCCAGACACACCAGAAGTAATGTTCGCATTGTCCTTTTGCATCAGGCTGTTTGCAGCGCATTGGTAACCAAGATACATTAGTCTTGCATTGTCTTCTGGACCATCTCTGTAGCTTCACCAAACGTCAGAGTCGTGGTTGTTGCAGCAAATATTTTATCTGATGGTTTTTCCTTGTGTTCAGGCTCACAGGTTTGAGACTTCTGGGGTTTACCAAATTTTTTAGGGGGTGCTGCTGAAGTCTTCTAAAATATTTTTCAAACTAAGAGTCTGTGGGTTTATTTTCAAGTCTGTTCCATTGCTATCATTAGTAAGCAGTTATTTGAAGAAAATACCAAAGCCTAATTGATCCAACACTGCTGAATAATGGTTGTGTCCCACTCAGTTTTAAGTATCAGCAATAAGTAATAGAGAGTATGGGCTCTGAGTTATACCACATCCCCCTCTATTGGCGTTCTTAAGTCACTTCACATTTGAGAGGAAAAGCACACAGCTATACAACAAGGGATTTACTTTTTTTCTGTAAATATTCAGCTAAAGGACAAAACCAGATGCATGTTTTGGAGGTTTTCTTAAAAATAACATTTCACCTCGTGAAGGGTCAAGATCCACTCGGGAGCAGATTGTGCTGACTCGGCATAAATATCTACGATTCACAATGTAAATCTGTCGAGCAAGCAAACTCATGAGAAGGATGGGGAGCTCTTACAGTAGGTTCCTCGATCATGTCAATACTGCATAACATTAAGGAAATGGAAGTTCATGCCTGATGTTCAGAAGAGGCATCACAGCTCTTCTGCTGACAACAAAAAGAAACTGAGGCTTGATCAGCAGTTCTCCATGACACCTATTAAATACAGGTCGCAAGAGAACAGCGGTAACTTACCTTTGTTGTTTGTTCTTTTGTCTGTGAAGGGTGAGAGAGGCGACCACGGGCCACCAGGAAAGGGTGAAAGAGGAGAACTTGGACCCGCTGGACCAAAGGTCAGTAACCTAAGTGCATGTGTTCATACGCAAATGGCACAAATTGTGTGAACAGACTGGATCATTCAGCAGTTTGTCTTTAATAGCTTCCTACATGTTCACAACTGTCTTTTCACTCACGTAATTCATTGATTTTTGCTGCCATCTAGGGCCTCGCTGATTTAAGCACACACTGTAAAGTTCCCAGTTTTAGATGCGAGACAGTGGAGTGCATTCCCCAAGCTAGGGTTCATTCAATTCATCAAATATTCAGTGATGTTAATATAGAGAGCTGGCTAAACCATTATAGCCTCGTAATAAGTTCAAAGCTTTCCCTGGAGTCTGCATAACGTAAACCAAATAGAAATGAGTTTACCATTGTTTATGTCTGGCACTGACCCAGCAGGTAGCTTAAGCCCCAGTCTAAACTTAGACGACCCACAGATCTGTTTCACATCCTATTAGAAACCCCAAAAGTGAAAGCCCTGCTTTATCAACGCCAGAGTTCAAATAAACACATCCTCCATTGCTCGGCAGTTATGGCATATTAAAAGCTGGTTATTTTAGTGAGGCTGACTGTGTTGCTCTCTTGGGAGGAGCACGAGAGGTTGATGATATTTCCTTTGTGAAATATTCATTTTAAATGCATTGAATTTTTTATGATGAATTTGGATTGAACCCATAAAGAGTTTGTTTTTTGTTTTTTTCAATTTTATGTTTATATCTCAAGCACTTAGCTTTTCTTTTGTTATAGTGTCCCTGACACTATGACTCTTTTCATCATCTATGTTTTCCTACTCATGGCAGGGTTCACAAGGAGAGTCTGGTACACCTGGTCCTAAAGGGTCAAAGGTGAGCATGGCAGTCATGTTTTCTTTACATTTAGGGAACATAGCATCTTAATTAGTTTATCCTCTAATTAGATTTTGCAGGTGACCCAGATCTTAGATTTCCACCATTAGATGTTTGATGTTTTCTTAGTCACTACTGTTGTGTCTTTCATCAAGCTCTTTTTTAAAACATGCCATTTTGAAAAATACAATAAAACCCTGCAGACAAACAGTAAAGCAGATGCAAACCTTTAAAGCTGCAGACTTGCAAGTGGAATCCAATGCTGGTGGAGGTTTAGTTATTCACAGTAGCAGTAGTTTTAATATGGCTATAATTATTATTGGTGTTGTTGCACTTGTTCTTGTACCAGCTCTCTCAGATGCAAAAATATGAATAATAACATACAGTAGTATTATGTGTCATACTTTGTTGTGATACAAAATACTAGAACATGTTACACCACAGTAATGAGGTCTACAGTGTGGAATTATTTGAGACCATTATAGAATATAGTAATTATAATAATGGCTATTCCCTGATCATTTTTGTTTGTCTTCTCACATTAGGGGGAGACTGGAGATAAAGGAGATTTAGGATCTATTGGTCCGAAGGTACGCAAGTATATTAAAGGAGATAAATGCCTCAATTCTCCCCTTTGTTGAATGACTTCATGATGTTGCATCCAAACTTTAATTCCCCATGACATGCTACACTGCTGCAGTTACTATTAGTGTAACCACACAGTGATTACCACCAGGGGGCAGCAGTCAAACCTCAGCAGTTTTTGGAAAAGAGGCACACTGATATTGGTCCTATATTTCTCTGGTGTTGTGTATAAATTGGGTGTGCAGTGTGAAAGAACATGTGTTTAAATGTGTTCCTGAATGTCAATAATGTGCAGGGCCCCCCTGGGCAGAAAGGAGACCAAGGAGCCACTGAAATCATCGACTACAATGGAAACATTCAGGAGGCTTTACAGGTCAGACAAGTCATCACTTAACCCAACTTTTTTTGTTTGATTTGGTTACTTATTAATGAATAATGTAATCATTTTTAATTTAATAATTATTTTCCATGCAAAAACTTAATACATTTGAAAAAGTAGGGGTGTAGAGATACAGAAGAGGTGTTGAACGGGCAGTTAAGTATTTGCCTCTCATCATGGATGTAGCCCTTGTTAATATTTGCATATTAACATATTTTGTAAATGAGAAGGCTGCAAATTGTGCTGTATTTTGGCATGTTTGTGTGTTTCCACTCTACTATAAGCAGTCATCTTTCAAGTATAATAGATGGATATGGATGGATAATATGGATAATATGGATGGATAATAGATAATAGATGGTTCATGTAAAAATGTAAAATGCATTCCTTAAATTAAAGTGCAGTGCCCTCAAATGAACAATCTTTTTAGGGTATGTCCTCTACAGATAAAGACTAACAGCTGTTCTTTAATAAATAACTAATTTTGAGGGTGTATCTATGCAGAAATGTGCTGACACAAAGGTTTCTTTCCTATATGACCTCTGCAATCTTATCTCTCACCTCCTCCCCATTTCCACTCCTTTGGCCTACTGCAGAAGATTACCACTATTACAGTAACGGTAATTAGGCTCTGTGTATTCTGTGTATTGTGTCATCTCCACAAGTGATTCATCTTTGTCCTCGCATGGGCCCAACCCAATCCCCACCCTGGTTTGCACTGCCTCGTTGTATTTGTGCTCAGCTCAGCTCGCCCAGCGACATTGGTTGCTTAACAGTGAATGAGACAGTGTTCAGCACTGCGTTTCTGCTTCTGTGTGATCGACCGTACAAGCTGCCTGACTTGCTGGTTGTCTCCCTGAATGTCAGTAAAACATCCTTTAAAACAACCTCATGAGAAAATATTTGAAAGGGGGGTTTTCCAAAACTCACTCACTTTTGGTCAAAGTAATACCAAGTACATAGAAGTCATGATTAACGTTGAGGCTGGATTGCAAAGCGGGCAACTGCCTCAGAAGGCCCTTTAATTAAACATTTGTTTTGGAATATGCACTAAGCACAATATTCACTGATATGATAAGATCTTAAATTGGGTCCTGCTTTGTTACTAGTCTTCAGGCCCTGTCTTAAAGAGGGTCAAAATCTTGTTTTAAGATGCTCATTGTTTTAGTTTTTTTACTTATATATTGCATATTCCTAAATTATTGTGATCAATTATTGTGTATCAGAATGTGCATCTGGATCCAGGTAGTATTCCAGGATGGAACAATTGCACACATTGCAGAGGAAGGGGGTTAATGCTAAAGATTTGCCTGTTACCAGCCAAGTATTACATTTAAGTGTATAAATATAGCATGTTTATGTATGTATATCATTTCTTTTCCATGCAAAAACATGAATTTGAAATAAAGAATGTTCAAAGTCAGCTACGTTTTGGAAAACCCAATGTGGAAAACAAATGAAGGATCATTTGTGCCTCACTCTGTGAAAGTGACACGATTTTCTTCCAGACTGATTAAAGCAACATTATGTATTATCTTGGTCAGCATGGTACAGAATTAGCAGATTTAGTGTCACACATTCTAGTGTCATTCTAGCATTCAAGCTACTTAAGCTAAGCATAGCAAAGTATATCATTTATTGTCCATGCATTTAAAATAATGAAAAAACCCTCCCTAATTTGTGCCTTACTCTGGGAAGGTGGCACCAAAGTATTTATTCATGTAACATTACGTGTTATGTTGGTTATTACGGTAGAAAACTGGCATGTTTAGCATCACACATACTAAACAGACTTTTTTTTCCGCCATCCTTGTTTTCCAAACACTACAACCACATTTGAATTTTTCTTTTATTTATTTTCCTTTCTGAAGCAACCAATCTAATGGCAGCATTCAAATCACTGAATCTTATAATACACAGTATGAATGTCTTTTTTTTTTTTTTTTTTTGCTTCAAATTCAAAGTGAATTAAATTAATGGTTTAATTCCAACGTGATCATGAAAAAAGCAAAATCAATCATTAGTTAATGATGATGATTATTTGTCCATGTGCTCTAGCTAACATGTTTTTGACTTTGGCATGTGTCTTTCGGTTGAGCATCACAGTTCATAATTGATTGCTAACATTTTTTGTGCTATTTGCAAATCATTTCATTGTGTTGGTCAGTTCCATTGTTGATGAAATGTAGTTCCCCTGTATTCAGACCATAAATTGATGTTAAATTGATCAACCCCAATCAATATTTCCTCGGTATAAATCTAATAAAATCTCCTCCTGTGTCTCTCTTTGTGTTCAGGGTCCTCCTGGACCTCCTGGGCCAATTGGACCGCAGGGTTTTAAGGTAAACTTTCCCTATATGCGCAGATCTCATGTTGACTGGCACTTCTCTCTTCAACCAACAAAATCACAATATATTACTGTAATAAAAAGTCATATAAAACGGGTGTTGACATGTCGTTTTCTTCTCTCTCAGGGGGATCGTGGTATGCCTGGTCTCCCTGGACTCGATGGCGAAAGAGTGAGTTCATTGTATATAATCATGTGTATATTAGCTCAATATTGAATTGGTTTATGGAGAAGATAGACCTTTGCTGGAGTGAATAGTTAAAATACAGTAGTACAGTTTTAATTCTCTATGTTTAACATTTTTGCCCTCCCATCTCAGGGCTACAAAGGTTCCAAAGGAGACATGGGAATGCCCGGAGCTTCAGGGGAGAAAGGAGCAACTGGTTTACCCGGCCTGCCTGTAAGAATCTACACATATAGCCAAACTATTTTCTAAGAC
>NTHP01000031.1:1723944-1750959 GCA_003416845.1 Oplegnathus fasciatus
ACAACTTTGTATTGATTTGCAGTGACCCTCCCCTCTAAGGGGACAAGTGGGCCCCAGCCATGCCAGCAAAATGCCCCCCACAGCATAACAGAGCCACCAGATCCCCCTCACTGTGGGGGTCAAGCATTCAGGCCTGTACCATTCTCTTGCTGTACGCCACAGGATGGCTCATCTGACCATATCACTTTTTTCCATATCTCTGTAGACCAGTCCCTCTCAAATGTGCATTCATCTTTGTAATGAGGGGTTTATGCACTGCCACCCTACGATAATATCCCTCTCTATGTAATTNCCTATTTACTAATATGTTTCCCACAGATCTAAATGCAGAAGTCACTTTAGTCACTTTTTGTTTTGAAACACTCACCAGTTGAGCAGTCTTTGTGACTGAAGCTCCTGCCATCTGTGCCCCAACAATGAACTCTCTTTCAAAGTCACTTAGATCTTTTCCCCTTGCCAACTGCTCAGCATTTTTATTCATGCCGCAGAGCATGATGGGATTAACTGCACCATGCAGTGCACCTGTGTAGAAGCATCTGCATTCATTATGTTTCTCCACTCATTTATTCAGGTTTTTCCTTTAATTTGTCACCTGTCTGTATATTCCCAAGTATAAGTAACATTATGTTAAAGAGCCCATAAGTCATATAAATCAAATATATACCAAGAGTTAAAGGTAACAGAGGAATATATTCTGTAGATCTGAAGTTGGCATGATTTCCACAATCTAACCGATTCAGTAATAGTGAGATTCTACAAAATGCACAAATTCAAAATTACAATATCCCAGCATTAGTCCCATTACTTCTGCACTTCATATTCAACATATACATATAGTACAGATAACAGTTTACTGTGTGAATGTAGTGTGGTGCTAATTAGCTAACCTGTGATGGTTGAGTAGTTTGTCCCGACTCAAGCTTCTGACAAAGACATTATGTCAAAATGCATTAAACTTGGTTTTTAATAATAAAATATTTTTGTTGTTGCAGCTGATTCAGGGGAATTGCTGCTTTCCCCTTTTTTTATGAAATGTTTCTGTATTTAAAAGCCAGCTACATATTGGTAAAATAGAATATTTATGGACACCAAATATAGCAGCAGTAAGATTTTCTTTTTGACTGAATTTCTTCTTGTTGCATATCCCCCCACTTTCTCTTCGTCTCAATTTATTTTACTTTTCACTCTCTTTCAACTTCAGATTTTTGTGTTTTCTTCAGCTTTGTCAGGACAAGAACAGGCTCTCTTGTCTTTGCACAGTAAAGAGTAATTAAGTGGAGTTGTACTTTTACAGGGGTTGCCAGGCTTAAGGGGAGAGAAAGGCGACCTTGGGGAAAGAGGAGAAAAGGTAGATGTAGATAGGATATTATGGCTTGTCAACCCCTTAACACTACAGAGGACTGATGTCAATGGACAGTGACAGGAAATATAGATATAAATATGCAAGTTTAGTTTTCTCCTAATTTTAATTCACTGATTAAAGGTAGTGTATACAGAATAGTGGTTATCGTTACCGTTTTTATGCTTCCTAATGAATTTCTTATTTTGTTATATATAGAGATATACTTAACATGCTAATTTAAGTCTGTTTTGTGGCATTTCTACTTTCTCAAGAGATGAATTCATCAACCAGAATTTTAACTAAATCATTGGACAACAACTCCATACAATGTCAAATTGCCTTTGCATAAAGTATCATCCTCAGTCCTCCCAATCCAGCTTTTGTTCTCCACTTTTGAATGATTTGTCATCCCATTTCTCAAAGTCACAAGTCAAATCTCATTCTGAGGCATCAAAAAGTGATTTCAACATGTTTGATCCAAACAAGTCCATTGACAACAGGCTCTTACAATTCACATTTGTTCTATTTTTTGTTGTTTCCATGCACGAACATCCCCTTAAAACATTTCATCCCCACAAGTTCTTGAGCCTGTTGATAACTCTCCCTTGCCCGTGTAGACAGTAGTTTATATCTTTTAGTGTTTAATCTGAATGTTTCCACACTTACTAACACTTATAATGTGTTTCCTTTATGTCTTTGAGAAACTGTATCCCATTCCTTTGTGCACAAAGATAAACACACTTAGCATTTGGCGTGCTCACGTCTCTGTGAATCTCTACATTTACCAACTATTTTCCAACAGCTAGATCCTAGCACTGCTTCTCTTTACAATAAACAGACACTACAATGGCACTTTCAAGTGTGAGTTATGAGTTACTAATGTGTTTTTAGAACACATGCATGCACACAATACAGTGAAGTACAATTTGCTGCAAATTCATTCCATTAAAAGTACAATTACATACCAAATATTGCACATTTCATCTCACGAGGGCTGCAAATGCACCTGTCATATTATATCTGACATCATTTCAAGCTTCTTTTATATCAAGTTTAGATAATATTTGATATCCAGATCATGAGTTTGGAACTGTTTTATTCTGTATTTTGTTCTCTCATGCATGACCTGAATGAACTAGCTCCAACCAAAATATGAAGGGATACAGTTTGAACTGTGTTGTAGATTTAATTCTGTCCTTCTGGAGGTTTTTTCCCTGCTACTCTTTCTCATCCTTCGTGCCCTTGACATCCCTTTTTTGGCGATCAGCTGTTTTTACTCCTTCCTACTGTACTATTCCCCCTTTTTGTCCTCCTCCTGTCCTGAGGAATGTTTTTAGAATACCCAATACTGTCTGAAATCCCCTCCTATCTAACATTGACCATGTGTCTTTCTCCTTTGTGGGCCATAGCCTCCCTTTTTAATAACTCCCTCCCTAATAGCAGTGCTGTCCCAAATGTTCAAAAAATGATGTTAACTTGACCAAACCGTTGTATCCACAGGGGGAGAAGGGAAAGAAGGGCAAAAAAGGGCCTAAGGGCGAGAAAGGAGAACAGGGTGCCCCTGGATTAGATGCACCCTGCCCATTGGTATGTCCCAACTGTGAGCTGGAAATTTCCTCCCAGCCATGTAGAGCAGTCGTCCCAAACAAGGATGGAGCACCCTGTGGCTAAACAGATACCCAGCTTCAACCAGAACATAGCAACCTGAAACACAGAGTCTATTCCTCTCCTGTAACTCTGCAATTCAGACATAAAAACATGCCATTAAATGCTGAAAAACATATAATTGGGCTGGATTGCGGTATCAGCAAGCTGACAGGGCGGCTCCTCCTTCGTCCCACCCTTGTGTCCGTCGTAGTGGACGGATGCAGGGGGTTAAGGGTCGTCCACCTCTCTCCCAGTAACACTCCTAGGTCATCTTTGCAAACAGGGTTTCCGGGGATTTAAGGGTGAAAAGGGGGAACCAGGGCAGCCAGGTCTGGACGGGCTGGATGCCCCATGCCAATTGGTACAGTATTTCTCTTTTTCCTCCACCTCTTACCCATGCATGCCGCTCACCTTCAGTCATTACTGAAAGCAAACCATGCATGACCTGAGAGCTTGACAATCATGAACACGCCTTATTTTAATCACAACTACATTTTCCATTTATAAATTGTTAAAAAAAACAACACACACCAACATGTACCTCACTAACTTTCTGACTGCAAGCAGCCTCTTGTAGATGACCTACATTGTTACAAGTGAAAAATACAAAATAAACATATGACTAACTCCCTCTAACTGAATCCTTCCACTCCCTTGATTAAAACTGGAAAAAGAAAGTTCTGCTTAAATCCTGTCTCCTTCCAGCTGATTCCTTCACGGACCCAGTTACCTTTTAACCTGATGCTAACACAGACTCCTTTACTGATGCTACCAACACATGGACCCCTCTTCTACTCTGTTAACTCCCCTTCTCCCCTTCCTGTATTTGTACCAATTGGGCCAGACCGTGACAAGAAGAGAAAAACATCAGATTTAACTGTTCACTGCTCCAGACCTATTCAAGATGAGAAAATGAAGGATATTTTTTTTCATTTTATGATGCTTCCTGCTTCTGAAACAATGCTGTGTAATGCATGGAAGTGCTAACATGATGGGTAAAAATTTTAGTGGTTAGAACTCATTTTAAAAGGCCATGGTAATTATAGAAGCATACTGTGCGTAGAGAATGAAATGACTTATAGCAGGTAAGAAAACATTCATACATCACAATTGTCATCTCATTAAATTACATCTACATTCATGACTCAAACCAGCTGCAATAACTTTATTTTAAGACAAACTCCCTGATTTTGTTACAGTGTCCCTGAATGCCATAATTTTGTTCCAGCTCACTGTTGTTTTGAAACTCAACTGTGGGGCAGCTGTAATAAAACCAGAGTAGAATCATCCTGATATCGATGTGCATGAGCTGTTTATTACATGCATGAATGAGAATACACTCTTGCAGTTAATGTTTTATATGATTTAATGTCAAAAACAAGGTGAAGGAAACATGTTGTCTGCGTTAATGACGCAGACTTAGTGTCAAGTTTGATCATAATCTGATCAGTGGTCTCATGAGATACTCTTAATATGTCCATGTGTTGGATGGAGAATTGTAGACACATACAAACAAGCAGTCATATTCAGTTTTCTAGCTCCAGGGTGGTGCAGTAGTTTCTGCAGGTGGAGTTCCTGTTACATAAGGATCCTTAAGAACTTAATTTCACATAATTTCCTTCCCTAAACTAGACGCTAGAGTCAAATTCAGTATTTCAACATGGACATAATGATGCAAACACTTTAGTTAATGTAATGGCGGTGCAGTTTTCACAAATCAGCAGCTCCACACGAAAGAAACTATTTCAATTTTGAGGACTTCCATACCCAGAAATCCTACATGTTAAATCCTAAGAGACAGCGGTAGAATGCACACAGGTTGCTCATGTTAACCAGGCAGTTTGTAATCACCATGTAAAATGAAACAAATAGTATCATTAATGTTGATAAATTTAAGGTTTGTTTTGACTCAACTTGGCAGCTTGTCTGTGTGAAAACTTCCCTCGCCAGAATGTGGTTTAGAGATGTAGCTATGATGTCTGAGTTAGTCAGGATGGGAGATTTTGTCTCCACTGTCTCCCACGTGTGATTTGAGCTTATTAATGGGATGCGTTTTTGTCATGAATATCTAAAAGTCTGACATTTGTTATGCGTTCTTGTGGGTTCAAATCCACTCATTTATCACACTTTAAACCGTTGTGTTAACAGCAAACCTCCCATTCCTGTTTCAATCCTCATAGTTTTTTTTTCTTCCCTGCTACTCTCCTCTAAACAGGGCCCAGATGGATTACCAATGCCTGGTTGCTGGCAGAAGGTAAGACCAGTATATATTTGAGTCATATGACAGAGTTCAGTAGTTCAGCTACACATTTACAGAGTGAATAAAATATATGGTCCATATCAAAAATGCCTTAAAGCGACAGTAAAATGACCGTGTATATCCTTAATTAGCATCTCTGTTTATGGAATAGGTTTGGAAAGGGGAATTGGATGTGATTCAGTTCCTCTTTCCTGTTAAATGGACATAGAAAGTGCTCCTAATATTTTGTTCACTCCGTGTCAGTTTATTTTTTTCATGTGGGTCTCAGCTTCTCTATGTTTGCATGGGTTTTTATGTTAAAGAAGTCGTAACAAACGAATGACTGTATGTCTCACTGTGTCAAACCAGATTGTACAACTCTGTCATGAAACAATGTGAAAACATGTCCATCTTCATGTCATTCTCTCTCCTGTGTTTTTCTTGCAGTGATCACTCTAACCTGAAACGCATGGAGTTTGTAAATAATGCTTCTTTTATGGTATTTATAGTTTTTTTAATGGAAAAAAAAGTCTAAAAGAAAAGAAGTCTATGTGTACGATACAAAAAGAGATAACCGTCCCGAGTTTCACGCCCTAAGCTGCTTCTACTCACATCACCGTGTGGAAAAAAAACAAAACGTGTGTGTCCGCTCTCTCACATCCACATCGTGGGTGGAGTTCAGATCCTTGGCTGGCAGCAGAACTTGTCTCTGTAGTCTTTGCATGGCTCAGACTGGAGCATCGCAGCCCGGCCAGATTCACAGGGGTGACAGGAGACGTGGAAGGAGGAGGAGGAGGAGGAAGTGGAGGAGGGGGATCTGGACTGGCTCTTTAACACCAAACGCTAGGTGTTTTGTGTTGTTTCGTCTCAAGCTCACCACCCATTCGTGCAGCACCATTTTCTAAAAGACTAAAAAAAAAAGAAAGAAAAAAGACTGTGCCAAACAGAACATTGCACCCCTGACCCTGCAAAAGCATGAGTAGTATACTGAAACTATAGTATATGTATTGTACATACATGTCACTGTTTTGTGGTTGCGTCATGGCTTCTGCAGAAAAGAAAAACAACACTAACATAAAAAAAACAACAACAACCCCAGAGCTCTGAATTAGTAATTTATGCTTTCCTTTAATCTTCCCAAGGGAGTCACGCCATGGCTGGTAGCCTGAAAACCCCCCAGAAAGTAAAGCTGTTGGTTATTGTTGCTTTATTGTGGTGATGCCTGCAGAGGGTATGATATCAGCAGGTTTTCACTGTTGCACTCGCGTGGCTCAGCATCATCACCAGTGTGGTGCCTCCTGACAGCCATGCGTCTCCTGACAAGAGGGGAGAACTTAGCGGGCTCGCTGCACTGACAGGAAAAAACAAAACAGGCTCGCGTGGATTTGAGATTGGACAGGCCTGCTCGGGGGACCCCCCTCTGAGCACGGGATTCTGCGGGAGAGTCGTTAAGAGTCTCATCGATCTCCATAGAGATCAGCTGGAGCATCTGCCTCTCCTAGCAGGCGACGCTTCGAGGTCTACTGAGAGCGTTAAGAATGCAGAATGCAATCATTTTCTTTATTTTCTTTTTGTTTTGTTTGTTTTTGCTCTCATTCTTTAACATTGTTTGTATTTTGTGTATAATAGCCTTTGGTGCCTCAAGCTTTTATTCATTCCTTTATCAGAAATGTACAACTTTATATCATATTTTGAATTATTGGAATGGTGTTTTGTTTCAGAAGGGTTAAGCTTTGTTTGGTGCAAAAGTTGTGAGAGTATTGAAAAGACACACATTGCGCACTGTTTTTCATATGAATTGTTTTTACGGGATGTTGAAATGAGCGTGTAGGTTATCGCTTCACCTGAACACACAGTGAGATTGCATCCATTTTCACTGTACAGCCTCTGATCTTACTGCAAAAACACATCCAGCAATGTAACAAATATGCTCCTTGTTCATTCTGGACTTGTTGTATGGGATGTTATTTGTACAGTGTTGTCAATTCACTGCATGTACACAATTTATGACTTATGGATCTCTTAAATATTGAAAATAAGCATTGATTTGAGCACGCGTATCAGGAGCATAAAGCGTTGTTTCAGGGTGCTCTAACAAAGCAACAGTTTAGCTGAACATACAGTCGCTGGAATTTCGGACACTGCTCTTTTTACACCTCATGTATTGTCTTAAAACATGTATTACAGTGCAAGAAAAGCTAAATCGGACAGACGCCGTTAATTGGTAAACTTCCATTAATACACCACAGTGTAACTGGTGGCCAGTTTAAGTCACATTCCATATCAGATGGAGCAAAAAGTGGATCAGTAAGTCAGCACTAGGTTTATTTTTCACCATAGTTTACTCATCCTTTCATGTTTCTTATATTCAAATTACCTTCCGACATAGTTGGTGCTATGCAAGGTGATGCTTCTTTTCTTCAACATTAGAAATATGCATGAACGATTTACTGTAAGGGCAGGTGTGAAAAACCAACATTTTGTTGTGATGTAGCAGCGACCACGGGTGGATTTGAGAGGACGTATTCCCATATGGTTCCTGTTTGATTGTACAGCTCATCTCATCGTTATAAAGAATGGATGCACATCTGTATAGATTATAATGGTGCTATCTGATAGCAGGTCGACAACAGCTCAGTTGATGCGCTCTACCAGTGGCAAGAACTACACAACAGGTTTCTTTATTGTTGTTGGGGTTTTATGTATGTAACAATTTTAAGGGTTTTTTTTGTGCATATATTTGTGTATTTGTCTCAGTATTTTAAGTGGTACATTATTTATTTTTCTATAATTTCTTAAATGAAGGCATTTTGGTTCTAAACAGCATTCCTTTCAGTTGTTTTGGCTTTTGATGTCAGTTTCCGCTGTGTCTCTGTTGATAATATGAAGAATTTTGGATCATGCTACAGTAAGGCATCACGTAACAGATATGCAAATGGTACAGTGTGAAGGAAGGTGGTCATTTACAAATTACAGACCAGTGTGTATTCACTGTGCATTTAATTCAGCTTATAGGCCTTACATACATGGAATACACCTGCTTTTATTTAATTTTGAGTGTCAAAAAGCTAACTATGACAACAAAGTACTGATGGCCTGAGTGTTGACAGGCTCAGCCAATGCAGCTGCGTAAAAGTTCAATATCACAGCTTTTTCTCACGCTTTCTCTTCTCTCTCTCTCTCTCTCTCTCTCTCTCTCTTTGCATTGAATGTAGTTTGATATCTGTATAGTGGATTATTAATGTACTGTTAAAATGTGTGCTCATTTGACAAGAAGTGCAATTTATACTTTGGTTCATGTGTGTAGCATCAAATGCAGCTGAAATATCACGCAACTGTGATTTCTGTCGCTCAGCCATGCTACCCTGTATACCACTACCTGGAAAGAAAATGTTTATTTACCAGAAGACAAAGAAACAAATGTAAACATGGACCTTTCATTAAATCTCAATTTTTGATTGGTTTAAATATTTCCTCAAATACTGTCCCTTCACTCATGTTTTAAAATGTTATTTCCATTACTTAATATTTACTAAATATTTGCAATGTGTTTTTTTTTTTTAATTTTGTGTTTTGTTTTCCAGCCTTTGTTACAGTATTTGTTGCTGTATCTTTAGCATGTGCAGCTAATTTTTTTTAATTGATTTTTTTATTTGATTGATTTTTTGGACATTTTTTGTTAGTTTGATTGTTGTGTTTCATTGTTAAAGTTTAAGTTTATTCTGCTAATAGCAGAAGTGCCAAAACATTTCAAACATTTATTTCCATATCAGTATTAGCAGAGCTGGTGAGAGGCTCCAAAATGACTCACTGATAGGCCACATGTGTGTATTTGTCATTGTTGCGGAAATGCTCTGAGTCAAGTTTTCCGCTGAAGAAACCGTAGCATACACCCATGAGCCAAATACTCAGATTAAAAGTGCTGGTGTAGGATAGCTGACAAAGTCACATCCATCTGCATTGTGCAAAAAGACACTGGTCTCTTATCAGAACTTTGAAACTCACACATCTGTACCCTCCAATGCACCGCAGCCTTACAGAAATAAGTATATTGCCACATAACTCTCCAAAATACAATGCAGTCTTACCACAGGAACAAAAACGCAACGCAAAATCCACCTTGTGGCTTTTTTGAGTTAAAGCTGCATTTCCTGATTGTGGTATACATATTCAGTTTCTGTTCTGCATTTGTATCATTCATTTTTTTACCCACTTAATTGACATTTCTTTAAAGACCCTGGTGTTCACACGCTACTATACTTCAAGATGACATTTCATATGACTGTACTGTTGGAGCCAAATAAACACAGTCTTTCAAATACATCAAACAATAGACTTGTCTTTATTGGTAGTCCTCAATATCCCATCAGTGTCTTGGATCACTGAATAGTATGTTCTCTGTTAGAATAACTGCAGCTAATAGCCAGAAAATATATTAATGTACATTTAAAGCTTGCATTTTTAACCTAACTTTATATTGCACATATACAAACTATGAAGGAAATGCATGCAAGTATTGCAAAATGGCTACTTTTACATAGCTGTACTAACTGTAAATAAAAAGTACTACATTCAAAATATCACGTTTGAAGTGTGCAAATTATCAGCAAAATGTACCTCAAGTATCAAAAGTAAAAGAGCACAGCAGGATGGCTCCTGTCAGTGTAATATTATCATATTATGGTACTGGAGTATTATTACATGTAAGATGCCTTAGTGTGTGAGCAATTTTTAATAATGTAGCTGGTTTAGGTTTTGTTAATCTCTAACAATGCATCATTTTTTTAATCAGTTATATTTTTGCATATAAAATACAAATTTGTAAAATAACCAGTTACTATACCTGTCAAATAGTGCGGTAAAAAGTACAATATTTTCCTCTAAATTGTGGTGGAATCGAAGTAGGGCCTATAAACTGGCAGAAAATGGAAATACTAAAGTAAAGTCCAGGTACCTCAAAATAGTACATACACTGAGTTACATTCCACCAGTGTATAGCTGATAAATGTAGTAAAACGAACAATATCTGCCTCTGAATTGTAGTTAAGTATAAGCAGAAGTAAAGTGCAGTACTTTAGTGAATGCACTTATTTTCCACCACTGAAAATAGACAGTAAATAAATTACTATTCACTACTTACTTTTCTTCAAGCAGCTGTAGAACAGGTATTGAAAAAGCCTGTAAGCATGGCAGTGAATACCTGCTTTACGTCACTGTCCGCGAGGCATCTGCAAGTTGTCAGTTGTAAAATTCTCGTTAGGTGGCAGCACGAGCGAGTGAGCGCGAGCTGCGGCTCCGTGTATTGTATGGGTGTTTCTGTGCCTTTCTGTCCCTACGCGCGCGCGCGCACACGTGCGTATAAAGCCGGGTTATTTGTGCTCGAGCAGATGTAGCTAATCTTCCAGGCAGCGGGCGCGTCGTTCTCCAGCTGGACGACATCAGGATGTCTGCGGAAAGGCTTGAGAAAAAGAAGACGATAGACTTGAGGAAAAAGCACATTGGGTAAGAGAAGTGACATTCTGCATTTCTATAACAGCTACAAAGTTTCCAACGAACATGGCAGTCGTTAAATAACAGCATATTCTCTATATTTTACTGAAAAATAAAATCAGAATGGCCGCAGTGGTTCATTTGTGTGCATTATGTTGTGTTAAAGCTTATGACATTATAAGTCATGGCACAACAGGGAAACTCAAGAGCAACCATAAAAATCGTTTTATTACCACAGTGCAGCCAGAGTGAAGGGCACACTTTGCCCACATGGAAACATTAATATTAGCTCCTCTGCAGGCCGTCTTGCAAGATTTTCTTCAGCCATGACCCTATCAAGATTGTGCAAGCCAAAGGCCAGTACATGTATGATGAGAAAGGACAGCGCTACCTGGACTGCATCAACAACGTGGCTCACGGTAAACACACACACACATGGAAACGCACAAAAATGTGCACGTCAGATTTCTTTTTGTGCAACTTTTATATCATCACTAACTCCCAAAAATTGCAAAACATTAAGAACATACGTTGCTCTCTCTTACGTACAGGCAAATGGGAATCAGGCAAACTGGGAATCAAAGCTAGAGGTGTTATATATGAGGGCCGGTTTTCACTACAACGCATGAGCAGAATGACTTGTACAAAGCTGTCATATAATGTACACCTAAATCTGCCCTGCTAGCAGGCAGACTGGAATGTAAAACGGGATGCCTCCTGGCCTACCACATTCAACACTCTTTAATTTCAGCATATGGTCTTCAATTATGTGCCTTTAATATCAGTTGTCATGGTGTGTTTCGACCACAAATTGCAGTCAGATGATTTAAGCAGCAATGCGTGTTTTTGTCCTGAACGTGAGGGCCCGCTCTGATCCTGTGTGCATCCTTTCTCCCGTTTCTCAGTGGGCCACTGTCACCCAGATGTGGTGAAGGCAGGAGCTCAGCAGATGGAACTGCTCAACACCAACTCGCGTTTCTTGCACGACAACCTTGTACTGTATGCCCAAAGGTTGCAGGCGACGCTGCCAGACAAGCTCTCTGTCTGCTACTTTGTCAACTCTGGGTATGCTTACATTGTTCTCATACTCCTCAAACAACAAACACAGCATGAAGGTTTGCCAAATGTGTTTTTTCTTTCAGTTGGTGTCAGTAAGGGCGCAGTACAGGCAATGCAGTTAGAATTAGATTCACGTCTTACCTCATATCTACTTTAATTACTTGGAGGTGGGCTATCCACAATAGGAGCAATAAAGTTCTGCCGCAAATTGCTGTGAGGCATAAGGCACTGTAAGATAAAAGGGTGTAGTCTAAATGTTACTGTACTCAAGAAGTAACAACATGCCTTTTAAGAGAAAAAAAACAGTTGTTGCAGTGGACCATCCTCCTTGAAACAGCATCCTGCTGGTCTGGATTTTCAGGTGTGAGAATTATGCTGATGTAGGAACAACAACAACAGTATCATCCTACTTAATAACACTTTTAAAGCTAAAAGTGGAAGTTTCCAGATCAGCATTCTTAATGAGTGTCCAGACTTCCAGACACAAGAAATAATAGCATAATATATATAGTCCTACATACTCATCAGACTGGACCAGTCTGGCATGGTTACTTATTTACACCACTTGCTGGAGTTCTGCAGTGTGAACAGGAATTATCTGGTTCAGGGTAATAATGTTGTAGATAATGATTCTTATACACTCAACAGCAGACTGAGTATTTAACAGTCACAGGGAAATAAATGGGTCTAGAGAAGTTATAAACCCGACAAGACAAAACGGAGTTATCACTGTAAATGTTTTCTAAGGGCTGTGCAATAGTACAAAAGTGCATTTATGTGCAATCAGATTGCACATAAATGCACTGCATCCAGGTTCTAAAAATCATGCGGAGAGCCTTTATATAAATATTTAACTATCACATATGGGTGTAATGTTTATCTATATACTTTTGGCCACGTAGTGTAGAAAAAACATGTGACACGTTGTAGTCACACATAGGTTGCCAGCTCTGTTGTTTTGCAACGTGATTCCCTTTTCAGTATGCAAAACTGGTATAGGTAGCTGACTTGTCAATGTGCCAGAGGCATTTGTTGCCTTTTAAATTACAAGTTACAATACAAGAACACACAGGCAGGGCATAGACACCAGAGCAGGATCTTTATACTATTAATCAGTTGAACTTCAGTCATCTACAGTTCCCATAGAGCCGACACATTTGTGTAATGTGGAACAAAGTAAAGAAAAATGTGTTTCAGGGTCAGAAAAGCTTCAATATCTCACTGAGATCTTCCAAGCATAATTAAGCTTTAAACTCTAATTTACGTACCAGTATTAATAAATAGGTGTCACCTCGTAATGGGAAGTAAAACATCAAACTGTGACTGACGTGCTAGTGATGTCCATGGCTTAACCTGTGTATTTTGTGGTGACTGAGTAACTCAAAGTAACCCTTGCTCCTTTGAACTTCAGCTCTGAAGCCAACGACCTGGCGCTTCGTCTAGCATGGCAGTACACGGGCCACAAAGACATCATCACGTTGGAGAAGTAAGTGCCTCGAAAAAACACCTGGTGCAGTGCCAGACGGGCTAAATGAAAGTATATAAATAATCATTTGTGGTGAATGTCATTTTATTCAGTGTTTTTTTTATGTTGTTATAATCTTGTATGGCTGAACTAGTTAGTGTCATGATATTGCAATTGGCTGACTGATTTAGTCTACGGCCTGTGTTTGCTTTGTTTGCAGCGCGTACCACGGCCATGTCTCATCGCTCATTGACATCAGTCCATATAAGTTCCACCAGCTGTCAGATCATGAGCAGAATCAATTTGTCCATGTGGTGAGTGCTTTTTCTCTCCCTGTCTGCCTGCCTGCACACTATTAAAACACCATGACTCAACTTGCACCACTGGGCTTTGGCAGGCTGCTGAGTATTCGCTCCTGTGCATGCACGGGGTACATGTGTGTGTAGATGTGTGTGTGTGTGTGTGTGTGTGTGTGTGTGTGGATAAGAAAAAAAGAGACAGAAGCATGAAATACAAGAACTTTTTGCTGCAAATTCAACAGGGGAAGAAGTGCTTTTGAAAGGGGGGCATTTTACAGTTGGTGTCAGAGGCATGGTATGTAGAGGAGCATTCAAAATAACCACAAACAACTCAAACTACTGGAGGCACTGGAGGTTCTTTTGCTTTTAGTTAAAAATGTGAAGCACACATCATGTTAAATAGCTTCAAGAAACGTGACAGTGATTTAAATTCTCCAGCTACCTGCACAGTCACTGAATCTCTAAAGAGCGCCTCTGGAATGAGGCAGAACAGGATATTATGGCCCGGATGTGTGAACCGTGAGCCAGCTCCTTTGTTGAATAACGAAGAAATCCTATTTCTGCAATGTCTACATTTAGATAATTGTGAAATTTGTCTTTTGCTATTAGGTGTTTGATAAACCTGCTGCATGGAACACTAAAGCTATTTTTTTTGTTGGTGTGCAATGTTCAACTAACTAACCAGACTAAATAATAATTTCTTTCCTTAAAGTAAAAGTTTTGATTTGACCATTTCAATCAACAATTAAAGGGGCACTTCACCCATTTAAATGTTAATTAAAAGGGTCCCCCGTTGATGATGTCGTCAGGGTTATCTTGAGTTAGGCTTGACGCTTTGAATATTTGACAGAAAATCTGCGTTACAAACAAAAAGGAAGGGCTAATAAAAAAATGCTATTGAGTTGCATGATGGGAATTGTAGGATCCAGCATTTTTGAAGCTCACTCTCACTAGGAACTAAAAGTCAGGATATATCTTTTTTTATTCTGTCACTCATATGTTTCCCAACGTTATGGAAACACAATACTGTACTGTTGGAGTACCTCTTTAAATTTCAATAGAGTGTATGACTTGATTTAGATGATTTTGAAAACAGCACAATTTTGAAGATATTTCTCATCTGAGTAAACCACACAGTCTGGAGAGAACAGTCTGTGGCCAGACAAGCGAAAAATATACATCCAGAGTCCTTACTGCGTTGTGTTGTGTGATTCTGCTCTCTTCCTTGACCGCCCTGGTGTAGCTCGATATGGCAGCTTGTGGAATCCCCAGCTCTAGTGTTACATGCCAAAGGTGGGGCCATTCGGTCTGTTTGCCAGCTTGCATATATTTTATTCATGATCATAGACACTAAAGAATCAAGCAGCGGTTCGGATGCTGGTAAATTCACCCTGGGCTGCTCTGAGAACAGCAGCCCCGGCTGAAATGTAAACACAGAGATAACAAAATTCTTGCTATCAGAAATTTACTTGGCTGCTCTCAAACAGCTATTCCTGTTTATCACACAGACACACGTTTCACCATATGTTGGACCACAATGTTAAACGTTTCGTAGAGAACTAAGTGAGGGCAAACTAATATTTTAGACAGGTTTAAGTTACTAAAAACTTTCTTTATGAAGAAAAATTAGCTGTGTCCCAATATACAGTGTATTAAACAGTGTATAAACTCTAATCCTCATGATACACTGTTTTCAAATGTTGTCGTCACATATTATACGTTAAGCGACACGTTTCTGTGCTGCACACTATAGGGTTGAGACGCAGCCGTGGCCTGTGAATCTGCTTTAGTAATCATCTCGACGTCTTGTTCCCCCGTACAGGCTCCGAGCCCAGATGTGTACAGAGGCAAATACAGAGTGGACCACCCGGACCCTGCCACAGCATACGCAGATGAAGTCAAAGATATAATACACAGAGTCCATGAAAAAGGAGGCAAGGTACAGTTTGTGCATGATATCGTTGCGTTACCAGATGTTACTCAAAGCGAGATCGACCATGTGCTGCAGAAATAACCTCAGAAATGTCCAACATACAGCTTCACCAATGAATTGCTTGATTGTCTTTTTAAAGGATGACTCTTTTTTCCATGGCAGTTGCCTTATTTGCCCCATTTTATTCATGAATACTCAATTGATATTCCACCTTTCCCTTTTTTCTCCCCTTCTCTCCTCTTTCACTTTTTCTCCCAAATCTCAGGTTCAGGCCAAGGACTCTGGGCTTTTAGGGGTCAAATCCCAGCTCACAAGAACATGTGTAGGGGGGCTCTTAGTGTCCATGCTTCCGGTGACGAGAGGAACGGGATTTCAGCCCAGAGATTTTACAGAATGTCTTTCTAATGGATGTTTGTGCAGACGTGCGTCAACAGCAGGAAACCAAAATTAACAAATGGAGTACAATAACACTTTTTTAAAAAGAGATACATGTATGTGTTTAGGTGTTGCATCCTGCAGATCTCGTAAAACACATAACTGATTACTTTTTTTCAAGTGACTGGCAGTGACTGGTCACTGGCAAAAAATGTAAATCTTTTTCCACAGTGACCTACATTAACATTCATTTCTATCCAAGCATTACATGATTGACTCTCTCTTGTTCGTTCACTGCCAACTGCAACAACACTTATGAAAAAGGGAGATCTACAGGTCAAAGATGCCAGAACTCCTCCTCTTGTCCAGTGTATCAGTCTGGCTTTAGACTGAGAGACCTGATGTGTTTTTCTCTTGTGCAGATTGCCGCTTTTACTGCTGAGTCATTGCAGAGTTGTGGCGGGCAGGTCATTCCCCCCGTGGGCTACTTCCAGCAAGTGGCAGAGTATGTACCCAAGTTATTGCAGAGATTCATTCGTGGTCATACTCGGCATCTGACAGTATTTTCTAACCTTTTTTTGCTGTTCAGAATCAGCTCACCAACATGAAATGTGGAGAGGTGTCATTCTGAAATGATTAATTGAATGCAAAGTATGTTAGACATGTCCAGAATGTACCATTTTTGCACGCTGCAAGAAGTGCTTGAAGCAATGAACTAAAGTGCACTCCCAAAAAGACCATTTTAAGCACCAGAAAGCATATTTGATGATTAATGTTTGCAACATAATTGCAAAAATTGCTCATGTTATTGAGAATGTTTTCAGTACTACAGTGTGTATTGTTGCATTCGTGTGTGTGTGTGTGCCTCATCAAGATTTTCGGTAACTAACTGGAGTTTATTTCCACAGACATGTCCGCACAGCAGGGGGCGTTTTCATCGCTGATGAAGTCCAAGTGGGCTTTGGGCGCGTTGGCACCCACTTCTGGGCTTTCCAGCTTCAGGGAGAGGACTTCGTGCCTGACATTGTCACCATGGGAAAGCCCATCGGCAACGGCCACCCCATGTCATGTGTGGTCACAACCAAAGAGGTGGCAGAGGCCTTCCTGTCATCTGGAATGGAGTATTTCAATACAGTAAGAGCATCATGTAGAATAATGAAGTCCATTTTCTTTCCCTTCCTTTCAATATATGGTTGATATGAATATTTAGTTATTAAGATCTATCACAAAGGCAGATTGCAGAGAACACATTCTATGATCTTTGCTTTCTCTCCCAAGTTGACCAGAAATGGCACTGACCTGACCTCATCCTTGACATGTCGTTCTTGTCTGTATTTGCCAAGCCTATCGACACATCTGTTTTCCACATTATGGGGGAAAATACATTCTGTTCAGACCATTTTTTTTTTCATTGACGGCCTCAGAGTACAGTTATTTCCTGTGAAGGGGAAAAAAGTTGGGATAATGATACAAATATAGGAGTTCTTTCTTCCACATTGAATGTATTTTCAGCCAGTGCGCCGCAGTCTGGACCTTTTCCAGTCACATGCTGAAAATAGTTGAGTTGAGTGTGTTGGAGCAATTATTTGTCAGTTTAGCATAAACGTCTGCTGCATCTGTGACCCTGTAAGTCCGTTATAAATTTAATGCATAAAATTGTCTTGTGGTTCTGTCGTCCGGATGATCGAGCAACTGTTTCCTAGGTGGTGTGTGACCCTGTCCTCGGTGTAATCTTTCCTCTGTGTGTGGGTTTTGAATTTCTCAGTTTGGCGGTAACCCAGTGTCGTGTGCCATCGGTCTGGCCGTCCTAGACGTGATTGTGAAAGAGGATCTCCAGGGTAATGCACTGCGCGTGGGGCGATACCTGACCGATCTGCTGGAAAAGCAGAAAAAGAAGCATCCGCTGGTTGGTGATATCAGGTGAGCAAACACAGGCACGAGTATGCGGTGCAGCGCAACAGCTGATGTGCTGATGCAGAACACGGCTGATTATATGTGAGTAAATGCACAATCTGGAGTTTTCTCAAGGAAATTGAATCGAACGCAACTGGATTTTTGGTTTTGTCTGTGAAGACGTTTCACCTCTCATCCAAGAGGCTTCATAAGTTCGTGCTCGTTTGACCAGGCTAGACTGGTGAAACGTCTTCACAGACAAAACCAAAAATCCAGGTGCGTTCGATTCAATTTCCTTGAGATAACTATGACCTGGATGAATGAGAATACTCACAGGCTTAATCTGGAGTTTGTAATACCAGAATATTTACGTCATGTTTCTATAATCCCTTAGACCAACATGTAAATCAGTGACTCCACAACAAACATCATTTAGGCATCAGATTTTCTTCTACTCTTCCCAGTGATTGCTGGTTAAACATTGTGGGAGATTGCGTGACACATTTATCTTGGACTTACAGTTGCCATTATATTCTAACAAACTGCTATTGTGAAGATAAGTATTACTATGAAAAAGTGGAAATTAAAAAGCTTAATTTTGTGTATATTCCCATGATCCAGAGCATGTTTTCTGACTTTCTGTGCAAGAATATCTTAAAAATGGCCTACTTCCAACGTTTGTGAGAAGTAAGCAGATGTGTACGGGATTCTTTGTGTGCCAGATATGACTAAACCAAATGCTGTCACATCCTGCAGGGGCTGTGGCCTCTTTGTTGGGGTGGAGCTTGTGAGGGACAGGTTGAAGCTCACTCCTGCTACAGCAGAAGCCCAAGAAGTCATATATAAGTAAGTGCAAGAAGTCAGATAAGTGTCTGCAGTCATATATGCAATGAAAAAATCCTCTATCCTCTGTTGAGGAAACTGCAGTCATCAAACAGGCCATAACCAAAACACAAAGTCCAGCCAGTTTTATGATAGCTTTGATACACTGTGAAGAACACTCAATCTCATATCACACAAAAGGCTTATCAACTTGTGGTGGGATAATAAAGTTAACTTTGTAAGATTTGAAGTTGAGAGCTCATTGTCTAGTCATGCTATCTCATTTATGTAAGTGTTTCATACTCAGCTTTTGAAATCAATATGCTGCACATTAGGCCAAGTATTATTAAGACATCAAACAATCTGAGTTCACACACATTGAACTAGCTAATTAGTTGAGTAGTTCTTCGTGGTTGAAAAGTGTGTTAATCAATGAAATCACAGCAGTGTAATGCCTTGTTAAAATACAAACCTGTCTCAGCCTCCGTGGTGCATGATTGCAGTCCCCTGCTTTATGCGTTTAAAAATAGACATAATTTAAAACAGGGTGCAAGATTAATTCTTATTTTGTCCCAGGCTAAAGGAGCAGCACATCCTCCTTAGTGCTGACGGACCTCATCGCAATGTGCTCAAATTTAAGCCCCCCATGTGCTTCTCCACGGAGGACGCCGACCTGGTGGTGGAGAATATCGACCGTGTTCTCACAGGTACTTAACATCTCCCCATTATGTTTTTTCTCCGCTGTGTTGTCTGGTGTGGCGGTGCTGGAACACAGCACCGTCTTTCTGGCTCGTGCATTATTTAAAAGGATCAAAGTGTGTAATGGTAGCCTGCTGGTGTTGAAAGAGCTCTCAATCATGTGTGTTATTGTGTCCGTTTCCAGAGCTTGAGGAAGCCCTAGGCTTGAAGTTGCATAACGCACTGAATGTTGAGAATGAAAGCAGCAAAAGAAAGGTATGTGTGACTGCTCCCTATTTTAAACCCCTTCTTTTGCCTAAATAGAGACAGTATGTCCAAGATAGTTTTTGGACCACAGCTTAAGTCTGTCACTGTGCATAAAGATGACAAATATAGAATAGACTAAATTTTCTTGATTTTCCAACCTCATTGATTTTCACTTGAACTTTATCTCTCCATGGTTTCATTTCAAGCTGCCAACTGATGAAAATGGACACCACTACCACAGTGGGTTGGTACAAAACAGAGGGAGCAGTCAAGGAGTCCCTCAACAAACCAAACAAACCAAACGCCTCAAGACATAACACTGCTCACGAACACAATCAGAGCAGTGAAGGGACAACACATATTTTACATAGTTAAAGAAGTGGTAACAGGCATTATAAACTCTGGAGGTGACATAACGCTGGGAAAAAAGTGCCTTAATGAAAAATGTTTTTGCATTAATAATAATATACTGTATGTATGAGATGCAGTGTCTTCTCAGGTATTATTTTTTAATTACACTTAGGAATCAAGCCACTTGTTCAGCATAACATGTCTATTATGGTTTTACTTTGGTGCAAAAATCCCCTTAATGGTGCGAGTTACCGTGCTACACCGCCTGTATATTCTATTTTATTTACATTTTTGCCAACATTTACTTGACCGTGATTTTTCAGGGAATCGTAATTTTAATAAACCAAAACGTATTATTTCAAAACATCTTAATGTGATTTTAGAGTTAAAATACAGTTTTTACTGATTATAGACATCATTCCCTGTAGTTGAAAGTGTGGAATACCATTACACATTTTGTGGTGAATCAATCTGTATTGAATAAAATACTGGATGAAAATACTGTGATACTTTGTTGATCCACAAGGGAAATTCTCGCCCTGACCTCTGCCTTCTAGGGGGGTCTGCTTGAATCAAGTGCATGTGGAATATACATTAAAGTGAAAACTAGCTGTACTGAGTATAGGCCTGCAGTGTATCTTATTCAACTCTGCCTCAACCAAACAAACATGGACACTGTTTGACAAGTGTGCAATTATTTACCAATGTTCCCATGGTCTTTCTTAACTGAGACTGGACGTGGTTCCCAAAAGTTCTGAGTTTGTTACATGCGTGTTAGAGTTCTCAGTCAAAGAGAGGCCCCTCCCCAGAGAAAAATAAATATGATATAGTACAGCTACGGTGTTCATGAAATGCCAAGATGTTCTCTCAGTCTCTGGAGGCATAGAGTTGGCTAAAGTCCCGGGCCATTCTCTGTAATGTGGAGAGGAGCAGACAGTAGGCAAGTGAGCCACTCAACACATACAGTGGGAGGGAAGCGCAGGCAGCTCAGAACAAAGCGAAAAAGACGCTATCGAATGTGGATAATGTTACGTCTGCAATTTTACATTTTTGACTTTTTTTCATTGAAGGTTTGAGGGAAAAAAATTATAAAAATGTATGAAAAAAATATAGGAAAATTAATAGCTTATAGTCAAATTCAGGGGCCACTGCTAACAATTGATAAGATGAAGACGGAGAGGGAAAAAGAAGGAAGAGGTTATTTTTCTCTGCAGAAGAAAAGAGCAGTGAAGCTCATGAAAAGTAGTGTTAGAAAGACTTTGATACACTCACATGCTGTGAGTTTAAGCGTATATTTTGATGAGAGCACTGTGCTATCAATTAACATAGCTGGGTTGCAGGTAATGCACTTTATGACAGATTTCCTGATGGTTATTCAATATTTCCTCCTATTTTCATTATTTCGAATAGATACATCCATTTTATTTTACTTCCTGACTGCATTAGCATGGATTTATCATCAGTTTTTGCCATCTGTTCGATCTGTGTAGTAGCCGATGTATCGTATTTGGACCTAGGGAACTACAGCTGTGAACTGCATTTCCCATGTGTACTTGCATGAAGGAACACAGATGTGCTCTATTTTGATGTCATTATAAGCTCTGGGGTTTCCTTTTGTCAAACATTTGCTTTAATGAGGGCCTAGTGACCAAATGCTTTGCTTTGTCGTTCAATATTTGCATTGGACTTGTTTTTCTCATATTTGATGGAGCCTTAGCATTGTGTCATGAGTGGGATGATCTCAACAGTAGAGAGTAATGACTGCTGTCAGCTGCCTTGGATGGTTTGAAGCATAATCCTGTATCATACTCAGTAATTCATTTCTAATGTGAAATTTTAATAACCCTAAAATCTCCGGCATTCACTTAAGCAATCATTATCAGCACCCAATAACTTTTGTACTCAGGGTAGATAACCATGACTAATTTATCACATCAATTTAACACATCAGTGTGAAAAAGCTCAGAATGTGAGGCTCTCATTATTGTCCAGTGTTGTCTTGTTAGTGGAACGTACATCTCAACACAACATGGCAGGAAGCACTACTGCCTGCTGGATCTTTGACGCCACCTTCTGGAGGGCAGATCACAGTGCTGATGAGGAGGATTCACATCTCCCCAACACTGTATATGCATACAGGCCACAAAATGTGGATCTATTAATCTAAGCCCAGTTCGGCTCTTGATACACTAAATTTGTTTATGATAGAAATACAGTGTATACATATGAGGATTGCAAGGAGCTCTGAAAAGAAGATTTTATTTCACATCCTTGTACAAAAATGCAACTGTGACAGGTTCAAGGCTTTTTCAATGATTTCTTTACAAAAACGAACAACTCAAACATTATTCAGACTCCCCTCTAAATGATTCACACAGTGCTAATCCTGAATGTGGCTCCATGCCAACAGTGTTCAGTAACTTCCTGTCCTTTTTTTCCAGTGGCGAAGAGAAATTTTAGTTCTAGCTTCTTTTAGTAAAGTGAAATTAAATTTCTCAAGTTTTCTACAGATGCACTATACTGAGAGGATCCTGAATATTGTAGTTTTATCAAAAAAATGTGACAAAAACGTGATATTGATGTGCCTGTAATAGTGATGCTGCATCAGTTTGTTTGCAAATTTGGAGAAAAGGCGAGGACAGGCAGTCACTGAACACAGATGAGACGCAGCCAGTGAGAGACTGTCGGTGCAGCCGGGTCTAATTTCTTGAGCAAGGTCAGTGCTTTCAGTTCTTAATGGTTGTTGATTATATCAAAGGTTGAGTTTATCCATAATTTTAGTTGAACTTCCTGTTGGCCCCCCACACGTTTGATGTCCTCTGTCCATCCAAATAATTGTAAGTGTGCTGTTTTTGTCTTTAGCCCATGAGGTATCCTCTGAAAAGACAAAAGATTATTTAGTTAGGACACTGTGACACAACAAACCTCAGTTCAGAGTAGTAGAATTACAGATTATCATTTACTATTAAGTCAAGCCAACTTTGTAAAACACAGATTGGTGTTTGCATAACAAATATTACACATGTAGATCTTAAACAAGCTTAAGACTTACGGCAGCTTCATGCGCATGAACACTCGGGCCATGAAGAAGCTGAGGAGGACGCTCACAAAACCGATGAAGAGCAACAGGAAGCGGTTGAGTTTGGGAATGTTTGGTGCATTGGAGCGGTCCAGGATTATAAAGCCCAGGCCTCCCATCGTGAAGAGGAAACTAGAAGCCAGTCCTTCCATGATGTACTGCCCGTTCACTCTAGAAAACAAATGTCACATTTGGGTTGACTTAAATAATACTTAACCATCACTACCCAAGGTGACCATCACCAGCTGGCTCCTTGCTTTAACTGTAGTTTGTTGAGATGCTCACAATGTTATGAGTGACAGTGGTGGAATGTAACTAAGTACATTTACTCAAGTACTATACTTAGGCACAAATTTGAGGTACTTGTACTTTACTTGAGTATTTACATTTTATGCAACTTTATACATTTACTCCACTACATCTCAGAGGTAAGTATTGTACTTTGTACTCCACTACATTTGTCTGAGCTTTAGTTACAAGACACTTTTCAGATTACAGTTTTTCATCCCCTTCCTGACCAGTAAAAACCATGTGTCTCCAAATTTGGTGATTTTAAATGTGACTTTTTCTGATAAACTGAAGGATTAAGTGCTCCTTTATGGCTTGACAAAATGATCTTATAGACCATGATGCATTGCTGTAGATTAAACTACCCAACAATATATAAAGTAGTTAAAATGAGCTCAACCTTAAACATCTACAGCAGTAAAATGCAACATACAAATTAATGCAGTAATAATATTAATACAAAAACATCAGCTATAATAGTAAAACACTGACAGGGACCATTTTACTGCACAATGTACTTTTACTTTTCATACTTAAAGTACATTTTAATGATGATACTTACTTTTACTTAATGGATGTTTTGAATGCAGGACTTTTACTTGTAGTGGGGTATTTTTACAGTATGGTATTAGTACTTTTACTTAAGTAAAGGATCTGAATACTTCTTCCACCGTTGCTGACATACCTGTAAGCCAAGAAGGCCACTGGCCGCTGGTGTCCATGCTCATCAGTCATTGAACCCACACTTGGTGGCTCCACAATAACATCATAGATGATGCCTATAATGTGGGAGAAGATTGAGTAGGAATCGATCAGACCATAATACAACATACCTAAATCTGAGCAGCGTTATGAATCAGCAAATTGATCATGTTAAATATGATACATTATTACTAACTCAACTACTAACATTACTGCTGGATAACAACCTCTTCAGAGTGTCAAATAGACCAAGATGCATTCAACTAGTTCCTGGTGCTAGCTGACGTTAGCTTAATCTCTCGTCCATTATGCTAACCCCGTTCATGCTAGCGTTAACGTTAGCAAGCTGATTTACAAATGCAACCAAAGCCTGCAATATCTGGCATTATTCCAACCGCACATGAGTGAGATTTAACTTTAAATCACACGCTGACACAATGTAGACTCAACGCTAACAAGCTAGCAGTCTCGCATTAGCTTAGCAGATCCGTTTACCTCCTGTGATGAGAAAGTAGGACACAATGACAACCGCATACACGGTCATGGCCGACGGCATATGCAGCCACGACGGTTTCTTCAGTTTTATATTTGGGCATTCCAGCACAGCAAACGGTATACTGTATAATGTCTCCATGGTTTATGAAGAAATAGGCTGTCACTACAATGCAGCTGCTGCCGCTGGCTGAGGTCCGTCTGCGCAGCGACTTTGTTGACGTGTCCCGGAAGTACTTTTTTTTTCTACAAAAGTGGCACTGATTTTATTATATTTATATTATTATATTTGTGATATTTACCGTGTGGTGACATTTTAGGAAAAAATAGTTACATTAACCTTACAGTAAATTCTTAAAAAAATAAACCATTTTGGGAACTTTTGGCAAGGACTCTGCGTGACGCACACTTAAAGAGACAGTGCAGCATTTGGCAAAATCTGTTCTTTACTCCCCAAGTATGGCCGATATCATAATTTACTATGTGACCACAACATTGATTAGTTCCCAGGTACATAAATGTCATTGGCTTGGTCCAGTGTACATGTAAATGTTTAATACTTCAGATAACACATACATATTAATTTATCAGATTTAAAGTAACTTGCTTCTGATTTTCCACTGCTTAATGATGGCTGCATCACTATGGGCAAAATGTATCTGGCTGATTTACATCAGGTGACTTATTTATGCCAATTTAAATCACAGCACAAAACTATTTGCGTTATAGGATGGTGCATCAGGGAACCTCACTTTATGGTGTGTTTTGAGTGCCTTTGCACCCATAAGGGCTACATTCAAACTTCACAAACACCGAGTAGTGTTTTGTTTTTAAATCTGTCACACATGTTTAGCACTTGTTTTTTCTTGAAATATTAACAGAACCAGTAGAAATGTGTTGAAATTCTTTCAAGGTCAAAACAACCCTCTATGAAACTGATGTGATTCAAAAGCTATAACTGTAGATCACATTGTATTTGTCCTAATGTAATACCTAATTCAAAAAAGGTAGAAGGCTCATTTTGTTACAATCCTAACATTTTCAAATGGTAGTTTTGACATTGTCCATCTGCAATAAACCGTAATTAATCAGATGCAAGGCATTCAAAGATCAAACCCCAGACCACCCCCCTTTTCAATTCAATATACCAAGGCATTGCAAATCACAACAGGACATGGATTTGTTTGTCATTTTTTATTGTGGCAATACAAATACACAGTTTACTTAGATTTCTGGCTCTGTGCCTGTGCCTTTAGCACCTTGACGACAATCTTCTGCTCCTCAATCAGGAAAGCACGCTTGATCCTGAGAATAAGCAAAGGACAATTTAGACATAATGCATTGGCCATTCAAAACTCACATCAACATCATCAGTGACTTAACTTTAATTATTCTCTTTTCAATTCAAGTTCGGATGACTGTTGTGAGTAGTGGTGACAACCTGTCACCATCTTCATCATGGCATATACTAGCATCATTCCAGTTTCTCAGCAAGAAAGTGATGAGATGAAGGGAAATGTTTCTCTTACCTGTCACGCACACACTTGGCGCACATAGAGCCTCCGTAGGCTCTGCTGACATGCTTCTTGGTCTTGGAGAGCCTCATCAGAACCTGAGGTCTAACAGCCCGAATCTACAAGACAGAGCACAACCAAAATGAGACCACAATAAGCAACATGTGCTGACTTAGAGGAATTAACACAACAACAGGGGAAAAGTTATCCAAACCATGTTCAAATGCAGTGGAGCAAATAGACAGTCTGTACGCTTAAAAACAACCAGACTGTAGGCTACTCCGCAGAAAGGACATAAACGTTTACAAGCATCCTGAAGGATGTGAGCAACCTGCTCTGAAACCAAAGGCAAAAAAAATTCTTCTTTTAAAATAATTTAAAATGCAGCAGGTTTTTAATACTATCATGGTCACAAATACAATACCTGTATTTCTTTGAATTCAGTATGCAATTACACTGTACCACACTTTTCATACTGTTGTGTTCCCAGTTTATGTTTACTGGTTTAAAAATCGCCATCCAGGTTAGTTAAAAATTCCCATCCCCTTTAAAGTATCAACAGTAACTTTCCATTACACAAGTCCTTTCGACTGGATCTCAAAATGCCACATCTGTGTGCCTCCATCCTCTAGATTTATTCTTTGCAATTCACATTGTGACACTTGTGTGCCATTTAACACCATTTCCAAATTAATTCTAAAATTTTAGTAGAGCTACAACAATTAGTCGATTAGTCCATTAGCTGTCAACTATTAAATTAATCACCAACTATTTTGATAATCAATTACACGTTTTGAATCATTTTTTATGAAAAAAGTGTCCATATTCTCTGATTTTGGCTTCTCAAATGTGAATATTTTCTGGTTTCTTTAGTCCTCTATGACAGTAAAACTAATTATCTTTGTGCTGTGTACAAAACAAGACATTTAAGGACGGCAGCTTGGGCTTTGGGAAACAGTGATCAACATTTCTCGCCATTTTCTGACATTTCATTTAGGCTAGAGCTGCAGTGATTAGTCGATTAATCGTTTTGAGTCATTTTTTAAGAAAAAGTGTCCAAATTCTCTGATTTCAGCTTCT